>VYXF01009087.1:1890089-1905178 GCA_013397295.1 Polioptila caerulea | reverse complement strand
CCCTGTCATATTGGGGACAGCCCGGTCATACTGGGGACAGCCCGGTGATATTGGGGACAGCCCTGTCATATTGGGGACAGCCCGGTCACACTGGGGATAGCCCGGTGATATTGGGGACACTGCTGTGCCAGCGGGGACAGTCCGGTCACACTGGGGACAGCCCGATCACATTGGGGACACTGCTGTCCCCTGGATCACTTCTGTTCCTTGGACTGTCCACGGGGACACTGCTGTGCCAGCAGGGTCACTGTTGTCCCCGGGGTCACTGCTGTCATATTGAGTTCATTGCTCATTCACATTGGGGTCACCTCTGTCCCCTGGGCTGTCCCTGGGGTCACTGCTGTCCCAATGGGGTCAAATCCATTCCCCTGGGCTTCAGCCTTTGTGGCTGAGAACCCAAACCCAGTTTCTGCAATGTGTCCCCTTACTAGAAGTGTTTTTTCTTCTTCCTGTGGTGGTGGCCTGTCCCTCCCTGCGGTGAGTCTGTAAGGACACCTCAAAGATTTGTGTCCTTTCTGGTGCCTCCGTGAACAGAGCAGAATGGAAGAGCTGGAAAGGAGCAAATCTGTCTGCATTTGTGAAATTCCGTCACCCTGATTACAGTGGCTGCCAGGGGCACCAGGCACTGAACAAGAGGCAGCAGGTACATGAAACAAGCAGGTAATGGGAAACCATCCCACATGGATGTGTGCATGGTGTGGCACTGAAAGAGCAGATGGCATTAATTTCTGACCTCAGTCTGGCAGAGGTCTCTTTGCAAGCAACAAATTCTTTTATTGTATTCCTCAGTATGTGAGAGAGGGAGGAGAAAAGCACTGGCAGATTATGGGTTGCGTGGAAGGATTGAATACAGCTGAAGTGGGTTTTGGTGGAGCAAGAAAAGTCCTAGTGGGTGAATTGATTGAATTTTGGGCAGCATTTAGTGGATTAAGATAAATGCTAGTATGGCAATGCAGAAGTTCTCAAGGTTTTTGGGTAAAAAATCATGGTGATTATTCCCACAGACCAGTGCATTGCTGTACCATCAACCCTGTACCCAGCATTATCAAAGCACTTTATACAGAGGATGAATCACAGACAATGCCATTTGCTAAAGGTGATGCAACAACAATGTATTTTCATAGTTCTGATACTCTGAGCATTAGTAACTCCTCTTCCTTCAGTGGGAGTAGTCTCCTGGTGTTTCTGAAAATCTTTGTGAGTCTCTGCACTTCCAGGCACCCAAAACCCTCAAAAATCTGCCCCCTAGTATCTTATAACTTGAGATGTTTATGTATCAGTTTTTGAGGGAACCAACTCTGAATTTTGCTGAAGGGAACAGTGGCAGCATTATTATTGGTGGCATTTATTCTCTCTGAGAAGCTTCAGATTACATTATTTAATATCTGTTTTATCTGTGTTTCAGAACTGATTTTGGTGTTACAACAAAGGCAGACTTGTCTTATGAGAATCAAAATTATACTTAATTGGATTCTGCTTTGGGAGTTTCTGTCAATCACACAAGTGCATGAATTGGAAAAGACACACGATTGCAACTATGATTAACTTCTCCAGAGTTGCTCTGAGTGCTGCGTATCACATTTCATAAAGAGATGTGGTATCCTCAGAATAATTGTATTGTTCTAAAGGGTATCTCCTGAATACCAAAAATAACTTAATTTTCTTTGAGGGCACAGGTGAGGAGGAGACATTCTTAGACTGAAGGTTGTGAATATTTCTGTAATAAACTCCTCCAACTGAAGCAGCCTTGGCTACCTTCCTCCGTGTGTAATTCCTAAGAAAAACAAACAAATGGAGAATTCCCTGGCCAGAGAACAGCCCGCCTTTGATGCTAACCTGCATGTGGATGACCTGTGCATCATCTACAGGAGGGCAGTGGTAAATCAGCAGCAGGAACAGACTGCTAATGAGTGGATGTTTGTGGTGCTGGAATACTTGAGCTATTTTTATTACAAGTACATACCAATGCTGTGAGTTTCCCCATGTTTATGTAACCACGTCAAGGAAGTCAGATCCTTTTTGCTGTTATATTGCTGGTTTATTTTTCTGAGTTGAAGTTTAATCTTCCTTTATTCCTGGCTCTTGCAACTGGTCGACAGGAAATACAGACCACTTCTACTTTAGGATATGAGCATTTGAAAGAACTTTGAGTACTTCACCTTGTATATATATTTATCTTAAGATTTTTAACTTACCAATTTAACTTTTTGAAGTATTGGAAGATTACATTTAAAGAACAGGGTCAGTCCAAAAATCACTGCACTAGAGATCTCTAACCTTGAAGGGCAGACAACAGAGGTTTTTTTGCACCCCTGTAGACAGTTAGCCAAAGTTAATATTCCCTTTGCTTTTATTTCCAAGTTGCATCAACTGTCTTCAGTGACATTTAACTTACATATGTGAAGGGTTTGGTGTTTTTAGATTGTCAGGGTGTTACTGGATGAAAAAAATGATTTTGTCACGGGACATCTGTTTTATTGTTAATTAGATGAAATAGGAAAGACATCAGAAGAGTACACACAGAAACTATTTCATAGTTTCTGCTTAAAATCTTGCTCTGATCCCTTGAAATTAATGATGCTTTACGGATTTTCACATTTTGATGTGAGTTTCATTTAGGAAGTTTCGGGAACAAATGACAGAGTGTTGTTATCCATCTGTGCCTCTGTCTTTACAATTCAATTATACTGTGCCATTGTACAGTCTCTTCTTTCAGAACTATCACAAGAGAGACAACAACCAAGGAGTTCATATTTCATTTAAAAACCCCAATTTAACCACAACAACTTATATCATTGTCACAGCTCAAGTTTTGTACTTATCAAAGTAAGAAGTGCCCTGTCACAATGAGTTGATCTTTTCGACAGTTGTGAACTTGTTGATGTTAAGATCCTGTATTCTGATGATTCTGATGATGACCTGGCCTTTTTTCACCCCCTTTTTCTTTTTTTTTTTTGGTCACATTGTAGTACAAAGGCTCAGGTAGACCAGATTTCTCAGGCAGACCAGATTTTCTCTGTTTTCAATCACTCTTAAGGATTTTTCCTGGTGAGAGGACAGGTATAAAACACACTTCCCAGGAGAGACAGAGAAATTGTAGTTTGTGATAACTGGTGATAATATGTCATATTATTTCAGGATGAAGGCAAATGAGATCTCTCATGGGAATAAGGGAGAATAAAGCATTGAAAGCAATATTCATACTGGTGTGAAATATTGTAATGGTATGGAAGATTGATGTGAGATGGGCAGAGACACCAGATTGAGGTGGTCGTGTCTTTCTCACAATAATGCATCTGTAATTTGGGAATGGAGAGCAGGATAGATTCAAAGGAGCAGTGAGGTGTGTGGGGAGCTATTTTGGTCCTTCCTGTTCCCTTTGCTCTTGTGCCCTGTGCCAGGGGCCCAATGTGGCCTGGAGCAGAATGTGATGATGGAGAAGTAAAGGATGCACACTGGCCTTGGCACACCCATGCTGAGGAATCCTTTCTGCTGGAAAAGGGGGAAAACTCTTCTGCAGTTCCTGTCTGGAGAAATGTGGGGTAAGGAATACACAGGGACTTCAGAGCAACTCATGGCTGCACAGTCAGCTTTAGACTCTGTCCAGGCTCACTGAGTGCTGGTGGGAGAGGGAGATAAGGATGAAACTGGGAGAGTAGAATTTGGTTTGGGGATGGAGAATGGCTTTTAAGTCCCTGAAGTGATGTTAGCAGGAAAGTGAAGTGGCCTCAAAAATGCAGTCAGTGACTGTGCAGACAGCTCCTTTTCCACCCCTGGAGATAAAGCCCTGATCTCCTGAAGCAGTTTACAGAGGCCTTTTCCCTCCTTTTCTGCAGGGATGGGGAATGGTTCTTGGTGGAAGCTGCACGTCCTGAGCAGCCCTGGGAGATGAGAGACCCCTCCAGTCAGGGCAGAGCTTTGTGCTAAATGTCAGTCGTGGTTACTGGGGGGAGTGCAAGAGGAATTCTGAAGAAGAATGCTGGAGTTACCTGTGTGTCCTGGCTTTGAATCTATAAACCCCCTTCAATAGTGGAACAAAATCCCTCACCTCTTCCTGAGACTTTCATAGTTGTCATCTGATGTGGTCTACACTGGCCTTGTGAAGGTACATAATGGCCATTATTTGTGCCCTTTAGAGTGAGGGTCCTGGCCCTCCATTTCTCTACAGAGGTGCATGTTATTAGCCTGTTCCTAGCCCCAAAAGATGATCAATTTTTCTAATACATAATATCCATTAGCTAAAAATATACGTCCATTATTCTCAATGCTACATCCCCTTCTTCCCCTACATCTTTGTTGTGAATTCTTGCTAGGGATAAACTTGGCACAACACTTTTATTAGTGTGACTAAGAGAAGCTTACAACTTGTTTCATTAAAATGGGAGCAAGATTGATACCCTTTATTAGCGAGCTGGAGCAATCCTTGCCTTTTCTTCTCAAATACTCCATATCTGTTTGGCTCTGGAGTGCACAATCTTGATGAATTGTGAGTTAACTTAATGGAGAAGAAAATGTGTGTAGAGCTGGGTGAGGGCAGAAGGGAAAAATACAGATGAGAATCAATGAAAGAGAGAAGAGACTTGACGGAAAATGAAATGGCCTCTTCCCAAAAAAGTTGATGAAGAGAAAATAAACAGCTGGCAAGCAGGCACAGAGAATGGCAAGCAGGCTCAGAGAGGGAATGTAGGAAGGTACACAACAGTACAGAAGGGACAGATGGATCACAGGAACAAGGTCAGATTTTGATTTTTGAATGTATGGGAATATTCAGATCAAAGACCTTTGTTCTGGTCCATCTTTGCTTAAATTAAGTGAGAAAAGCTCAAAGTGAAAAAATTCTTCTCTTTCCCTGAGGCATAAGATCTAAAATAAACATTAGAAACTTAACTCTATTAGCAAAATATTTCAGACAATTTTTGAATGGCAGTGTCTTTTCCTATGATTCCAAACTCAAAAGCAATTGCTCATGAATGGAAGGATTTCCTGTCTGTGGATTTCTGCTACCTGGAAATGTTCAGAGTTATATTTTGTTACTCTGCTGACTAAATCAGTGTTATTACTCCTGCCAGGACTGTAGAGACAGTCCAGACTGTCCTGATGGCTTATTAGCTAACCTCTGATTTCATAGTCTGCTGCTACCAATGTGTGAGCCAGAAAAGACCTTACCTGGCTTTCAGAGTTAGACAATTACCAGGAGTGGCTGTTGGGGGTGAGAGGGGGAAACACTTGAAAACTGAGCTGCCTTCATGAGGAAATCACTGAGAGACAGAGCAAAAGTGCAGGACCTGGAGTAACCAACATGGTCTGGCACGAGAGTCAAAGAGCCCTCAGCTCCAGAGCACTGTGGTTGGAAAAGGCACTCCAAGGACATCCTGGAAAGGCCCCAGAATTGCTGCTCCTACGTCTTTCTGATCTGGGAAACCCATAGAATTTGATTTGGGTTAGATTCAAGAAATAAACCTCACTTGCCTATTTTTTTTTTTTTTTAATTTAAAGGTGGCTACAGTAAGCTAAGCTCGAGTGCAACACCTCTGTGACATTCAATACCAGTGTGCCTCTAATGAGCAATAACACCTATTCTTAAGTGTGCATGTAATGAGAATTAGCAGCCATTTCCATGTTACACACAGAAGTTATGCACCTCAGGGTGATACAAGGATAGATATTTGCCAAGGAGTTGTGCTGGGACAGATGTTGGTGTAAAAGTGTGGCAGCTCTGTTCCTGAATCAGGATTTTGAGCCCTCAAGCCCATGACAAGGCTCTGTGTTTGCATCCAGTGCTGGCTGGTGTGTCTAACTTATAAAAGATTAGAAGCCATGTAACAATTCTTGAGGTTGACTATAACAAAAAAAAAGTGGTTTATGTTGGGGTTTTATTTATTTATTTTCTTTTTTAAAAAATACTTTTTTGACGTTTTTCTCAACCTTTAAGGCATCTTTTATATCTCTCTTCCACATTTTTTACTCTTCTTTGCAACCCCTGGGAACTAGAAATTGCATGTGGTGAGATTCCCATGCAAATATTATGTCTGAGTACTTGGGAATTCAGGGAAAATACCAAATACCCCAAAGCATGATAAAATCAAGCAGTACTCAAATCAACTAAAAAAGGTGCAAAAGTTTAAAAAAAAAGGTGAAAATGGAAAAAAAACCCCTTCCAACCTCCCCAAAGCAGCTGAAGTTGGACTAAATCTTTAATGATGGAGTCTTAGATAAAAGACTAAAATATTTATATCACCTTTTTAACCTGAATTTTATAGCAATGAAGTTTAACATATATCTTCTATTACCTTTGTCAAGTTTATGACTAGCTCTCATTTATGGATCCCTTAAATATGTATAAGACAGTTTTAGTTATCTTGTTTACATGGGTTTTCTCTTTGGGCATTTGTCTCCATCACTGCATAGCATGTTTATGGTAATTTACTATAATACATGTATATCAGAGGCAGTTTAAATGACACTTAGCCTTGAATATATTTAAGATTTTTTTTCCTTGTAGCCACTAGGAAGTCAAAAGATATATGAAAAGCTATTAATTTTCAGATGATAGTAACATAAACAATATTAAAACTTGTATTTGCTCTTGGAACAGTGTGAGGGAGAAACATATAACAAATGAGGCATCACACAGGCAGTTATTAAAGAAGTAAATTAATAAACTCAACATTCAGTCTTTCCCTTTCACATGTCAGGGGTAATGTGGACAGCAGTTTGATGATTAGAAAGAATAAAATGTGTCTGATTATTTGGGTTGGCTTTAATCACAGATTTTGTTTAAGACTCCTCAGTAAACGTTTGCTTTCGGGGGGTTTCCTTCCCAGCACTATGGAAAGGGATTCCCCATGTGTTTTCCAGAGCAGGACCTTGTGTTTTCATCTGTGTCCAAAGGATCTGAGGGGATTGCCTCTGCCAGATGCTGTGCAGGTGCCATGGGCTGCGTCCATGGAGAAAGGAAGGGTTTTGCTGCAGATATTTCTGTGAGCAGACTCAGAAGGAAAAATCCCCAAGGGTGGGATGTTCTGGCTTAGAGACCCAGAACTGTTTGCCAGTTGGTGCCTGAGCTGCAGCAGAGCACAGATACTGTGTAAAGCTGGGCTTTACCTGGCAAGCTGCATTACTTTCAGCCTCAGGAAAGGCATGACCTGGCCTGAAGGTCATTGGAGGGAATGAAATGTGCTCCTGTTTTTTTTTGACTTGGGTGCAGTTCATTCCTGACTGTGAGTAGATGAGTAACATGTATGCATCTTTGCATTCAGGCATTGTTGTATGTTTCATAATGGTAGCTGAATTTCCTGAAATACCTTTCAAATGCCACTGCATTTCTTAGCTATTCTTTTTGATGCTGGAAAACCTTTAAAAATCTGCTCCCTAATCTTACTAATCTAAAAAATACTGCTATTATGAAGAGACTATTAAAAGCTGACAACTTGTTGAGAAATCAAGCTCTGTGGCCTTTGATGGAGTGATTGAGGAAGACTTGCAGACATTAGGGAATACCAGAAAGCCCAGCTATTAATGATAATGGAGGCAAAAATCCTTCAGAAATTTCACAAAGACGTGTAGCACTTCCCCTCCATCCCAGCCTGCCTTTGTATACTGTGATGGTGACAAGAGAAAACTTACTCTTAGAAATAGTTTCCTTTGAATGCATGTTTAGAAAAAAGTCTTTGAACTAATAAAATTAATTTTTGTTGCTTGTCAGTAAAGGTGGATGCAGCATCCCTGCTGCACACATGGGAATGTGTAATTTGGATTATTGAAATTTGCTATATTGCAAGTGCAGAAGGAGCCATCATGTTAGAAGCAACCTTTCAGAGGAGGAAGCAAGGAATGAAATTCTTTTTATGGATACACCCAAATGGCATGATGGTGCATGTGCTTTTGTATTTGCTTTCTCTCTTTGTTCTTTGTTCTCCCTTTAGTGCTGCATTTGCATGCAGACTGCTGGTGATCAGCATGCAGAGCTCCCGTACAGCCGAGCTGTGTGCTGGCATTGATCTAGTGGTCTGTGCCAGCTCAGTGGTGCAAGATTTACTT
Organism: Polioptila caerulea; assembly: GCA_013397295.1. Taxonomy (NCBI): domain Eukaryota; kingdom Metazoa; phylum Chordata; class Aves; order Passeriformes; family Certhiidae; genus Polioptila; species Polioptila caerulea. The sequence continues at coordinate 1,897,138 of VYXF01009087.1, read as the reverse complement.
TAATTTCCTCTTCCCTTTGTTCTTCTGCCTCTGTGCTTTAAAGAAAGGCATTTGTTTTATTACTTCCAGAAATTTTGAGAAGTCCTAGCCGTTTTGTATCCAAATAACCGTGACACAATTTCTCTGTGACAGATAATTGCAGAGCTCCCAATCTGGTGGGTTCCACACTTATGTACATCTGAAATCCTCCATTATTAACTTTGGGGAGGTATGATTTTTGGTTAGACTAACTGGAAAATGAGCACTTTAAAGCAATGGGGGTGCGCAACTGGAGATTATGTGAAGAAACATCTGACATGATTTTGACAGAAGGTCTGGACCAGAAACATGCCCTCTTAGACATCAGGGTTGATCAGGATCATGGAGGAAGTGCATGGAAAGGCCCTAGAGAACGGTGTGACATGTCCATCCTCTCTTTTTGTACAGTTAACTTTGAGTAGACAAATAATACGAAGTAAAAAATATCCGTGAGTTGGTTTGTCTCCTTACACATAAAGAGTTAGAGGTTGCCTTACTCTTACGAGTTTTCCTTGCCAGAAGCAGCACAGATGCCTTCAAAAAGGAGGAAAATGTTATAAGTGCAGCTGTTGTTGGAGTGGGTTTGGTATCTTTTCTCTCTGTGCTAAAATTGTGTAGATGTTCAGTGGCTCAAGGTGTTTTTACGTGGGTTGATCCAGGGTCAGGGGTTTCAGCCTCTTTGCCTGCACTAGACATGGCTTTCTCCAGTGAATGTATCAGGATTATATCCTCTTAAAGTATTAGTAGAAGTCATTAGTTTCTATTCTTTAACTTCCTTTCTTTACATATATTTTCTGCAGGAGCAGAATTCTGTAGGAATTATGTTTTAATTCCTTTGTTCTCCAGCTTGATTTCATAGAGACTATTTTCAAGGCTGCTTTAGAGAAATCTCATATAGGAAAAATTGTGAAGAATATATTCTTAGCTTGTGTGTTATTTTTGTTCCCTTCCCCTCCCACTCAAGTTGTAAACCTTGGCTATCTTTGGGCTTATCCTTATATCACCACTTTGCTTTATTTTGAGATGCTGACAAGCTATTTTAATACCCTTATGGAGAAAGCCATTCCAGTTGCTCTGCAGGTGTGCAGCAGCTCAGTGAGCAAGGCTGTACATAAGCCATCCTCCCAGCTTTCTGGAAGGTGGCTTCCACTTTTAGAAGCAGCTCCAGGTGCTGGTGGCCTCACCTGGGACTCGGAGATTTTTGACCTCCTGCTCTGCAGCTGGAATTCCTAAGCTGTCAGCTGGTTCTTGGGTGGGCGGGCTGGGAAGCAGATTCCTTTTCCAGTTTAGTTAACACAGAAACCAATGTCTCCTGGCACAGCATCCTCCTGCCAGGCCAGGCTTCCAGAGCCCTGCCAGGACTGCAGCCTGGCAGAGAGCTCTGGGAGCTGCTGGAGCAGTCACTGCCCTTGCTGCAGGATCTAATGAGGACACAATGGACCATGACCAGAGCTGTGCATCTCCAGGTGTTGTGATGCAGGTGAGCACAGTCAGGAAGGTTATCTGCTGGGCAGAGTCTGCAGCAGAGAGGGACAAATGCTGCTTTTAATGAAGAAACTGAGCAGAATTACAAGCAGCAGATTAATTGCCTTCCTCAAAAGGAAAATGTGCTTAGTTTCAAACTGGTTGTTTCAGTGAGCCTTGTATTGTATAACACTCACCTGAGACAGAGGCTGACAGGCTGTCCCAACCTTTAATTGACTAATTAATAGTTATTAATTAGTATTCCCTGCAGCTGTAGTCTCAACCATGAGTTAATTGATTCTGATGGGGAATTAAATGTCCCATGTCAGAGATGAGTGCCCATAACAGCATCTGAGGCAGTTATTTTGTGTAATAGACTAAAACAAACCTGCTCTGTGTGTGTGTACACCGGTACTAAATGGCACAAACCTTTGGGTTTGTTTATTTAAACCTATTGCTCTGTGCCTGTTGGATCCTGGGGTTTGTAAACACTTAAAGGAGACGCTCTTATGGAACTGGGAGGGAGGGAAGGCTATTTTCAAACTCTCTTTTCTGATGTGGGATCTGCTTCTCTCTCAAAACTGCCATGAAAACATCTGCCTTTCCAATTCACTTCTGTCATGAGTTAAAATCCTCTGGAGAGGAAAACGAACTGGTAGATTTGATAGTTAAGTATTCCAGCACTGACAGGCTGCAGTATTTCATAGCAGCATAAGTATCATTGTGTGGGTTCCGTTTATTAGTTCAAGAGATTTTGGAAAATAACCTCTAATGGGCAGCGTGATTTGATAGGCAGGTGCAGCTGACAGAACAAACATTAATTTTTCTATCCAATTTATACTGTTTTCTGCAGTGGAGCCCCTGCCAGGCAGCAGCAGCTGGATGACACTGACTTTGGTTAGCCAGAGCTGTGTTGTCCAAATCTTCTTGTGGTGCAGTAAAACTTTTGAAACTGGAGGAAGCCTTACTCAAGGCTTTTCAGCAGAGTCATCCATAGGTTTGTCACTACTCAAATTCAGGCTGTCAGGTTTTATGATATTATGAGAGCTCCTGGCGTCTCTTGGTTCAAAATATAAACACAGTAAATACACATTCATGTATTAAAGAGAACTATCCAAACTCTGATGCAGTGGGGCAATAAAGGCAATGCAGAAGCCTTGCAGGATAAAATTCTGATTCTGTCAATGTTGATGGGTGTTTGCTAAGCTGTAGAACCAAGATATCTCCAAGGGTGTGCAAAGAACATCTGACAACCTGGTCTGCAGGAGGTGGTACTTGCTTGGATATGGAGCTCCCTGACTGTTGCCATTTTACAAGGGTAGAGCAGAATCCAGGTTTTCTCATGGTGAATGGTAAACCCAGAAATGAAATTGTGCAGGCCGTCTCCAAAAACCACCAACAAAATCTTCCTGTCACCTGCCCATGGGATACTTTGCACCACTTAACATCCTTGGTTGTTGATGAGAAGCCTGGATGGAGGAGAACCAAAGACAGTTCCATCTTCTCTGCAGTGATTGAGAGGTGAATGGGGGTGAAGGAAGGTGAGGCAAAACTGATAAATGGTCCTGAATTTAATACTTTAGGCTAAGCCACCAAATGCCTAATTAACATTTAAAAGGAAGAGTTGCCCTGCAGGTGAGGAAAAGGGATGCTAAATTATTTTGAAAAATTCAGGTGTCAGGCAAGAATGGGGAAGATTTACATGTTAATGGGATCCTCAGCAGGAGAAGAAACCTTGGTGTGGTGATGGCAGGCAAATAGATGCACCCATCTGCACCTTCAGATATTATCACCTAAGTTTGAATAGTCCCACGATTATTTTTTTTACAAAAAAATAAAAATGAGGGAAGATTTGTGTTTGGAAGAGGCAGCCTGTGAAAAAGCCTCATGTTACTCTGGAAACCTTTCTATAGATCAGGCCTTCCCACCTGGCCAGACAGCAAAGCATTGAGGATCTAACCTTGAGTGGTTTAGTGCACCTTTAGTGGTTTAGTGCTGAGTTTGGGGGCTGACAGCTCAGAGCTGGGCACTGGGGAGGGCCCTGGTTCCTGTGAGCTTGAAAGGAAGAGACAGAGACCAAGAGCATTTCTGATGGGACCTGACACACACAGCTGGTCCCAGCTGAGATCACTGAAACTAAAGTGTAGGAGAGTGCTTTGTCTGGTTAGGCTTTATTTTAGGCCTTAAACCAGATGAGATTCCCCCACTTCTCATTTTGTATGTTTTTCTTTCCAATTTCTGTACAATTTTTTTGAGCTAGAACTCTTCAGAGTGAGGCAGGTTTCACAGTGAAGCAATGCAGCTTGCCCATACCATCTCTTGAGAAGATATTCCAGTGTCTGAAGGGGCCTTACAGGGAAGCTGGAGAGGGGATATTTATCAGGAAATGTAACTATAGGACAAGAAGTAATGGGTACAAGTTGAAAGAGAGGAAAATTAGCTTATTTATTAGGAAAAAATCCTTTACTGTGAGAGTGGTGAGGCCCTGGCACAGATTGCCCAGGGAGGGTGTGGATATCCCATCCCTGGCAGTGTTCAAGTCCAGGTGGGATGGAGCCTTGAGGAACCTGCTCTATAGTGGGAGGTGTCCCTGCCCATGGCAGGGGGTTGAAAGTAAATGACCTTTAAGGTCCATTCCCTTAACATTCTGTGATCCTGTGAGTCCCCACCATGTCCTGAAGTGCCTTTTCATGGGAATGTAAAGAATAATTGTATTTCATAAGTTTATTACATTTCTGACTCCCATTTACTTTAATCAGCTGCGAATTAAACTGAGGCTGATGTCAGAAGCAAATAGCAATAAAGCAGTCTGCTGTCATCTTTTTACTGAAAAATATTTTACATACAGGATTCAATAGCCATGGCAAAAGGTTTTTTTTTTTTCTCCCCTCTGTGTAATATGCACGGACCTAATAAGCTTGCTAAACATTTCCTGCAGAATTATCTGCTACAGCTAATTCGGGCTAGGCAAGGCATTTGGGCCTGCGGAGTAGTTCTTAGAGGTGTCAAGGATTTTCTAAATCAGATAATTTTCCTTGGTCAGTAAAAGCCGTGGAGATGCAGTCTCTGGGCAGATTGCACTCCTCAATTGAGATGTTAAACTTTGTTTCCTTTCAGAAGCGCTGTGAGTCAGCTCCAGGCGAAGCTAAGCGTCACAGCGGAACTAAAACAAACATAAAGTGGAACCAATCCTAAATATATTTGCATCTAGATTTTGGCAGCCATTTTTATGGCTTTCTGTATTTTGTGTGCCTTTTTCATTTCCCTGTGAAATGTTTTTCAGTGAACCTATAAGGTTTTTATACTACTTTAAGTTGTTGACTCTTCCAGTTATGCTGTTGACGCCTCTTGCTCCACTGCTTTAGTTTTAAGGAGAGAGAATGACTTAAAGTTTTGCCTCTGCCTTGCCTAGGTATGTGCTAGAAAGAATTTGTGCTCTTGAGAGTGCAAAACAACAAGAAAGCAAAAAAGAAAAAGGCAGAAGAGCATTTTTCTTAGTCTGTGGGGATGCACAACACTGAAGTGAGGTTTTGGAGTGACTCAAGATTTCTGTGATTGAAGCTCAGCATCTCTGCAAGACAAGTTCCTAGCTGAAAACGGAAACCTACCCTGGCTTTGTGCCCCTCACTGCAAAGAAAATAAAATAAAAATTAAATTGCAGGAGTAGATCCAGTTTGTATACATAACATTATAGATATTAATTCAAAATTGAATCAAGGTTGCTGAAACACTGCTCTGATCTCATTTTTTTCTCCTTCTTTAGCTGCCCCAGCAGCACAGACAGAAAACTCAATCCATGGATGGGGTTTTAAATGAGTTTGAACTGACACTAAATTGAGCCTAACCTTTGAATAAGCCCGGAGCTGGTAGGAAGAGCTCCATTCTGTCTGCATTGATGAGTCTAAATGTTTCAGATTTTTGTTAGAATGGTTTAGATAGTGACAGTGCAGCTAAATAATGTACTTTTACTTCTAGCCAACCTTTTCGTGTCACACTGTTTTCTTTCAAGTTGTGATAGCTACAAGACAGCATTTAACTAATGGAAAGAAAATGACTAAAATTAATCCACCCTGCTCTTAAAATAAAGGGGTACCAGGCTTGTTGGCTTATGTGGAATAGTTTGCAGTTGCTGTGAAGAGTGCATAAAGAACACTGATTTGGTCATCTGAGTAGGAATGTAAAACACCAAATCTAGTCCTCTGATGATGAAGTGGTTTCTTGGCAGTGTGTTTTTCTTACAGCTTTCAAAGTCAAGTTTAATTAAAAGTTTCAGGTACTATCAGTGATGGATTTTTATTCCTTCAGTTTTTGGAAATATGTTCCTAGACAAAATTTTCATACAATTCTAAAAATGTTAATAATGACTATACAATAAAAATGATATTTTATTTTTGAAAACCCATATATAAAATAGTGGAATGATTTGTCATCCATTATTTGCTTGTTTTATTGTATTTCAAACCAGAAGAAATGCTGGCTATTTTCAGTCAGTACTTTAGATCAGCTTTTCAGTCCTACCAGCATTAGATGCACAGTATAGATATTTGATGAATAGTCTTGTTTGACTTTTTGGCACTACTTGTGTGAATAAAGTCTCTTGTGCTTGCATAATTCCAGTATAAGGAGAACATAGAAATGTTGCTAATTCATAACAAGCCTGCTGTAGAGATACCTAGCATGCAAGGAAAATATTTCTCTATTAGATAAAGCAGTAAGAGCCAAGGAAACATATCAGTTACAGCTGGCCAATGACAAAAAATTTCGAGCAAATATTTTAATATAATTTTATTATTAGAAATACCCATGTGGATAATTGGTGATTTCCTGAAAGAAAGCAAAACTTTGGGACCTTAATCCTGATATTTAGTTACAGAAGTCTGCAAAAAGTACTTAAAAGATGCAGTTACCTAAGAACCTTTGTGTTTTCAGTCAGAGAGGCTCAGGAAAACTCAGCATTTACTCCATTGGTATGAAGATTTCTGTTTTTACAGTTAGAGCTGGGAATGCAGATCTCAGAGTGTTCACCACTGCGTGCCTCCTAGGAGGTAGCAGTTGACAAATATACCATGATAAAAATTCAGAGGTGCTCGATCTACATGCATACAAAGGCACATTTGAACATCTTGCTGTGATTTCCTCTCATTAGAATACATAATATTCAGTTTCATGCTGCTAATAAAGTTCTTCCCGAGATAAAACTATTGTGAACATACCAGGTATGATCCTCACCACAATGCCTCTTTTTACCAATTCTGCAATATCAACAGATAAGACTAAATGTCGGTTACTTGTACCCAGTATAGATTCATTTATGCTGCTAGAAAATTGCAAAGAAACTGATATAAATGATAATTCAAGTCAATGTAGTTTTTTCTTTTATATTAGAGGAGCTTTTTGTGCAATAGAAAAAGTTCTTTATGAACAAGAAAGCTTTATTATTAAATATGCTCTATTTTGGTGCTAATTTATTATTTTTGACATCTTAATTATATCTTGTCCTATAAAGTGCTGATTGGTAGTGTCAAGATTCCTAATCTGTGTCCATAAAATATATTTCCTTTTTTTTT
>VYXF01009087.1:1796154-1889163 GCA_013397295.1 Polioptila caerulea | reverse complement strand
TTTTTTTTTTTTTTTTTTTTTTGCAGGTGTCTTTTAAATAAACAGAACACTCTCCAGCCTCAATTGAAGTAAAAGTTTGAAGGGATTATCCAAGCCCTGAATTCCCTGGTTAGGATGCCAAAATTTTTCTTGTTTTGTTTGTTTTAGTCAGTATTTCTGGATGCTTCCAAGGCTGTATTTACTGTAACTTTATATCCTCTGTTTTTCTAGTGCAGCTAGCAGAGTAAAAGAGGGATGTCACAGATAACATCCCAACACTGAGCAAGCATTTCTAGTGTCTCCCCAGGGCAAGGTAGTCCCTGTGAAGACCAAGAGTTAAGTGCTGGTTTCCATTCTCTTGGTTACAATTTACCAGCATAAATGTCAAGTGTAGAAAACCCTTCACCATGTTGTGAAAATAACTGCAATGGAGGAAAACCTCCCCTGTGAAAGCACGGATGAATATTCACTCTAAACCTGCTCTTGTCACCAGAAAAGATGAACAGCACCTCTCTGCCAATGCCTAGCAAAAGATGGTGGAGCTTTTGGAGCATTTTGCCTTTATTGTTGCTGCAAACAGCAGTAAGTAACTCACTGCACCTTTTCACAGCTCATCCCTTAGAGGAAGATGGCTTAGAGGAACCTGACTGAGGCAGAGGAAATAGTTCTAAAGCAGATGCTGCAATAGCAGCTGGTGGATGCCCCATTGCAGGAATCAGTGTATTGTTTTAATGATCTCAGGGTTTGGATGCATTTCTTTGAAGCACACACTTGGACTGTTTGCTAAACTGTTGCCAAGGCGTTGTGCATCAGGGATATTGTGATGGAGGGGGGGGAAAACACATTGCCACAGATGCAGTGTAGTTTTTTTATTTTATTTTATTTTGTCTGCCTGTATTGACTCAGCACCATGGCAGCTGTTCTCTTTTCAAATAGCTTTGTTTTCCTGAGGCATAGTCTATACTTATTCCAGGAAGCTGTAGAGCAAAGCAAGCAAGTAAAGGACTGCAGATGAATTTCTGAACACAACCATTCTCACACTATTTAGAAGTAAATTTTATATCTGTGTATACTTTTGCAGATGGCCTGAAAAGAAATGGGAAATGGAACATTTTAAGACAGAACAGAGTTCTGAAAGAATGGGGTACTGATATTTCTAAGAGTGTTTGTGAATGTGTGAATCAGGCCTTGAGGTAGGATGTGCCAAGGACAAGTGCCCATTTTACAGGTGAGTCGAGGTGTAGCAAGTGGTTTGCCCACTATTTCAGAAAGTCTGACAAAGCTAAAAATGGGATAGACTCAGCCTTGTCCCTAGTAGAGAATTTCCAGGGAATGCAAGCTGCACTGGGGTGAGATCTGAATTATTCCATTTCTAAGCCTGAGGCCATCTGAGTGAGGTTTGCTAGGTCTGCTGTAGTGATTTGCACTCCCTTGGCTGTTTGCTTCTCTCTACCCAAAGTGTAATAACTTCCTTGCTGAGGTAAATGAATGCAGACCTCATTGAAAACTAGTAGGAAAGGTCCTTTTACTGGAAAGGTACTTCCTCATCTGCATGCTACATGCTCCATATAAAAAAACTTACAGCATCTAATCCAGGGTTATTTTCCTATAGGTGATTTCTTTCTCTTTGTAAATTTTTTTTTTGCTGTTCAATATTTTCCCTGATTTTTTTTCCTTTTCTAGATGAATGCAGAATTCCAAGAACTTGCTCTTCTTCCTGCTGTGAGCGTATATCCTCTCTTGGGGTGAACAGTGAACGTCTACTTAGCACTGAGTTAACTTGCCTCCTGTACAGATGTCACCAACAGACACCTAGTTTGTTAAATGCTTGTAGAAGTTGAACATCTTAGTGAATCAGGGAAGTGTCAGGCAAATTCTGAAACACTGGTGCTGAGCTCTTAGTTTGAAAGTGGGGAGAAACGTTATGTAGCCTTTCCCAGGTAATTTGTATTCCGTGGATTCTCCCTCAATGTCCTGTTCTATTAATCCTGAGACACTTGTCACCAGTCAGCCAAAGGATTAAGAGAGAAAACTTTTGAGTTTCTCAGACTTTCCTAGCCATATGCTTGGCCTTAAAGGAGGTGTTGAGTATGAGGTGATTCCAAGTGAAAAGCTCAGCAGCTTTATAATCTCCTGGTCTCTAAAGTCCCTTCAGCTATGGATGCCAGGAGCAGAAGCTCCCAGACTGGATCATTGCTCTGTGTGTTTGGTACATCTTGCCTCTGCAGCTTTAGGGGTAAAGAGCCAAGACCAAAATCTCTCAGCAATTTCTTTCCTGTCACAGTGTAAGTACCTGAAAATAATTATATTCCTTTACTGGAAGTATTTGGCATCAGTGCTGTGGCTCCACCATTTACATTTTCTACAGTTTCATTCCAGACTGCCAGTTCTTTTTTATTACTGCCTTGTTAGCATGATGAAGCGATGACAATCTTCTATCCTTGCTGTGGATGCAGCCAAATGGCATAAGAACATTTGCCTGCAAAACCAACTGAATAAAGTCTGAAATAACCAATTAATAACAGCACCTACCTGACATTATCTGTAGAGCCTGGCCATGCATGCACCACAGTCTCTCAAGGTTTTGTACATTGAAACTAAGGAGATATGCTTCTATTTCAACTAAATCCAAATAGAGTTTTCCAAAATATCATTTATTTCTTGAGGCCTCCCTCTTCATTCCTTTCCAAAATTTCTAGCAGTTCTGCTTTTGTCTTTGGCAAAAGCATCTGTGCTTAATGGGCCTGTGAACAGAGGACAATCCATCTAATTAAAGGCTGATCTTAAGCCATATTCTCTTACAGCCATCACAGAAACATACAGCAAATACCCTGGAATTTTGAATGGACTTGAATCAAAGTCTTGGACAATGGAAGTCTGGATTTTACTTTTAACAGCTGGTCTTTTATCTGTATACTGTTTTTACTCATAAATTGTAAATTGATCTTGACTTTGGAGAAGCCTGTGTCTACTTCATCTTAGGCTTTTTTTACCTACTCAGACTAGTCACAAATGGCTGAACATCTCAATTAACATGGCAGTATGTCTCTGCACTGGCTGAATGCACAGGTAAACAAAAAGCCACAATGATATTGAAACACTATCACGAAATTAAACGTAGTTGTATCATCTAAAAAGACTACTCCCATACCTTTCCTTCCTCTGTGGCCAACCAGCTTTTCTGATCAAAAGCACCTGGAGTTATAATGTGGTCATCTCAGGCATGTCTTTGTCCTTCTATTTGTTCAATGTTATCCCATTCTTTATTTGGCTTGACCACAAAAATTAAAACCCAAGACCATTCAAAAGGCATATGGCTTGCCTTATAATACCACTCAACATTTGTCTGTTGTTTTTCTGTTGTTTTTCCTCTCATGTTCTAGATCTGTCCAATTTAAACTGCATGCCCTTAGGGTAGGGCACACCTCGGTGTGGATAAATTAATGTTTGAACTTTTCTATTCACTGCAGCATATCAAGCACATCCTCTACGGGCTGGCTGAGACCTGATGAGTAGCAGGAAGGTTATAAAGCATGGTTTGAAATGGGTCTCTGTGTGGTCATTAAAGTGCATTCATTGTCTATCTGCCTATCTCTTACTGTTTTTAACTTCAGTTCTCCTTGACCCAAAATTACACCCTCATTTTCCATCAATTTTCAGTCCTCTTTACCTGGCCAACTTCCTAATTCAATTCTGCAAGAAAATGTTCAGAAACTTTTACATTCCTGTCTTGAATAGAGTCTAGTTCTCTAGAGGGCCAGTGCTGACCCTACAATTTCTTCATTTTGTCTGCCTGTAAGAAAAAATGGATGGATTCTGGTGCTAGTTTCTCTCATTTGTAGGAACTTTGTAAAGTGACTGCTTCTATCCTCCAGGTCCTCTCTTGAAGGCTTGCTTCTGAAAAAGTGAGTCAAGCCTGCTGACCACAGCCTTTCCCATTCCTGCTGTTGGTCAGGTACTGAGCCACAGACTTGGGAAGCCAGTGCCCTGCATCTCTGCTAGCTGTGATCAGCATCTGACATGCCAGAGCTTTCTTCCTCCTCTCCAGTATCTATTTTCACATCTTGCTCTGTGTGGGATTTTGGTTATTCTGTTTGTGTTTTCCAGTCATCCCACACCCTGCTGCATTCCTGCTGCTGTTAGGTGCTTTCCTGTTTTCCTATATTAATGCACTATCTCAAGAGTTGTGTTGAGCAAAGTGTTGAAAAACTACAGCAGTGAAAACTATTTTTCTGTGTCTCAAATTACATTTTTGAAAGACTACTCGAAATTAAAGATTTTGTAAATTTGAAACAATAACTGTGTTATGCAGAGTAGATCTATGTTTTAATTTGTGAGGAGGAAAAAGAATCCATGGAAAGAGAAGTCCAGCTTTGCTGCCTGATACTTTTTGGCCAGGTCTGCTAGAGCATTTTGATGTTAGCTTACTTCAATGTTATCACTGGACCCTGTGGGCTTTTGATGTGTTTCTTGGAGCAGAGTGATATTTTAATTGCCCTCCTGCTTGTCTGATGCTTTGGCCAGGTACTGGCAATGAGAGTGAAAGGTACTGATTTGCCAGTAGTGATGCAGTTGACAGCAGTACTATTCTGGATGTCTGCAGAAGAAGTAAAAATTGGATTTGCTGCCCTTAGGAGTATAAAAAGAGAAAGCCTGTTCTGAGATAAAACTTTAGGATTTGGCATAGGAAGTTGTCCTAGTTTTACTGCCTGCTAAATGGACTGCTCTTGACCTGTGTCTCCAAATGCCCTCAGGTACCTGTCTGCCTCTCTAATTGCCATAGTTTTCCATCTAAGAAACATTTTCAAAGTAGTCAGAGTTGCTTTCTGGCCTTGTGAGTGTCTCCAGTTTCCCAGGCTGGCATCTGCAGAGCTGCCTATAATGCCATCCTGCCACTATGGAGCTGTTCCTGCTCAAGCCAAAGACCCAGAGCTCCTAAACTTCATCTCTGGAACCCAGCATGGAAGGGTCTGTCTTGTAAATGTGTGCCACTCCAGAAGTGTGCTCAGAGCACACCTTTTCCCTGCTCCAGAAAGAGTAAGGAGAAGTCATGGATAAATATGGAGGAGGGATTAGAGTGGTTTTGAGTGAACTAAGGCATTGCCGCCTGCAACAGCTGACCTGGCTCAGTGTTGAATTGTGAGGATGGGAGTTGGGTGCATGATCCCAAGGAAGGGGTAAAGGGTTTAAAAGAAAGGGTCTGGGGTTTAAAAGAACCCCCCAGTGTGAAATACCAAATTACTTAGGGGAGCATTTCAACCCATCTCCTCTCCTCCACACCTTCCCCAAATTTTGGCACCCCAGGCATTGCAGGGAGAGCTGGAGCCCCCAGTGTGGCCCTGGAGTGTGTGAGCAGCAGCCTCGAGGTTCACAAATTTAGGGCTGGGTGGCAGATGGGTCTCTTCTGAGAAGGGGGGGGATGAGGATGCCAATCCCGTGTTGAATCAGATTTGCAGAATTGCTTGAGGATTTTCAGCACAAGATGTGAGGGTTTTGTGTTGTACTGGGTGGAGCAGCCTCATACGGTAGCCAAATGCTTCCTGTGGTTTTCAAGTTCAAAACATTGTTGGTGCCTAGCAGATATAATTCTAGACATTTATGTCTGCCAGAAAACGTGGAGAGGAGATGAACTGCTAAATGGGAGAGAATGGGTTTATTTCTGTTAATTTCAACAGAATTGCCTTTTCTGCCATCATCTGAGAAAGAAGTCAGAGCCATTAGATTTTATTTGGAAAGAAAAACTGTAATTTGAGTATTTTATAATTTGAACCAGTAGATGTCAGCAATTCCTTTTGAAATGAATCTGGAAATGCAGCAATAAATGAACTGACTTGTTCACATCCAAACTTCTGTGTGATATAAAGACATTTGCCAAAAAAATCAGGAACTGTATAAAATATAACCAACAGATGAGAATGGACAGTGCTCCCCAAGTTATTGATGAGAGTGACATGAAGACAAGCAGAAAAATATGGTCTTGGTAGTAATCATAGAATATTAAATAGGGTCTATTTGAAATGTGAACTCTTGTATTATTGGGCCTCTCCATGACATGACTTTCACATTTGTGGAAGCCTGCTATAGTATTTAAAATGTGAGGGATGTAAATAATATTTTATTTTTTTTTTCTTTTGTAGCCTAGATGGTGCAGTAATACAGATGTTACAACTGATCACAGAGGTGGCTCGTGTCTGACTGTGGCTGGGCATGTATTGTTTCAAGTGCTCATGTCTAAGGTGAAAGATAGCACGTATTCTCCTACCAATTCGATTTTTAATCTGTTACTTGGTGCACGTTTTTTAGAGGCATAAAGATTGCGTCAAACGGTTTTATTCTATGAGTCTGCAAATTGGGCAGTATCACTGAAATCTGGATGGGTAGCCTCTGTAAAAGTCCCCCAGTGGGATCAAAATAAAACACATAATGTCCCTATTGCTAAGTTTTGTTCTGTGATGCTGGTGAGGCTAAAATTAATGTCCTTATAGCAGTCCACTCCTTTGACCTTGAGTCAATATCAAAAGTGTTTGCAAAAGCATCTGAAGACGATTCATTTATTTGAGCTCGAGAGTCAGCAGGGGGAGCTCACAGCCGTGTGCTTCAGCCCGGCAAACACTGGTTATTAGAGACATTTTAAACTAGGCCATTTTATTTACACACATGCACACACTCGCCCTCTCAGAAATGCATATGGGATTCCTAGAGTTTGTGATCTATACCTTATCAGGCTCTTTGAAAAGTCTCACTCATATCCTCATGCTAGACATTCCATGAAAAGGGGAGTCAAAAGAAAAAATGTTTAGAAACAATCCCCCAATATGATTTTCTTTTGCTTCTTATCTCAAAGCAAGGGGAAGGAACAAATGTGGCCCTGCAGCCTGTGGTCAGGAATTGATGCTCAGTTGAAGAGATGCAGTGTGCTAGCCTGGACCTGGAAGGAAGCTGGAAGCTTTGGGAGTGTGGTAACTAAGAAAGACATTTAAATCAGACTGTTGTAATTATTTTAGCATGAGATTAGTTCTTAATTTGGTTTGATTCATTCTTAATTTGGTTGTGGAAAGGTACATTCTGATTCATCTGATTGCATGCATGCTAAGCTGCTTCCTTTTTGCTTCATGTGAATAAAAATTAGACTTTTACTATAGGTCCACAATATTTTCTGGAAGGTCATTTGGATGAATTAGTGCAAGTCAGACACAGAGTCTGTGTAAGATCTTTTCTTCTGCTACAGCCCAATGTTAAATGGTGTTGTGGTATTGTACATATACATCTAGTGTTTAGAGGATTATTAAGAGAAATACAATTTCTTCATAGAGATCTCGAGCCACTTTAGGTAAGGAAGCATTTTTCCCTCACTCTGGCAGGGGACAGTTCAGTGATTCACCCAATGTCACAAAGCAGATAGCTGGCATTGCTGGGAATAGACACCCCATCTGCTCAAGTTTCTCTGTGGGGCTCATCTATAGTTCCATTGCCTTGGGCAAAGAAAGAGATTTTCTATTTTCTTATGGTCTTTAAGCTTTCAGATGTTTCCTAAAGTATGATGTACTCTTTCCTCAGATACAGTTTCATTGTAGCTGGGAATGTTTTAACCTGTTGATTGTATTGATTTTTGATGTGGAAATAGCAGGCTGCTCCATTTCAAACTAAATTTCAAGGTCACAAAGATTGTTAGAATGGCAAAGCCAGTTAGCACAACAGAGTTGGTTCTTTTATTTTAATCTCAGTCAGGTATAGGAAGAGTCTGAGAGGTCCTTGCCCTATTTTCTCCGTTCTGGGTGGAATCTTGATTGCTTTAGATGCTGGAGGAATTGGGATGAGAGCGTAAAGTTCCTCTGTTGGATGAGTGGATGTGTGTGCTGTGCTTGTGCTGGGGATATCTGAGGATATGGCATGTGCCTACAGTGTCCCTCCCTTTGTGCTGTCCTGCCTGGGTGCTGCTGCTGCCAGAGGCTCCTCTCTGAGCCACTGACAAATGGGGACTGTCCACCTGGGGGTCCAGCTGCCAGCTTGTAAAGCAGCAGCATCCTTGTATGATTTGTATTCTAATCTCTGAATGCATTTCTGTCTCCTGTCTCCCAAAACACTTTTATTTCCATCTTTTTTTTCTTATTTAATTGCATCCCCAAGCTAGGATTATGGCTTTTAGGAATTGTCCCTAAGTCCTTTCCTTTGGCTGCATGCTGCATAATTTTTCCATTTAATATGGATTTCTCGCTTTGGTCAATTGCTCCTAGTCCCATTACTTCATAGCAATCTACATTTGATGCACATTTCCTTTTACAGGACCAGCCATCTCTCTCAGAAAGTCATTCCCTGTGCATGATGGGCCTGAGCCAACACACACCGGACTCGGTGGCAATATTCCCATTGCTCAGAGTGAATTTGAAAGCTGAAGCTGAGGATGAAACCCCTAGTCAGCAGCACAGGTTAGTGAAATGGATTCCTGCAGAGCGAGGGCATGTGGGTGGAGGAAAGAGCACTTTGTTTCTGGGCATTTCTGTATCAGAGTTTGTAATTTCTGGAAGAAGCTGCAACTCTTTTATTCCCCGCCCCCCACCAATCCCGAGGATTTTGCAGTTGTCTCTCTATATGTCCCTTTTTGGAATCTATAGGGAGAGCCAATGAAACAGAAGTGTTTCCTATATTCTCCCTGGTGATTGTGCATGGCAGAGCTGTGGCATTTTGTGTACCTCAGAAGTTCTCCACCTCTGGAGTGCAGTTCCAAGCTGGTGAAGATGTGAACCCTCAAGGGAGAGGTTTTCAAACTGGTGCCTGGCAGCAGGTCCTGTCCATCTCCAGCTTCCTCCAGTGAGCTCAGCTCTGCCCATATGAGAAAGGAAAAGCCTTATTTTATGATTATAGGGTATGGAGAGTAAAGGAGTGATTGGAGAAAGAGTAACTGTAGCTAGTAAAAGCATATCTCCCAATATTTAAAAAATATATTTCTGTAATTTTAATGTTTACCCTGTGGCAAATACAGATTAAAACCCCCACATTCTGTGTGTATTATCCCCCCTCTGCCTCCTCATCAATAAGTTTTTGACCACTGAGTCACTGGTAGCTGCAGCCTGACAAAATGAGGCTGTCTAGGGTGGATCCCTCTTTGGCACAGGCTGGAATGAAATTGGGGAAGACATCAAATGAAAAAAAGGCTCATTCAAAACTGAGTGCTAATTACTCACTTTCATAAATACATTGGAACACAAGAAATTTATTGCACTTGGGTATATATGCAAGCTGCTTTTTGGAAATGGAAACAAATACACCCTGAATAATACACTTCTGTGCCTTGACTGGTGGCCAATCTGTCTATAGTTCTACTGAAAAGCAACCTCTGATGGATTTTTCCTTAGGATGAATGTCCAAGCTTAGTTATCATTCTTTCCATGGTGTTTAAGAAAATTCATAAAGTATAAAAGAGCTTGACAGAGGGAATCTACTATAAAATGCAAAATCATAGTTCTCTTCAACAAATGAGAAGTATAAAAGTTGTTGGTCTGGATGCTAAATCACAGAGCAAACTAAATTTTCATAAACAGTATGATGAGTCAAACAAATATTACAATGCAGAACTGAAATATCTGACATAGAAATTTCTTCTTGGCTGTAGTGCTGTTATACCAAAAGAATAGGCATCTACAAAACAAAGCCATAACATCTCAAACCTGTTTATGGAAAACTGCTTCTAGTGTTAGGGCAGTCCAGAGTTCTAAGCAAAGATACCAAGACCTTGGCAAGACAAAAACACAGTGTGAGAAGTCTGTGCATATTGTATGTGTGCATTTTTTAAATTTTCCCAAAAGTGACACTGCTTTTTATGAATGTGCCAAACAGAATTTGACAACAGCAGGAAATTAAAGAAGTTATCTCTGAATAGTCCATATGAAATATTCTAAAATAAGGGAAGCAAACAGAAACCAAATTACACTGTGACATTGAGCTTTTAAGATCACAGAGAAAACATTATTTTTAAAAACCCACCAAAACCCAAGAACGAGTCTGTAAAAGTCTATGAAAGACCCCATTGTAATCTGAAAATCTGTGATTTAATTGCCTCCAGAGCAGGACTAAAACCCCCAAACTTGGGCTTACCCATACCATAGTTATATCTGGTTAGTTGATGGAAAGAACACTAAAATCTGTTTTTTAAGTAATACACTGAATTTCTTTTCATACTTTAAAAAATTTGTATGGCAAGTATCAAGACAGAAATGATGATTTATTTTGTGTCTGAAAATTTTGTGTAATCTGAATGGGCTTGCTGTACATTGCTAACAGAGATTTGTGAATGAGGGCAAAAATGGCTGAATATTAAGGACAAAGCCACCAGGCAGTGACAGAACTGGGAACAGAACAAGAGGAACAGCCAAGTCCTTTCACACTTGGAACAAACTGTTCCACTTAAAGGCAGGGGAAGAATAAGCTTAATTAATTAACTTAAGTAATTCACTTAAGTGAATTACTAGATGTGTTGCAGGTTCTTTCATGCAAGTTTGGTAACAGCAGAAAAAGTTGATTTACCTATTCCAATTTACCTTCCCTGTGTGAAAAGGTTTTACCTAGGTCGCATCTTTGATTTAGTCTGTCTTTCACTGCTATGTTGGGATTTAAGTGGGGGGAATGATTTGTCTGATAGCTGCTGCTTCCATGAAAAAGAATTCACTTATTCAGAGGTGCAGGGTATCTTTGGAAAGTTCTGTTGAAGTACAGAAGCAGAGAAGATACATTTCTACCTGATTTCAAGGATGTTAGCTGATATTTATTAATGGCTTAAAATTTTCCTTCTTCCTCTGAGTGATTTAAAATATTTGTACAACTGAAGTTTTGAAATCTGCTCTAAATCTTCTGCAAATTATGGCTCCATCAGCAAATTTGTTTTCAGTTTGACCTGTAATGTCAGGTATCACTGCACTGATTCATGTTCTGCATCCAAGCAAGAAGACAAACTCTGGCTCCTTATTTTTCATTGACATTGTTTAAATGTAATAATTTCCAGCCTGGTGCTGCTGTTTGTAATACTGAATGATATTTGAAAGATAATTCAGCTGAGTATCTCGCATCCTACTAGATCCCATGGGAATTAAACTGTTTGACACTGTAGTCCAAAGAAACGCAATACTGACTTGATGTTCTAGACAAAAATCCAACAGAAAACAGCAGTTTCACCAGCTTCCTGTGGATGTAGATATCCATGTTATGGCATGTAGTGGATTTTGTTGAGGATCACAGTGAATTAGCCCCAAGGGCCAGAAAAGAGCCCAGATCTCTAATGCTTCCTCAAAAAATTGATACATGTAGACATTTTAAGAGTTTGGGTTGGCAAATGGCCATTCCCAATCTCACCATGGATTAATCACTGATCCTGGAGACTGGAATTTGCTGTTTTATTCCTCATTATGCCTTTGGCAGCCTGTTTGGAATGTGGCAGAGAGCTTTAGTTCTCTAGCAGTCATTTTTTTTCTGTCTGTAACAAACTGCAGTTAATAATGGTTACTCAGTGTCTTGACATGCACGGAAAAAAAATCTGAAAGAAATACCAGTTGGTACTAACTGTTAGGCTTTTATTTTAATTATTGTTTGGATATTGGTAGAAAGTACTTCAAGCTAGAGGAAAAAAACCCTTCTGTTAGCAGAATAAAGCAAATGGAAAATGTGACAGATTAAAAGGTGCATTGCTAACAAGATGTGGTAGCTTGAAGACAGCACACTAGTGCTGCTCAGAAAGGATGTTAAGGTGTGTCTATATAGCAGACAACAGTGCAGAAACGTTTGATTTCATATGATTTACATACGATCTTCCATTCAAACAATAATGAGACTAAAGCAGGAAAAAAATCCTGATTTCCTGGGTTTCCTTATATCTACAATGAAACCTGGTCAATGGTAAGAGCTACAAAAACTATTGAGTAGTATCAGTTATATCATATAATATTCAAGAGATTAGAGAACAGAGAAAAATGATTCCTTGCTGAAGGGTAAATAGAATTTTGATCTGCCAGAGAGTGCTTGAGCAGCTTTCTAGCCTTAGGAAATGACCCCTGATAGGTGAAATAATTTTTTTTTTAAACCCATTCCCATATGATGGACTGTGCCCTGTGTATGATCTATTGTATTAGTGATTAAACTCATCAGCATTCTG
This sequence comes from Polioptila caerulea, assembly GCA_013397295.1. Classification (NCBI taxonomy): domain Eukaryota; kingdom Metazoa; phylum Chordata; class Aves; order Passeriformes; family Certhiidae; genus Polioptila; species Polioptila caerulea. Next base: position 1,877,045 of record VYXF01009087.1, on the reverse strand, counting down.
ACACTTCTGGAAGAACTAGGAGAATAGGACCTGGGAATTGAACTGGAATATTCAGGTCACTTAATAGCATGCTAGGACCTACACAGTGAGGCTAATATTTGTGAGTACTTGTTTATGTTGCTATTTATGGCATTTATTTTATGAGTTCTCGTACAGATAGTGATTTCATTGCATGAAAGAAAAATCATGTGTAAAAGTTCATTAATCCAGGGAAATCTGCATGCCCAAATCTCATTTGATTTGAATGTAGATCATTGGTACATAGGCTTTTTTTAGGGCACTGCATAGATCAAGTGACACATCCTTTCTACAGGACTTTGAAAAATTGAAAAATATATTCACTCATATGCAGGAACCAATGTGTTGTAATGATGATGTAAATTGTGGTGTCTTCTGCCCAAGTAGTTTCTGGGTGAAAAAGAAGGCTTTTCTCACCTTTATGGAGAAATTTGCCTTTTTCTTCCTTGCTTGATTGTGATGCCTGTACCACTGCAGGGGATGCTGAGGACACTGGGGGAAGTTTTACCAGAAGGAGTTGTTCAGTCAGAGGGCAGAGCCCCCAATGGACTTACTGATTTCTACAGTGAGCATAAACAGAAATGAACCCCTGACAGTAATTTGAGAGTGATGTTTAGTGTGTCTGGTGATGGTATGAGGCTGGACTTACCAATGTTGTATGTAACTTACAAATAAATTGTAAGTTGTTTATGAGATAATCGTAAATTGACTCTGACTTGTTTCTGTATTATTTTCCAAATGTTGTTGAAGGATAACTGGGGTAACTTGCCACATCTCTGTTCTGCTGGAGGCTTCTGTGAAATACTTTCTTGGTGAAAGTTTGAAGTTCCTTATCTATTCTTCCATTGTCTAGAGCGCTGATTGTCTGTATCTGGGACAGTGCACAGATCTAAAAGAAAAACCTCAGAAAAGAGGAAGATTCAATGCTTCAGTGAGAGCAGCCTTTCTTAGCGAGGAGAGCGAGGGACAGATAGCCAAAAAGAGAAGTAGAGAAGGCAGGCAAAATAGTCAGATATGGAACATTTCAGTAGAAAAGTCTCAGTCTGAACTTTGAAGATGGTCAAAGAATGGGCTTTGCTGAACACATGGAATTTCACAGACAGGGCCCTCAGCTGAAAAGTCCCTGCTCTCAACTTTACCTTAACCAATCTGAATTTCCTTTTAGACAGTTAGCAAGATAGAAATCTGAAGAGATGACAGCAGTGGCCTGTGTCTGGTATTTGATACTGGGGTCCAGTGCTAGGATCAATGTCTGCCTGAGTTATCAGTCCCATAAGTTTGGAATTTCTGGAAGCAGCTTTAACTGGCCTTTTGGTCTTTTACCTACATGTGTGTGTCTGCACATATGTATATTTGTATTTAGGTATAGATGCATACTAGTTCACTAAAATATGCATCCATCCAATGTGGGCATTGTGCTTTTCTCCTCCACCTCTTTGCATTTCATGCAGCAAGCTCCTTTGAGACTGAATTCACCTTGCACATGAGAGATTCTTCTTGTTGCTCTTTGTGCTTGGAGAGGAGTCCACTGGACAGGTTTTACTTGACCTACTTCCCATGACACTTAGTGTATGTTATGAATGACACATTGTAATGCTAGTTTAAGCAAATTTATATTAAAATATACCAGTGGGGGAAAAACTGAGGAAAACGATCCACGTGCTGTACAATCCAAAGTAAACCCCCCTCTATTTAAAATGCCTTTGATGTGGTTGATGGTAGTGTTTCAAAGGCAGTTGTTAGCAAATGGGAAGAAAAAGCAACAGTGAATTAAAGATTTCAAGAGATAATGGTAATTTATAGGTGAGAAAGATTGATTAGAGATGTTGTTACTTTTTAGTTAATGAAATGACCTATCTAGTCAAATTGGATAATTCCCGTAGTGAGATATTTTTTCTTTATTGTCAGTTTAGCAGAATCTCTCTCTTTCCTTAGTGAAAACGAAATGGCAATTTTAGCATTCTTAATTGGTTTGGTTCTTTTCCATGGTAGCAAGTGAACTGAAAAAATACTGCTTATGAACAGGTTATGAACTTCAGTCTAAAGCCTGTACAATGTCGACATCAAATAAAAAGGTTGCTAATGAAACAGTCTTCAGTTTCTAATTTCACAGAGGACTGATGTTGCTTTAAGGTGTAGTTCCTGCACGGAATTCATGCAGTGAATGAGCATTAGTAATGAGAAGCAGAGATAATTTGTGGTTGAATGGTGTGTCTGTACTCAGAGTGGCACAATGCATAGCCAAAACCATATATTACACCAAATTCCATTGAAAACAATAGTAAAAGTGTAGCAAAATGTTAAAATTACTCCTTTTAAATAATATTTTTCCCCAGATAAATCTGCAGGTGAATTAAAGCTAAAGCATAGCGCACTTGCAGTGATTCATAAGACAGGTATGGATTTGAGGGGAACAGAAAATACTAACAGCAAATTTTTAATATAGTGACTTTGCCTGTGGTCAGAGAGGTGAATTAAGTAAATTTTTCTGTAGGTATCCAAGTGGATATTATTGAAGAAGAGATAAGGCTATCTAAAATAAAAGCTAAGATTTTTGCAGCCCAACTGTTCATCTTGGTAACAAGTACTGGTGTCTTTGGTCAGACTTCTGTGAGTTTTTCTTTCTGGCTCTTTTGGCATGTAGCTCATTTCTCTGTGATGTATTAAAAAATTCATAGCAGAAATGATCTCCTCCATCATCTGGAATACTTGGCTCCTGATGGGTTTTTCCTTTCTGCTCGTGATACTGAAGTTTAAACCTTTTATTTCTCTTGTCACACCTGCTATCTCTGCCTCTGTCCATTATAGCATTCTTTAAAATTCATATAATGGTCTCATAGCTTTGTGTTCCAACTTCCTTCCTTTCCCCTTCCCCACACTTTGGATTTCTCTTCTCATTCAAGAATATGACCTTGCTAGCAACCAGGTTGCTCCATATACTTCATTTTCTTAGGAGTATTGTGAATGCAAACAAAAGATTCAAAAATTATATCCAAATACAGAAATTTATTCTGGAAACTCAGAAGGACAACATATTTTTTTTTGGTGCACATATGTAATATGATGTTGTCTAGGTCACAAAATTTTTTAAAATATTTTTTTTCTTACTCTGGAAAGAGCCCATTTGAATTTGAGGTGCTTTTGTCACACAATATCTTCTCCCAATGGTTTGTTCTCAAAACTGCTCAATTCACTGTAGCTGAGAGTTTTCCACAGCTCATTTTGTAGGGAGCTATCTTGTGGACTCTGAAAAATGAATTGAGTTTCTGTCAACAGAAGGAATAAATGTGCATCTGTGCAGGTGGTCCTGCATTGCTGCATTGTCATAAGCCATTATGGCAATGTTGATCTGGTAAACTTGAGAGAAAGAGCTGTCACCAGGAGCTGCAGAAAACCAGAGAGCAGGTAGTCACCAGCCATCTATTGTCTGTAGTGCTGTGACAGGCTGGCACATTTAGATTGTGGAAGGTAACTACACTTTTCTGACCTTCAGTGCCCTTATCTAACCTCCAAGAGCAGGTGGGCCAGCAAAAAAGGCAGATTGTCTCTTTCCCAGTGGTAATGTCAGCTACACATGCCTGGCTCTGCCAGTCTCTCACAATAAGACTCAGTGATGCTGTTTATTTATCCTTTTTGTTTTGATAAAAAAAGGAATAGATTGATAATACTGTTTATTTTGAAATGTGTTCCTTGCAGTATTAAAGAAGATTAATTCTACCTTCTTGTTGCCTCAAATACTCATATAGCCATGGGAACTGAAAAGAAAATACCATTTGTATCAATTGTTTTTTTTGTAAATGGATTTGTTTTCCATGTTATGATTTGGCAGAGAGGTGTTGTCAAGAAATCTGATTTATGTGTTTTAGTAACCTAGGGAAGGCTCATCACTTCCCTAATTTAACCAGCTGAGGAAAAGTTGATCTGTTTGCTGAGGAATAGGGGGTTATTTGTACATTGGTTGGTGGTTTTGTTTTGTTTTGTTTTGTTTGTTTGTGTTTTCCAGCATGAATATCTGAAAGCATTGTAGCTCTTATAGGGACTGGATAATAAAGTGTTCTGCACAGAACAGAGAAGAAAGGAACTCACACATCCTTTAAAATGCATTTGTTCTTGTTCTTCATTCAGAGTCTCTTGGCTGTTCATGTGAGTGAGGGCAGCTCAGGACCTTTCCTATAAAGGGGTTTTAACTGATGGATGTTAAAAATAATCCTTTTGTAGATACTGTGCTGAAATTCTTACAGATAATTTTTTTGTTTTTATTTTTGTGTTATCTGATACTTCATCAGCCCTCACCTCAGATACAGAGTCAAGAGTTGTGTTTGGTCTGCTACAAATCATATAAGGCAAAATAAACTTGGAGCATAAAAGGTGTTTTTTTTCTATCTGTTCAGTGTAACTGCTGACTTCAGGTACCACTGTGGATCTTAGTAAATAATCTCAGTATTTTTTCATTGCTTTACTTGCCAGGAATGTAAAAGTATTTGAAAAGAAATATTTGAAAATGTACCTGTGTGTTTTTTCATATTTGAGAGCTGCAGTTTTTAAAAGCCTTGAGGAAATCATGCAAATCTACACAATATGTGTAAAAATGTCTTCTATCTCAGGGCCAAACTGAGACTCACAAAAAAAAAAAGGCTTTTAGAGTCAAGCTGTGACTGACAAAATTTTTGGGAAGCCTTGATAACCACTTAGTTGTTTGGTTTGGGTTTTTTTAATGAAAAAACACCAGTAAATGGAGTTCAACATATTAAGACCTGAGCATCTTGGGTTGCTCAAAATAATAAAAAATATTTTCCCTGTCTCTTCAGTGTATAACACTCTGGCATGTCTCTTTCTCCTACTTTTTCTTGTGTTGTTTTAGGTCAGCTGTTCATTTGGGAAATGCTGTTTCTACCTGTGTTTGAACAGCAGCTGAAACAGAGAGCCAGGATCCTGCACGTGGCATTGAAGGATTAGTGCAACAGAAAATCTTACAAAGGCAGCAACCACGGCTGAGGGATTTCTCCTATGATATTCTTGCAGACTTCCCTCTAGTTTTCATTTACAGGGAAAAATTATTGCCTCATTCCAGTTTGGTAGGTCTGGGGGTTCAGTGATGGGACCAGCAGTGGCTGTGATGTCGGGGCAGGGGTTCGTGGTCAGGGGACACCATTTGCCTGCACTGAATTTGCTGTTGAAAGGATGAACCCATTATTGATCTGTATGGATCTCTCTGCAACCAGAGAGCTCTGCATCCTGCACATGAATGTTCCTTGCAGCCTCCTCGCTGTGGTGATGATTGGTGGTGAGGGGCAAAGAGAGAACAGTGTGAAGGATGCCTGAGCCTCAGAAGAACCCAACTGAATCAACATTAGTTTTCCTCCTGTTGTCTTGCCTGACCTGCAGGCCCATTATGGTAGTGACTGATGTCTGTGAACTCGGATTTTTAGCTAAGTCATGGTGTCTGTTCAGTGTGAAGGATTAAGCCATGACCTTCACAGGCAGCAGGGCCTCTAGCTTACACTGCCTTTCTACCTCTGGCTGTAATGTGCATTGTCAGGCATCTCAGTCAGTCAGGGCTCACTTCAAAACACAATAAATCAGCTTTGTGATATTTGTATTGAATAATATTGCCTAAAATATTTTCTTTCTTATGATGGTTTTTGGGAGAAAACCCCATCAAATCCAAAACAACCCCCCAAACCTCAGCAACACAACTGCAATTGGTCAAGAAAAATAATGACTAAAACTTCATGGGAAAAAAGCAGGCAGGATGTGACCTTGTTGCCTTTGACATTTCTGCTGAAAACAGAAAGAATCTATGAGCACTGTGTCATTTATACAGAGACATGACAATTACCCTGACTTAAATTGGTGTGGATACTACTGCAAGGGGATTTGGTCAGTCATGTTCCAGACTATAGAAAGTAGTCCTTTTTTTTTTTTTAAATTTGCAACTTTCTACTTGAATATATATTTTTTTTGGCTTGGATGAGAAGAGGATTGCTATGAATATTTATAACAAATCACTCCTATCAGAGGACACATTAAGTCTTGCAGCATAACAAAACTGAATTACCATGAAATAAACTTTCTTAATTAAACCAATTAAATTTCTTCCCAGCATGTAATTTAGAAACTCTGATAAACCCTGGTTGAAAAGGTTTGTTCTAGCCTTAAGCTGGCCTAAGAAAGAGTGAACATCTGGCCTGTATATGAAAGGCCTATTTAGGCCCTAGGCAGTGTGCAAAACATGAGCTGCTGTCCACAGCACTGAACACTTTGCGTGGCCCCAGGGCTTTGCTAAAGGACAGTGGTATCATTAGGGCACAATCACGTTTATGGAACATGCTGTAACTCAGATAAGTGAGCCCTCAGACCTCCACCACAGTTCTTGTAGCTGAACGAGAAGTATTTCTGCTTCTTCATATTTTTGTTGTAATTCTACCCAAACAGATGTGCTTTTTTTTTTTTTTAATAAAAAATTTACACTTTCTAAATGTTGATATGGGCAAGCAGCATGAGTTTTTATGAAAGAAGGAAAAGGAAGGACAATCAGAGAAAACAAACACCTGCTAAGGGCTTTAGAAAGGAGGTATCACCCCCTAGTTCACAATTTCTTGCTTGTTTAGGAGCAACTTTTTGTCAAGAGAGAGGAAACTTTGAGGTAAATACAGGGACACTTGAAAAATATGCTGTCATCTAAGATTGAAACATAATGTGACAACCAGTATCCTGCTGCCTTAGGAAGAAGCTGAATGTCTTCAATGAGGAGATGCAGTGCCTCAGAAAAGAAATACTTGTACATGGAAAACACAGTGTTCACAATTTATTCTCAGAAGAGTCACATACATGTGCACAAAACCTTGTGGTAAGCGAGAGAAACAGCTCTTACAGCAGGCTGGAGTCTTGCTCATTAGGATGCAATAGTGCTGGGAAAAAAGTCTGTCAGCATGCCAGGAACATTTCAGAGGAGAACTGCTACAATGGTCTGTTCTTCCCTAATCAGGAGATAGAAGGGGTGAAAATCCTTCTCCCGGTAAATCTGTGATACATTTGATGAGGAAATAGTCTGGTTTCTATAAACTTACCTTATGCTGTTCTTAGAACCATGGAGGTATTGAAATGCAAAATGCCTGGCACTGCCAAGGCTGATGAATGATTTACAAGTGTCTTTCATTAATTTCCATCTCCCGGCTTACACTGAAAAATACTGTCTCTTTCACTGTTTCTCAGGATGGGAAAATCATCCTCTTGCTCAGAAACAAACACAGGCATTTGAAGAAAATAAGAAATAAATCTTAACAACTCTACTGTTGTCTATTTCAGCTTGTTAAGTTTAGCAAATGCCTGAGACAAAATACAGTTGCGTAGTCCAAAACTATTCCTGATGTAACTTGACATGTCTTAATATAAAAAGATTTTGTGTTTTACCAGTCTATCTTTTCCCCACAAAGTGCTGTCAATGATTTTCTTCAGCAAAATCAAGGTCAGTTCTTTGTTGTGTTTTTTTTTTCTCCTTTTTTAAGAAAGGCTAGTCCTGCTTTGAAGCAAGCTGAAGTAAATACATCACAAACCATTCTGTAGTTTATGGATTCCTGGGCAGCTGTAATTAAAAGCCTTCTGTTTATTACTGGTTGGGTCATAATGCTGTTTAAACATTATGGAAGAGGTGGTTTCTCATGGAAAGAAAAAAATCTAACATGTACTTTATTTCAGTGACCAAATTATTGCAGGCAACCTCATGGATCATAAAATGATTGTATACTGTCTAATTAAGTAAGTTTTATTTGTTATGGTGGCTTTTGATTCCAACTTCTGATCTCTTTCTTTTTCCTTAAGACTTCTGTGAAACACCTTTGCTAGAGCAGCTAAGATGCATGCAGACATCTTGAAACAGAGGCAGATACCTGAAATGGCAGTAATAGTAATTTCTATGAATGGTATCTTGAAGAGCACAGGAAATAGATATAAAAAGGGGGGAATGGTGAAAGGGGGCTACATAGGTAATTCTAACAGATGCACAGTAACACGGCCTAAGCTCCCAATGCCTCTTGTCCATGTTGGATGCTCCTGACAATTCTCTCCAGCCCTTCTGCCCACTGCCTTGGGTGTGTCTTCCCTTCCCCCTCTTTTCATTTCTGGCTACTGCTGACTTCTGTGCCCATCATCAAGAAATGTATTCTTAACCATTCTCTTGAAATGCTTTCACACATCTCATACCTTTCTATGGCTCCAGTGCTGTCTCCCCTCCTAATCTGTAAAGAACTAGCATACAGGAAACAACTATTATTTCAGTCATGTGCTGATGGGGGAGTTCAGACAGAGAGAACAGGTGAATCCTCTGATGTACCCAGGAACCCAAGTCCCACCAAGGTGTGTTTTGAGAAGGCCACAGCACAGGCAGGAACTGTTGCTGAGAATTTCTCTCCTGCAGTTACATCCTGGCTCAGGGTTGAGTTCTGGTGGGCTTTTACCAAGTCTCAAGCAATGGTTTATTGGCCAGATTGCCACACCCAGACTTCTTGATCTTTCTGCTTAGTTTTTAAGTCTTCTCAACATTCCAACTTCCCTTGGTGCTTACTCCATGCTTTCCCCATCCCTAGTCAGCAGCTCTTTTCTTCCTTAGTTCCCTCTTTTCCCCATTTTTCTGTTTTATTTATTTTTCCATTTTAAATTTTTTCCTGCTTTCCCTCTGGATGATGTTGTCCAGTTGTATAATTTCACCTGCTATCCTTACCCAACTGAGACACAGCTCAATTTCTCTGCTCCTGACTGCTCTGCATCCAATTCCATCTCCTTGTTTCTCTCTCTGACAATTGCTTCTGGGTATCATGCCATCAGCTTAGACTTAATTGTGTGCCTTTCTCTCTCCATCTTCTCCCTGAACGTCATAGTCGACAATGACAATATTGGCACCATCACGGTGACTTACAACCTGAGGCAGGTTGTTTTTTTAGATTGTTTTCTTCCTTGCTGCAGTAGGCAAGTCTTGTATAAAAACATTTGCAATTAACAATTGAATACATGAAACTGTATCAAAAGGGGAGTGAACAAGGTGTAGCAGAGGAGAGTGCTGTCATGCCACTTAAATTCAGGAGATTATGCCTGTGGCAGCTGTGGTCAAAAAGAGAATTGAAAATGTATTAAGTCTGAGGACTTTAGACACATTGTTTAATTTAAGACTTTGGGAAGATGAAGTCAAGTGGTTTGATGCTGCACACAGTGTTGTTCTAAATTAAGTAACATGCAATAACAGAAGAACAGGTATGAATTTGATTCCAGTAGTTCTTGTCCTTGCTAGCTAATTCTGAGCATTACATTGGAAGGGCTAGGATGTTGTTTTATTTGTTTTTCCTAGACTTGATCTTCATTTTATGAACATAAACTAATTTCAAATAACACAAGTTCTAAACTGTACCTCTGAATACACTACTTCAGCCTCAATGAGCTGGGTGTGTGCTCATAACAAGAGCTGAATTTGTCTTGACATCTTGTTTGGAATATTTCTAATCAAATATTAACATTAGCACTGCTACATGTCTCTGTTATTTCCTTTATCTTTTCACTTAGTCCCACAAGCCTTCTCTAGATAAGAAAAACGCTAATGCATTACTTAAGAGGGTTCTTTCTTTTTTTTCTTTTTTTTTTTTTTTTTTCCTGGAAAGCTTAAATAATATAGAGCCCAGTCTGAACATACTACTGCAGAAGAAGCATCCTTAAAATGCTCCCAAAAGAGACAGAGCCCATGGAGGCTGACTTCGCTGGCTTACGTATTTGCGTGTCAGCAGTGATACAGGAAGGACTCAGCACTGACAAATAACTTAAACATGTACAGCTAAATCACTGTTTTATTGGGATTATGTGACAAAATTGAAAGTAAAGCAGAATGTTTGATGTTGCCATAAATCTTTAATGAATGTTCCGTGTTTTTGTGATGTGTCAGACAGTCAAATGCAGGCCTTCTTTCCTTATACTAATAAGGAAGCAGAGATGAATCTTGCATTTTAACTGTGGACAAAAAAGGAGGGGAAAAAAACCATCAGAGCTAAATTTGCGTTTCATGGATGGGGAGAGGGCTACAGTACAGATGGAGGCTGTGAGGGAATAAGGCTGCAGGGCTGTCTGGGAGTCTATGGCCATGGCCTGAGCCCAAGGTGTGTGTGCTGAGCAGCACGGGGCTGCCTGGGAGGCTGCGTGCCTTCACCGCTGCCCTTGGCTCCACTGGGAAGTTTGTGTGCGAGATAGAAGAGCAAAACACTCCTTGTGTCCTCAGATTCTCCCTTCGTCCCCGTTCGAATCGATGTAGCCGTGAATTATTCACCGCGTGCCCGCCTGCGTTTGGCGTGCGCGGTCCTGGCTCTGTTCCGTACGGAAAGCCCGATCCCGTGTTCTGCCTCCTGCAGGAGCCCTGCTCGGGGCTCTGCGGCATCCGGGAGGATCCACCCCGGTGCTGATGGCTGTGCTGCAACACAGCCTGGAACAGGAGCCAGGAGCCCACAGCCTGGCCTGCTCCGTGTGATTTATGGCTGAAATGTGGTGGATATTTATGCTGACAAGGGAAATGCTCGATGTTTCCTGCTAATGCCCTGGCCCACTCCTCTGGTCTACTAATTCTAGATGTATTTTTGGCCTGTTGGGAGTTGAACTAGATGATCTTTATGGGTCCCTTCCAATTTGAGGTATTCTGCGATCTCTCACCTTTCCCATTTCTGCCATCCACCCTCTCACTCAGAGCTGCCAAGGCTCTTTTACCTCTGCTGCCCCATTTATTCTAGCAGTGAGAGTAACTGGATGGCTGCAAGAGTTTGCCTGGAAATCAAATAGATTCTCTAATTAGAAGGATTGGAGCCCTTCTAAAAGGGCTGAGATCATCCAACCTCACATGACCAGGTATGATTCAGAAGGCACTAAGTGGAATCCTCTGGCCTGCATTATATAGGAAAGTGGACTGAGGAATGGATGTGGTCCTTGGATCCTCTGAAAATGTGCCAATCTTCTCCTCAGATGAATTAATTTTTGTTCTCTGTTTTGTATCTGTTTTTAGAAGCTGCATATTTCTCCTGCCTTGCATTTTTCCAATTATTTAATTAATGCATTAATCTCAAACACCCCCAGTAGAAATATTGATTTGAAACATCTTTCCCATATAGATGGTAGTTATTTTTAAAAAATTTTGATCAAACAAAAGATGTTTTCTTGCATTGTTCTAGCAACATATAAAAGGAGTTGGTAAGGAATTGATAAGGCAGTGATTTTCACTAGATATTGTTTTATTCTTACAAACAGTGCCTGGAAATATGTAACTTTTAAAAAATGAAAATATTACATGATTTTAACCTTTTAAAAGCATTGTTCTAAGAATGACTGTGCCACAATAGATGGAGCAAAGAAGGCAAGCACTATACAAATATTTGATAGTCTTTTCTGCAGTAAATTTTGCTTGTCTTTTAAGCTAAGATAAAGAATACTCTGTGTAAGGCTTGGTTGTGCAGGCACCTTAATCTCCCTTTCTTTCAAATTGCACATTACTAATAAGCCCCAAATTTTTTACCAGTAAGTTTTTTTTTTTTAATTTTTTTTTTTTGGCTTGTATGCCAATGCTTTAATGGATTCATAAAGCACAAATCCTCATTGCAGTTTAACCATCAGTCATGTGTACAAAAATCCTTTAATGTTACCCTGCCTAGATGCTAAAATAAGGAGGAAATTACATATTTAAAAACAAAACAAGCCAACAGGATTCAAAATTGCATCAGCCTCCATTTGTTAATATGAGCATGAAAGAGAAGAGGGGGGAGACACATCCTTTGGGACTGTAAATGGCACCTCCTGCTGCGGTATTAAATTTACCATTTGCAACCTCCTGTGCTTCTCTGGGGTGGAGGGTGGTGCCTGACTTCTTGGCGCCAGCGAGTCAACAAAGGTGTCTGATAGCTGCAGACACGAGATGGGGGTGCTTGCTTAACCTTGCCCCAGCTCAGCCCCACCAGGGACAGCCAGCTGATCCCCACCCAGGAGAGCCAGGAGGCTCCACGAGCAGTTTGTGGCTTTAATAATTTACATATCCTCAGTTAATCTCCCTTACCGGCAGCCAACTCACTGAGGAATATTCATACTGCTTTGAGATATATATATATATATATCTCAAATATATATATATATATTTATATGCTGATCAATTAGCGTTGAAGTAATGGGGTCATAGGATAGCAGGTGTGGCTATTAATCTTTGGTCTTGAGCTGGATACTTGGGCAAATATTTCTCAGTACAAAGAAATACAGAGCAGAAAGTGGTTTTTTTTAATGTTTTCTGATGCTGTTTTGCATTTCCATAAGCTTTTAGCCAAACACCTGATATTTTGATCATCAAGACTCTGACCCTACAGGCGTGTGTTTAAGAGGGTTGAAACAGGATTGCTCATGTGAGTAAACTTATTCACAGACATAAATCTTTGCAGGATTGGGGTCCTTAATGATTTAGGACAAAGCACCAGTGGGAAAAAATGTTTATTCAGTTGCACCTGCATGATGCAGCAGATATTGTGAGAGCACCATTAGCTACTTAACGTACCAGCTAATGACTGGCAGCCTTGAAGGAATGTCTCTGAGTTCTGGGCAGCCTGGTCCATGCGGGTTAATGATTCCAAATGGCTTAGACAGTCTATGGGAACACTGGAGACAGCTTTGCAGCCAAGCAGAGCTTAAATGGCCCCTATCACAACACCATAGACACTGGGGTGACATGACGAGAATTGTTGGCTTACCCTTGAATTGATATTAATACAAGGAGAGAAAAAAATCTTGTCTAGCATATGAAGGGCTTTTTTTCCCCCTCTGAGCACATAACCACAGTGAATCTGTGTGTGTTCTGGTGGGTTAATAGTGATATATTCCTACCGTCCATCTAACCCTCCTTTGCATAATTATATTCTTTCTCCCAAATGAGAAGAGAAAGCCTATGAAATCTATCACCATGTCACCCACTAGTATGAAACAGAAATCTAGATAAGAGTGCCTGTAAGAAACTGCCACTGTGCCAGATTATTCTTTAGGGTGTAGCCACAGTAAAATAGGGTGAGAGGAGAAAAGCAAAGGAATAGGAAACAAAAATGATCCTGGAATACATCAAAGATGCAGCAGAGAAACAAAGAATAGAAGGAAATACTTAAAAAAATTAAGATCAAATGCCAAGTCTAGTTTTTACCACAAAGCACCAAGCTGATTTTTCATAAAATAAAAGAAGTCCCTGAATTGAGAAATATGTGTCTCTCTTAGATTGGATTGTGCAGTGAACAGTATCAAGAACTAAGCAATAATAAATCATCAGGCTGTATGTCAGAGTGAGCACTACAAGATAAACCCCTGTTGGAATTGTCATGAAGGTGACCTTATAAGCAACTACAGAAATACTAAAAAAAAAATAAAATAAAACAAAATAATTCAATCTTTCCCTTTAAAACTCTGAAGCAAATCTATTCATGCTTTGTCTTTCACTACATTTGCTATTTTAATTTGCTGTTTATTAAATGAAATATTGGTCTATCCAGGGAACACTGCATGATAAAATTATTGAAGATGCTGCTGGTGCAAAGCTATTTGTAGCAAATGAAACCCTGCTGTGTGCAATTCAGAACATCATATTGAACAGTCCAGATAGCAGCATCTGTGGATGGCTCTTAAGACTTTAGACTTGCCTTAGTTAGCTTGTTTGTTTTTATCCTGTGCTATTGATCTGGGCTTCATCATATGTGTGTGTGGGGAATGGCTTTTCTGATGCCGGGAACACATTCAGAGGCAGGTCAAGTGAATTGAATAGAGGCATAAAATCTGCTGATTCCTAGAAGATGTCAAAACATGACAGAAAGAGCCTAGAGAGTTGGAGACCTCTTAAACGGGTATTGACATTGCCCAGAAATTTGCAGCATAAAAGGGAGAAGAGCGTTCTGTCTGAGGAACAAAGCTTGCACTCTCAGCAATGCCTTTGTGAGCTTTGACAAATAACAGGCTACCCTTGCATGTGCTCTGAAAGGTGCAGTCACTGGGAGGTTTTGAACACTGCAGTTAAGGCTAGAGGATAAATAATGCTGCAAGTGCAGAATGTTTTACTCATTACACATGTCAAAACTATAACAAAAAATAAATCCCCACACAGCCAGATAACACGTCACTCAGACTGATTCAGTACCCTCTGGACTATGCTGAAAAAGGGATGTAAAAAAAAAAAAGGAAAATAAAGAAAGAACTATTTGGGCTGTTGAGAAGAAACAGGAATACTGAGCAATACCCTATTTCTCTGCTACAGGTCTCTTGAGTGACCTTGGGCAAATCATTTATCTCCCTGTACCTCAGTCACTCATCTATGATAGAATAGAAGTAGCAGTCACTTCTCCTCTAATAGGGATTTGGATCCCCAGGAAAAATGGACAAGCCTGGATAGTACAGTTATCATGGGACATTGTAAAGAGGATATTTCAGATGCCAAAGTGGCTCCCATCCACCCAGGAGAGCCTCATCTGGCTCCGTGCAGAGCAACTTTGGGCACTTCTGCATTTGTGCCATGCCTTATCTATAAAGTGGATAAACTGTGTATGGTTTAATTGATCATTGGCTGCAGTATTTTAGCATCTCCAGGGCTGCTTAGAGGCTTGATTAATATTTAAAAAGCTCTTTAGGATCTCGAGATGGAAAGCTTTTATTGAAATAGAAAGAACTCATTGCTACCACTGCTTGAAGGTATTGTTTTCAAGCTTTGTTCTGATATAGTCTGCAACTAAAATGTCTTATCAGGAGCCTTGCATCATTGCAGGATAGACTGCAGTCTAAAACCCTTGTACTGTGACATTTTTTTCATCCTTATATTCAATTATAAATGGTTACATGACAAAAATGTCCTAATCAGGACAAAACAAGCTTTGTAGTCTTAATAGAGATGCTGTTAAGAGTGAGCTGCCCTTGCACAAATAGGTATTGAGTTTATACATGTGGGATCTGAGGGAAACCTATGCTGCTGCAGTGTAGTCTGTGCCACATCTGAGGTAATGACGTGGTATTGTCAAGGACTGATTTAAGACCTCCCATGGATCCCTCTATTCACCTCTCCAAAAAGCCTTGTTAAATGGGTATCACAGAGTAGGTTGCATGAATCCTACTGTAGCACTTATTTAGTGGCTTTAAACTGCCAGAGAGCAGGTTGAGATGAGATGTTGGGAAGAAAATTCTTCCTTGTGAGTGTGGTGGGACACTGGAACAGGATTCCCTGAGAAGCTGTGGCTGCCCCACCCATGGAAATGTTCAAGGCACTGTTGGATGGGGCCCTGAGTAGCCTGGTCTGGTGGAAGGTGGCCCTGCCTGTGACAGGGGGGTTGCAATGAGATGATCTTTAAGGTCCCTTCCAACCCAAACCATTCTATGATTTTCCAGTGGGTACACAGGACAAGTCTGTTGTTTGACAGAAACCAAGGAATTTTATAGAGAGCATTTGTCAAATCCAGTGCACTTTTTCTAAAAGGAAGTGTTCTCACAGTGTTTAAATAAATGACTTAGACAGTGCAATTGTTGGTATAAATCAATGCAACTGTGACTTTGCAGGCTTTACAAATACAGTTAATATATTATGAGATATTTCTGTTCAAATAGTAAATGAGTGACAGTTTCTGTAAGTGAAATGCCCTTTTCTTCAGTCCAGCTGCAGAATAGATGTAACTTCTGTTGGGCTTCTTCCCCCCTTGCTACTGATCTCATTTCTAATAAATACTGTCAGGATGGGGTTTTTTTGTTTTAGTTTAGTGAAACAGGTTCTCTTCAAGACCAACTCATTTAGCACTGGTTCCACAGAAAATGAATAGAACAGAACAACTGACTGAGATTTATTGTAGCTAAACACTGAGACCTTTGGTGTGGAGAACCAATGCATCAAGGTTATGACAACAAAACAGAACATCAAAAAACAGCTCCAGACTCTTCTGAAAAAAAGCATCTTAATTTGATCCTGGTGAGTGACCTGAGTTTGAAAGCCAGGCACTGTTTGTTATATATTGGCTGTCTACAGGTTTAGCCTTGTGCAAGGATGGTAAGCAAATTTCTTCCTGGCTTGTACACCTGTATTCCTTCCCCATGGAGACTGCAACAGAAGGAGAGGGACAGCATTTGCCATCTGGTTTGCATTGAGTCAGGAGGTGAATGAAACATTGAATGGGACTGAAGAAGTCGGAAGAGCTCCCAGATCCCTCAGTTTGTGCATAGCCATGTATCTGCAAGCACTGATCCTGTCCATTTTTGTCATGATCTCATTGATAACGTAGCTGGAATTGCTCTCTTACTCTGAAATTCCAATGGAAAAACATGTTTTCCTATTTAGGAGGGCAGAAGTTTGCAAGTGTCCATGCAAGACTGGGAAAGACTACTAATGTATTTCATAAAAATCTGCACAGTCATATTTTTCCAACTGGGCAGAGATAACTCAACTCTTGCCTGTGTGAGTGTGTTTCTCTTGCCTGCAGCACACCTGGCTGAGATGCAGCTGTGCAGCTCAGAGCAACTGGGGTGTCTGAGATGGGCTCATTCCACCCCTCAGCCCATCCTGTCACTGCTGGCAGCTTTCTGTCCAGCCTCTTCTCGAGGGTCTCTACTGAGGGGAAACTCAGAGCCTGCCCTAGGACCATATTCCAGTGCTGCACTGTCCTTTTCTCCTGTGTGTGTTTGCCTTGGTCTAACTTGACTCCTGCTTGCTGCATTAGCTGTGTACATCTCGTTCTCTTCTCAAGGACACGGGGCATAAATCGGTCCTTTCCTGTATGCATGATTTCTTTATTTCTTTTATTTCTTTATTATTTCTTTATTTACACAGGAATTCTTTTCTAGATGCTTGCACCCCTTCTGAGGTATCTCTTCTATCAAAACAACCACAATTCTTTCTATCTTCTCTAACTGGTCACATTTTTGAGTTTGCTCTCTGACATTGTGATGTTGTGTTCTCTGCTGTGGATTCCTGTCTGTGTCTTTCTGAAGCAGGTGGTGACAGTAGAGCAAAGAGAGCACAATCATTGTGGGATGGTCTTTACAGGCCTGACTCTCTCTGTTCCTGTGCCATGACCACCTTTTGTGAAATGGCATGCTACTAGTAATCCATCTTCAGCTCAAATAATTTGAAATTCTAACTATTTCTTTATCCAATTAGGTTTTAAGTTCTTAACTACTTAGTGATTTTACACTGTATGCATCTACAGATGGTTACCCACAGGTATCATTTCTCAAATTGTTTACCCCATTTTTCTGAACATTTTTCCAGGTTGCCACAATGACTATAAAATCTGTTTCTGTTTTCTTGATAAACTGTCAGTCTCTCCAAGTCTCTTGTCATCTGAAGGTGACAGCTACACGCCCTGTGAATGTGCCATTACAGAAAGTATTGAGCCTAGCAACATTTAGGACAAATCCTTTGCAGAAACCATGCAATGATCTTGCCTAAGTGTGGAAAAATGACAGAGATAATTTCTCTTTGAGCATGATAATCCAAAGAGTTGTGTATCTAACCTGCAGCAGTTTAATTCATGCCTTTGTTAGGCTATCATGTAAGATCACATGGCAAATGTTATTAGATTCAAGGTACAATATTAACTGTTCCTCCCTTATCCACAGAGCCTATTATCTTGTTAACAAATAAATGATGGTTTCTTGGCAAGACGACTTCCTGACAAAATCTTTGTTGGGTGTAACCCATTTCCTTATTATCTTGCAGGCACTTATAATATGTTTGATTATTTAATTTGAGAACTTTTCCAGGAAATGAAGCTAATTAATAATATTCCAACTCCTTTTTAGAGAATGGGAAATATAATAAAAATCTAATCCTTTCTTCTACTGCAAGTATACCATTGATTTCCAAGGTTAGCCTTTAATCTGAGATCTCATCTCTTAGAGATCTGAACTCTTTGATCATTTCTAGCACAGGTTTGAGCAGCCTGGAATAACAGGAGACCTGAATTTGGAAACTCAGCTTACCAGGAACCAGATCTGGTTGATATGATGTATGATCATGTGACTATCCCATTAAAAAAATATATATATATGTTCATGAGCTCTTGAGTACCACTAGCCATCAACCAGCTGGGAGAGCCTTGCCAGGCTGGTAAACCTTTCTAATTCTCTTCCACTCCCTTTTTCATAGAAGGGATCAAAGTTATTCCCTTGTTTCTTCCAAGGTGACAGGTTGCTGGTGGTGTACTGAGTTGGTAGATCAAGGAAAAATTATTATCTAGTAATACTTGTAAACTACTACACCAATCAAAAATCTCTTTGCCTTTACTAAGCAAAGGAAGAGAGCTGACCAAATATCAGATTTTCCAGACTTCATGTATCAGCCTTTTCCCCATGGCACACTTGCAGGAAAGGCACTTACTGGGCACAGATTCTTCTGGAAAATGCCCCACTGTGGCACTGCTGGAGCCAGACTCTGAGTTTTACTAACTGAATACTGTGAGCTGGGATCCTTACTCATGTCTGACTTTACTGCTATCAGAAACTTACTTTTTTTCTGGTAACTTTTTTTCAGTGAATTTTATCTTCAGAAAAACAATGCAGGGACCTGTCTTGAATTGGATGCTGCTAACAGTACTTTCTCTGTATTTTAATAACTTTCTTCTGCTATCTCTCTGCCAATAACTGAGCATCTTCTGATCTATTTCTATTCACTTGGTATAAACATAGTAATGATGCCCATGTATCTTCTTAGTCAAGAGCATTATATACCTTTTACATACATAGAAAACAAATTTTCCAGAAAGGCAGTGATAAGGGTCGTTTTGTGCTGTATGCTATTTAATCTTCCCCATGTCAGCTCTGACCCTTGCCGAGGAATTGAAAAGATGTAAAACAGCAAAAAGTAATTTACCTTCCATTGTTTAGTCCATTCAGCTTTCAGAATCAGATCTAAATGGTTTGCATTAATTACTGTGAAACCTCATGAGGTTTGGAGATCTATCTTTACAGGGCTGCAAAAGATAGAGGCTGCCTCAGCAGAATAAGGGTAGGATTTTTTCTTTTATTATTTGCCTTTTGGTTACAAACCCTTTCTATTCAAATATTATAAGTAAAACTTTTTTTCCAATCAGCAAAAATTGTTTGAAGTTGCTAAAGAGAAAAAAAAAAAAAGAAAATTGTATTTGAAGCTGTAGCCTAATTCTGGTGAACTTTGCAAGGGTTAGTGGTTAAAATATGGAATTTCTATCTATGTATCTGCACAGAGTAATTTTTATTGCAAGAGAAGTCATGGACTGAACACTGATTTCTGTTTCTAAGCAATACTCAATGTGTTTACACATAGCTCCATATTTTGGGAAAGTTTTCTGAAGACTAATAAAACTGGCAAGCAGTTCAGCATCGGCAAAATGATTACATTTTAAATGAAATGGACTTTCAGTGACGTACTGCTCCAAGTTAGTGGAGACAACTGGCAAATTGAGGGTGGGAGAAGATCAATACATAGAATCTACAGAACTTTGAATCTGTTATCCGAATTATTGATTGAGTGCAGAATTAAAGCAGAGATGCAGTGAGTTTAATTCTGCTGTGTGACAGGTGGAAAATGGGTACATTAATTAGGGAGCCCCAGCAGGAACGTTCTCAGCAGGACTTGTGGTTGCTCCAGGGAATCCTTTGGTAATTCTGCCTCATTTTGTGTTGTGTTTGATGATGTCATTCTTAAGTCTCATTTTTCTGTGCCCTACACTTTTTAATCTTTAAACATTCTGTCTTGCAGAGCCAGACAATAATTGTGGATAGTGGACATTAGCAGGGAATCTGGGCAGGACACTTCTGGATGTTTTAGGATGGTTCTGTCAGATTTCATTGTTCAAAAATAATGCATTTTGATAAAAGCAAACAGTTACCATTGCTGTGCTTAACAAGCAACAGGCAATCTCCTCTGTAAGTCCTTTTTATTGCATTTCAGAGTTGTCTGGCTTTCCCTCTTACATAGCAATTCACTTTGTGTTCACTTATAAAACCTTTGCCACTCTCTTGATTTATTGCTTTCTTAATCTGAAATAAATATAACAACTTAAAATAGCCTGTTGCTTTTTGGGTAAGGCAAAATATAGCAGATTGTGTGAATGACTACAGGACTCAGGAAAGGGAAGTGACAGAACAAGTGCAGCCCATTACCCAAATGTATCTCAAAGATCCATGTGCTATATTGTGATTTCTCTCCTCCCTGGCACAGAGGTTCTGGCATGAAGTGTGTCCTCTGGGCCTGTGGCAAGTGCTGTGGCTCTTCATGGAAGACAGAAATACTCTGTCCAGCACCAATTCCCATTGGTTTCCAACAGATCAGAGTCAAGCTGCAAAGGCAGCTCTGCCTTAGGGAGAATTTGGTTCTAACTGTGACAAGAAATGCAAGCAAAAATGAAAATTAACACCCAATGCTGTCATGTAATACAAAACTGTCAGAACCAATTCTAAACCCATCAGACTTTTCATTCATTTGGGCTATTTTGAGCATTTTGTGGACATTTTTCCCTTGACTACATTCTTGGTTTCAGTCAGTAAGATTGGTGCCCCAGTTAGGAGACAGGGAGAGGTAAACGTAGAGACCTTTGAAGTAAATTACTCCCCTGATTTATTTCTGTCTCACCTCTGCAGGAAGTAACGTTGCTTCAATTTTTCATCATGATGTTTGAAACATTAAAGCCTTAAAGTAGGCATTTAGTTCCCTATTTTCAAAACGTTTACTCAGAGAGGATTGGGGATTCATGTTTGTTGCCTGAACAACGAGATGCCTTTCATCAGCTGCAGCGAGAGAGGGGCTGAAAATTCCCTGCCACTCTCAGTGCAGCTCTCAGGTGGGGTGTCCCAGTGTCCATGGCTAATGGAAGTGCTTTGTATTTGATACAGGAAGAGTGGGCTCTGTCCACATCCAGAGGGGCTTTCACCATCTGCAGCTCCAGTCTTGCTGCTCTGAGGCTGTGAATGCCGTGGCAGCTGCTCAGACCTTGGCTCTTAAGGTTCAAGGGTTCCTTTGTGCAGAACAAGTTTTCCAAGGCTACAGACCTGTGCTTTCATTTTTAGCTTAGAGCCACACACTCTGGAAATACTATGGCTACAGCTTGTGGGGTTGAGCTGAGCAATCCACGCTGGGCTGATCTAAGCAGTCTCCAGACAGCGGGGCTGCTGCCAGGTTGGGGTGTTCTCAGGGCTTCCAGCTCTAGCACAGCCTTCCAGAGCTCCAAGGTGCCCTCCTGTAGCATCATCTGAAACAGGGAGTATGGAACTCTGCTTAGGAAGGCAGCCTCCTGAGCTGTGACCTGCAGCTTGGGGCCTGGAGTCCTTTGAGATGCTCCCAGTCTGCAGTGGCAGAGCAGTTTTGTCATAATGATCTGTTCACCTTGAATTTCTCTTTGGGGCCAAGTGAAGTGGGCCTAGGAAACCTTTCCCAAAGCAGAGGGCTATGAACACACTGAGAAAAATGAGACTGAACAGAACCAGGGGCCATTCTTTTCCCTTGCACGTTGCTGGTTCCTATGGTTGTTTCCCAGTCAATCTGAGAAATGACGTTTCAGTCCTTTCAAAATGCAATTTTTTGGAAAGTCTCAGGTCATCATTTCAACCCAATTTGGAGAAAAAAGAAAGAAGATGTATTTTTTTTTTGCCAAACACCCTTTCTTTATATTGGCTAGCTCTATTAATTGTAACAAATGATCCATGGCACTGCAGTATATCCAGGTAGGTGCCATATGCTGTCTAAAAGGAAACCACCCTGGTGTCTTTCTATTATTTCAAGTTCATAAACAATGTGCTCCTACAGACTTGTAATAGGTGCAGGAGATCTTTAACAAAAGCTTAGTGAAGTGTGGCTGTAAATATCAAATGCTGAGTAAAGAGAATAACTGTTTTCAGATTTTAATGCAAACCTTTGAAAGACAGGCACAAACAAAATTTACAACAGCAGTGTCTCTAAATAGAAAAAAAACAATTGGAAGAAACAGTCCTGCAAGTAAGGAGATGAGAATGATTAGTACTAAATCCTGTTATTAATATTAGTCTTGTCCATTCAGACTAATATATTCCTAGCAATCCCTGCTGACTTGTACAACATAGGCTGATATTTATTGCATTGAAATGGTGAAGATACTTTAACTGATCACAAATGAGCATGAATGATCATCTCAGTACACACAGAGCAATGAAATTCCATCAGCAAAGTACAGCAAAAGTCAACAACAAAGTCAGAGTTACTTCAACTTCCAAAGCTTTTCTTATATGGCTACTGTAGTAGGCCAAGGATATGTTTTCAAATGTATTTCAGTAAAAAGAATTAATTAATTTAGAAAAAAGGCTTATGCCTCCAGTATTGTCATCAGAGTGAGGTGATTTTGTCATGCATGTTACAATCTAGTCCTACAAAATGTCAGTATTTCTGTGTCCAATTAGGTAACATGGTATTGTGATGGGATGCACCTTACTCATTTTGTTTTAAATATTTTGGTTGAAAAGTTACTCCTTCTTTGGAAAAGGGTTTTTTTTTCTCTATGTTTTATATTTTTGTGTAGCAGTTCTGTATATGAATCACTTTAAGAAGAGAGTAAAACTGAATTACATTACATGTGACCCACGTACAAAAGTTCAAATCAGATTTTCCTTAAACATTTCATTTATGATTATGTTCATGATTATACAGTCTTTTAATAAAATGAAATGACAGGGATATGACATATTTGAAGCAGGGGTCAGATAATTAATTCACACATCAGACTGTTTTCTCTTGCAGCTTTCTAAAATTCTTCTGAGTCTGGTATGTCTCTCTAATTCAGTGTAACCTGTACATTTGTGAGATGGTATTCATTATGCCTGAATTCTTGTATCCTGTCACAGAGATTATTTTCTTGACTATATGAACTATAGATTATGTATTTAGCCATGTCTGTCTCCATTCATAATCTGTGGATTGATGCTTCTTTGTGATATATGTGGATGAACCTCAGGACATGCGATGGACACTAAAATTTTGCTTATAAATTATCCAGAGTATTTTTACAGTTTTTGTCATGTGGTCAGTTGAAGAAACTTCTCCTGAGGATCAGGAAAGAGCAAGTAGAGAATTGACATGATTACATTCAAAAGGTCTATGGCTGAAAAGTTAAGAGAAGTTGTCAAGGAACAATGGATTCAACTTTCTTCTACAGTTTAGAGCATCTATAGAGCCCCTTACTTAAAGAGGAGGGCTATTGACTCTTCAGGTAGCCAACAAAGGACAACAATAAATCCAAGTCCAAAGAGAAGCTTGTCACAGTGGACAATTAGCGCCATCACAAACAAGGCCACAAGGCGCTATTGTATTAGGCATGATATATAAAACATAAGGTGATATATTGTAGCCAGAGTTATTAGATAGGCTTTTATCAGGAGAAAAAATTGCTTCCTTCAAGTGATGTGACTGTAAGAAGTAGAGAGATCATGTAGTCTTTGGTGATCCATTCTGCATTCTGAGTATCAAAAATATAAAGAAATAATTTCATAAGAAATTGTGGGTCAGTGCGTTGTTGAAGATCATTATTAAAGGTGGTCTTCTGAGTAGTTAGGTGCTCATTGCAGTTCTAATAAGAAAAATAAAACATACAAGTATCTGAAGAACTAAAGTATGCAAGGAATTCACTGACTTTTGACCTTCTTTCTTCTGTAGATGAATACTTTCACTTGCATTTGAAAACCCGCCAGCGTAGCCTGCTCTATGATTAGCAATGCATTCTGCTGTCAGGGAACTGGCAGCTTTCAGCCTCTAAACAAGGGCTTGTAACAACAGAGTAAGTGCACATGCTCGTGTTGTTTTGATGGTATTTCTATTTTTTCTATGGTGTGTATTATATCAGTCTCTTTCGTCCTTGTCTTACTAATATCATCCTGGTAGTGTCTGTACATTTCTGCAATTGTCTAGCCATGCTTACTGTCTTTATGGTGGTTAAAATCCTTGCAGAACCCTATTCATAATAACCCACTTGAGCTGTTCTTGATGGGTACATCAAGGTCTTCTGTTCTTCTACCACATTTTTTGCTTTTTTATTACCTTGGATGAGATTAATATAGAAAATTTAAAGGCATTTCTTTGCCTGTGTTAAAACTCAATGAAATATTCCCTTCTGGTCCATTGACCATGTTGCTGTGAGTGGACACAATGCCACCAATGAATATTGAAACCTTTATCTCTAATGCTTCAGCTTTGAAATTTCTCTGTGTGGAAAGGTGCTGTCTTCCTTTCTGCTAACTGTTCACCAGCCATTAGTTTTTCTAATACATTAGGCACAGCTTGGGGAAGCTTTGGACTCCCTCCTTCTCTTGTTCTGTTGCTGCATATTCATTTTGTAATGTTCTCTGCAGAAATCATGACCTAAATGCACTTGGCTTAAGCCTCAGCTTGCTTGTGCCCTCCTGTATATGGACAGATTTTTTTTCCAACACCACCACTGAATCTTCTCCTTCCTTCTCTTCACCCATTTATTGGTTGGATTTTGCTCTCTTTTGGCTATATGTAATTTGCAGAAGAGAGTTACATTAATTATAAGTACAAGAATAACACCACCTTTAGTTACAAGAGCTTCGGATGAAATGGAACTTTCTCATAAGACATAAACATTTTTCTTTACTTTTTTTTCCCAAACTTTTTTTTGTTTTTGTGCCTTCAAAATTATTTCAATTTTAATTCCTATGACTCTTTGCAATTGATTCTACCTGCAGATAATAACATGAATCAGAATATTCTTTAGGTCAGTTGATAGTCACTATTTTCCATCTACCAAAGATGTGCTTGTCAACATTGTAAGGCCTAAATTAAAGTAAAAATGTTTGATGATAGAGCTATGGGGCCAAGCACTCCTGGTGGACACCTGGCCCAAAATATAATTAGCAAAACTACAAGTGTACCAATATAAGACAATATAGTAGAAGTTTAAGTTAATAAAAAAAGTAAAAAATAAATTCAAAAAACCATGGACTTAGCTGGAATTACAAATGGTACAGCACAAGTTTCTGCCCTAGACCTGGCCTGAGGGAAGATGGAGGCTTCACCGCTGGCTGTAGGTAATTGCAGTGAAAACAGAAATTCCTCTTTGTATTTCTGAAAAAACTGAGCAGGAGCTCCGTCTGTCTCCTCCCTTTGTCCTGTCCTTGTCAGATCAGTTCTTTCCTTCCTCTCCTTCTAACTTTTTGCCTCCTTCATTTGTACCCAAATGAATTAAGAATAAATTGTCCAATAAACGGAACAGAATTTGTTACAAAAATTCCCCAAATTCCCCATTGTTACACTTCATTCCACACCTGCAAATCCTCACTGTCTTTGATGGTGGTGAAGAATTTGACTGAATCTGACCCTGCCTTTTAATACTTACCTTTTTCAGCATTTTCTTCCTTTTTGGTTATGTAGAGAACTCAGTTGGAAATCTCTGCACAGCTCAGTCTTCCTTGAATTTGTAGTGATATCACTGTTACCTTCTTCATTTTTTTTGTCATGTACATCCTATCAAATTCTGTCGGGGAGTCTGAAATATCTGTTCCCAACCTCCTTCCTCAGCCCTAGAAAGCCAACAGCAGTTAGGTTTCCAGGGATAAAAAAAGTAACTTAGAGACCTGTCCTCATTCAGTTCTGTTCTGCTGCAAGCCCCATGATCATGGGCAAATAAATTGGACACTTAGTGACATTTCTCATCTCCAAGGGGTACAGATCTGCTAAAGATGCTCTGAGTCTTTAGGATGGCAAAAGTAAAAGGTGCAGTGAAGATATGAGTTTCAAGGGGTATTGTGAAGAAAAAAAAAAAAACATTATCAGAGCTTTGCAGTGCATTTGTAGTCAGCAAGAAACAGTTAATACATTTCCTGAATCCTGACATGTTGAACTTTAAACTTTTATCTTTGGACAACAACATATCCAGCTTTTTTTTTTTCCCCTATCACTTTAGGTTTATGATAGTGCGTGGGTGAAAATAAAAAAAACTATAGAGATTATGAGGAAAAGTAAACAATGCTTGGTAATTTCTTGGATTAATGTTTCTGTTAAAGGCATGACTTTTCTTGTGTACAGGATTTTTTTAAAAAGCAGAAGTCACAACATGTACTAAGCATCCATGCAATTAAAGAGTATTCTGTGCCATGAGATAGACTTTTCTTTGTGATATTTTTATACAGCTGGAGTTAATGCTGAATATAATCTACATCCAATCAATGGTATTGTGCATCATTAGATGAAAAACATATTCAACATAACTGCTGTTAGTTCCTGTTTAAAGCCCTAATCAGAGTCTATGCCAACATGTAATCACATTGCAGAATAAATTGTTATAATATAAAGTATGTGGAATAGATAGTAAGACATAGTAAAAGACTGCTTTCCATCTCCAGAAATAATTGCTGAGAGGTTTCCTTGGAAATGCCTCAAACCACATGACCAAATGACTACAAGAGCTTCAACAGTGCAGAGTGCAGGGTAAGAACCTGCCCAGCTCAGGACAGTAAATACAGGGAGGGAGAGGAGGGTCAAGGAGGTCAATCCCACCCAATTCCTCTCTGAGCAGAGTCCACCATAAAGTTCAGGTACCTCGATACATTTAAGGAAGACTAAAGGATGCAGAGATTCCCAGCTGAGTTCTCTGCAAGTACCTAAACATCTGGACTAGAAAAACATTTTCAGTGATGTTAATGTTTATTTGTGCTGTAAAGCACCTCATTGATTGTGAATGGTTTATCCCAGGAAATCTATGTCATCAGAAAAGACCTTTTTGACACACAATCCTCTCCTTGCTTCACTGGCATTCTGCACAGAATGTCCTGGTGATGAGCAGGCAGCCACCCTTGGCTCAGGGCAGTGTTCCAAGTCTCTCTCCCCGTCACCCCCAACCAGAGCTAAGCAGCACAGCAGCCTTTTTATGTTGTTTGGCTCCTCCAGTCCAGGTTCTGAACTGGCCATCCAGGTGTTCAAGAATCCCACTGTCCTCACTTTGCTGTACAGCCCAGCTCCAGGTCAGTCTCAGAAGTTTCTCTTTGCTGTACAGCCCAGCTTGTCTGAAGTGGGGTGATTAGCATACCTCTGCTAGCCTGGCTCTCTTTTGGGCTGAAACAGTGGCCAAGCCAGCAAACTAGAGAAGGCAGGGGGTGTGGAGGGCCTGTGAATAAAGCCAGGTAGGTGCAGCCAGCTGGGGATGCACCTCGTTGCATGGACCAGGAGGTGGAATGCTGTGCAACTCCTATGGCACTAAAGTGGGAAGGGGGGTTTCATTCCAGTGCGCAGCTTTGGGAGCTCCAGTCACAGCTGCCGGACAAGGAGGTGATTTACAAAAAGGCTGAGTTAATTTTATGTGTTTCTAATCTGTTCCCTTTCTCTTGTGTCTCTCCTAAATCTCCACAGCTCCAAAGGCTCATTCTGGGTGAGACCTTTGTAAGAACCCTGAAGGCATTAAGCCTGGGAGGCAGTCAAGATGAGTGTCACAAACTCTTTCTTAAGGCCTGACTGTTCATATATGCAAACATCTGTGTCCTGCATTTGAAGGGACTGTGAATGATACTGATAAATAGAACTATTGCATGGTAATTCTTCAAAAGAGATTAAAAGAGGCAATTTTCCTCTTTAGTGTTGCTGTTACCTAATTGCCAGGGCCTCGCTAGTATTGGGTCACAGGGTGGGTCTCTGCTGGTTGCCCTGCCTTGAGCCCGTGGCTCTGGAGCCAGGTACCACTGTCAGGCACCTGATTTCCCCCCAGTTTCCATTCTATCCAAGGGGCTGAAGGGCCTTAAGGCCACCACTGCAGGTGACCTGGTAAGGCATAATGTATCTCAGGACTTTTGTCCCCCACTGTGCAGAGGATCTTTTCCTCACCGTCTTCTCGTCCTTTCCTATCACGTTCTGGTAGGCTCAGCTCTACGAAATTGGAGATGTATGGATCTGTCTTTCTTTTCCCAGAAAGTCTCTGCACTGCTTTAGAGAGAGCTATCAAGCATGTCCAGTGACTGTCACTCTCCCTTGTCTGCAGGAGCCTCTGGACCCATCTAATTAAGATGCTGTGCTTTGCTCTTGGTGTGTGTGCACACAGAGCACTCAACACAAAAGAAATCTGTCTCCCCTTCACTGCCTCTCTCCTGTTTGGACAAAATGAAAATCAAACTCTGCAGTATAAACATGAGGGTTACAAAAGTGTTCCTGGCTTCTTTGGATGTTGTTACTATGGAACATATAGACCAATAGCAGAATTATGATTTAAACACTCTCCCCACCATGAATCTGCTATTGCACATTTTTTTAATAAAATAATTTGCAGCCGCTCCCAATCAGTTGTGTCAGCAGATTTAGTTCATCTTTGAGGCCCAGCAGGGATGACAGTCTATTTGTTATTAGAGTAATAAATAAACAAGGAACTTGTCAGAGGCAAAACTGCTATGTGTGCCTTTGTAAGATAAATGCTGCCTTTGAATAGACAAATATTTACGGTGTTACAGACCAAAATTGTCATCCTAGCTGAAGGCCTTGTATTATGAAATTAAAGAAAAAAAAGATTATGATTTCTAGATCTTTCCAGTGAAGGCAAAGATAGCTCTACCTAATGAAAATGGATCAATAGATTTCATGATAATGAGCAGGCCATTTTAGTAAAGCTATAGCCCTGTAGCTCTGTATCTTTCTACAGAGAAATTTATGTGTGGTATTCATGTCAGCATGCTATTGGTATAGCAAATATAAACATTTTTTAACATCACCTTCCATTTCATGTCCCTGAGACTGCACTACATATGTTTTCTGAGGCTTTTTGCAGGAGGTTTTCTGAAACGCTTTAGAGGAATTAAGAGAAAGGATTTACTGAAAATCAATGTGATTCCTGATTCGAGTGCTGTAGAGCCTTTGAAAATCTTCAGAGGAGAATGCAGGAGGCTGGTTTGTTTATTCCAGCCTAGCCTATATGAAGTTGAATGTTTGAAGAATTGCTGTATTCTATACAGAACTGGGAAGAAATGTTAAGTTTAAAGTTTATTATACAGCAAGTGATCTTCTATATGACTACTCTTCCGTGGTGTTAAACCAGTCACTGCATCAACAGACAGAAAGAAATACAGAGTTGAGGGGTCAAAACAAGATTGGCAAGGCTCTTAAGAATGAAAAGATGTGAAGCGTGAAAGCAAAAGGATGCCAGCTGTTATCAACTTTTAGGAGTTAAAGTTCCTGCATTTCATTAAAAATCAGGGAGGAAATAAAAGATTCATCAAAGTGAAGCGAAAACTCTGCTTCTCCTAAAAGAATTCCCAGGAGTTCTCAGAAACTCCCAAGATGAGTTAACACCTCTCAGACCAGGCGTTATTGTACATTTAATTCAGTCTTAGACAGAACACCTTATGTGCAGGCTGCTCCTTGTAGTGTTCAGATCCATCACTGTGTTTATTTGCTCCAGTAAAATATGTCAACCACGGGCAGAAATGTTGAAATTTGGACAGTTCCAATATGAAGTGTAGCCACAGCTCCCAATTCCTTGATACAAATGCATGGTTTTGTTGGAAGCAGGAGCCTAAATGAAAAATGGCATCGTTAGTCATGAATGGTGCTGCTTTTTTGGGGTGTAGGATAGATAGGAGATGTGTGTTAGGTAGGAGATGCTGAGGAGTGAAGTGATACCAGTGTTGCCTGTCCCTGTGCTTTGATATAAGGGATCTCTGACTCAAGCCAGCAAGCTCCTTTAGAAAATTATGATTCTCTTAACTTATGCTAAGTCTTCTGATCTTCATGCTACAATTACATATTCAAGAAAGTGTTCAGAGGGGAGTCACAGCTGGGGGTTGACTTTAAGTTGCTTTGTGAGCTGCCTCAAATTTCATTTAGAAGCAGGTGAGGCTTATTGAGGACTCCCTCAGAGTTTCTCTTCAGGCAAAACTTTTGATTCCTGTCCTATGTTGTAACAGTGTGAGGACAGCCTAAATGTTAAATCCAGGGCTGATCTCACTTGCCTTAATTTGTCAGTGTGACTATGCCATTTACCTTGTTTATAAGCATATGACTGAAATAAGAATTGTTCCTTTTGCATTTCACAGGAACTAAAATGCAGAACGTACTGCTATTACTTTAGTAGTATTTTTATAAGCTGGATCCATCTTTTGGTGCTGTCATTATAACGGAGTTTATTATGATCTGCAAGCTAAATAGCCTAAGCAGCAATAAGAAGCAAATTAAAAACCCCAGAGCAGTATGATTTCATTCTTCTTCACTGTGATCTAACCGTAATGCAAAGCTTGCTTTTTTTTAAGGCAGAATAAAATTTGCTCTTCTGTCACCTTGTTTCTTTTTTAAGAGACTACCTCATTGCCCAATTCACCAAAGATAATTTCCTAAGCCCATTCTTTGTGCTGTATCCTGATGTAGACACAATTTGCTGAGATCATTTTTTCTGACTGTCATCCAGCCAGCCACAACTACAACTGTGCTTGTGCCCCACATGGGACACAGAGAAGCAAGATTAACCACCATCTAATTTCTACTTTTGTCATAAATGTTGCCTATAACACATGGCAGACAAAGTGTGCTCTCTGAGGACTCTGACACAGCCACTGTCTGGCAGTCTGGGTGGTAGAGAATATATTATTTATCATACTCAATGGGATGAGGCGGGCACTGAAGCTACTTATTGGAGCAGCTGTGAACCCCCAATCTCCTTAATTTTCAAAACAGGTAATTAACTGGAAAGTCATTTATAATAACTACTGACATCTCCAGAAACCACAGAATGGGTTGTTAACTTTGCAGCTTTATTGCACCGATATTTTTGTCGACAGTTCTGTACTGAAGTCTGTCAGGAAATAGCATATTCTTTATACTGAAGGAGAAATATATCTGAACATTTCTGACATGTCAATATTAGCCTTGGACTCACCAGAAGAAATGGTTGAAAGCTGGGTGTTTTGCAGGACAGAGCAGTGGGATGTTCTCTGCTGTGCTTATATTTTAACCACTGTGTGGAAAAATGACCAGAATCTACGCAGCTAGCATTTCATGTAGTAAGAATTTTTCCATGTGCTCTATTTGGATGCTGAATTGAATCCTAAAATAAAAATATGTTTTTGTGAAAAGGCTGACATGCTGGGAAGGGCAGAAGACCAGTGGGCATGAGGCTGCTGCAAACAAAAATCTGCTCTGCTTCACTCCAGCTTAAGTCGAGGGCCAAGGTCCAGGACACTGTGAAGAATGAATTGGTTCTAACAGGGCTGTCATTCCAGATAAGCAATCAGATATTTAAAGTGGTAATGTGGAGAATCATCTTATGAGTCTGTGTATCAAAACTGACTGGTAAATGGAGTCAGTTGTGGCATCCAGGTGCAGAGATAAGGCTCTGGCAAATGCATTAGACAGATGAGAGGCATCAGATCAGTGTCCTTACTTTATACTCTGCTCCACTGTGATAACAACTTCCATCTTCAGATGACTATCCAGGAGACTTAGGCAGAATTTTCTGCTCTTCTCAGGAAGGTTGCTCAGGGTGAAAGACATCTGATTTAGGCAAATGTTTCTGTTGAACATTTCTGAGCTGTGAGGTGTCTTTATTATCCTGTTTGATTCCTGTGAACAGAAAGCAGAATTCAGCAGAAACCTGGTTTTTGCTAACCGACTATCATTTGTCAAAATATACTTAATATTAATAAATGAACCCCCAAATATGTGGCAGTAAGCAGCAAGGTAGGCTATCTATCAGGAGATGTTTTTCCTCTAAACTTGGCAGCATTGTTCTGGAGTTTGGGTTTATCTTAGAAAACTGCTGTCTGTGGCTGTTAGAAAACAAGGGAAGTTCTCTGTAACCTCACAAACCACAGATTGATGACACCTCCAGTAATAGCAGCTTGTTGGTGAGAGAGATAACAGAAACCAGGACTATGCAGAAATTTAGAAAACACTCAGCAATGCCTAATTCTGCATCCTTTGAGATATGTCCTGAGAACAGGGTTAGGCAAAGGGGCAGTGCTTGGAAAAATTCATCCCATTGCAGAGGGGGTAAGGATGGAGCATGCATGTTGAGGTGGTGTTCTGTGAGCAGTGCTTTCCAAATGCTGTTTTTGTGGTCTTAATTTAAAGACATTCAAAGCTGAAAAAGAGAAACTGAAATAATGAGTCAGGAAAAAGGAAATAAATACTTTTCATGAAAAATCTGTCTGAGAAGTTGAATCTTTGAGGCAGATTCTCCTGATAACTTCCCCCATTCTTAATACACAATAAATGCTCTTGCCCAGAATCTCTGACTCATTTTGTGAGGGCTGTGAACATGGAGTGGACAACAGAATTATATTCAGAGATTTTATTTACTAAGTGAAATTTTGTTTCTGTGTTTCTAAGTTTGCCTAATCTAATTGGGTTTTGTCTATTGTAGTGGGAAGCACATCTTCCTTCTTTGCTGAACATAAAATTAGCTTTCATTGGCGATTTGGGTTTATTTGTAGCTATATAAGCTTTTTCTCTAAATGAGTTTGTTCTTTCTAAAGCAAATATCACTCTCATATTTTGGAGGTGCAGAAAATTTGTAATCTTGTTTCTTCATTTTCCTTATTATGTTGTGTTAATTTATGTATACATTAACATGTATTTGCATGATTTATTCATTTAAAGCTGTACATGTTTATTTGAAAAGGAGCTCAAAGAACTTTATCACAAAAATTCTAAATTCAACACCATTGACAGAGTGTGTGTTTTTGGACTTTAGCCATGAGAGTAAAACGTAGGTCTATCATTTCATTTGATTAAAAAAACTTTCTGAAGAGGGGTTTTCCATCATTTTAGTTACTGAAGGTGAAATTCTGCAAGAAATATGAGGATTAAGGAGAAGGCTTTGAGTTCGAAGGCTCTTCTGCATAAGACACTGTCTGGAGTGTTTTCTTCTGGTTCTTGTGTAAGTCTGGCAGATTTAGGGGAGGCAACAGTAGATTAGGGCAGACCTAATGATTGTAAAGTGTAAGGAAGCATTAACTGCTGTGAAATAGAATTCACAAAATCCATCTGCAGCAAACCAGGAAAATAGGCTTCTTCTCTAGAAGAGTAGATAAAAAAAAGAAAATATCTTCATTAAATTAAAACCTAGCATTTGTTAATGTTCAAACCCCTGAAGTTCCTTTCCATGACCTGTAACAATGAAATCAATTTCATGGGAAAAAAAAGTAAACTTTCAGGAAATTGTCACATGGTTCTGGTCCTTCTTCAACCATAAGCATGTTAGACCTGAGCTAGGTCAAAGGAAAGAATTAACTTTTTCTGGGATCACTCCTTGGATCCAGTCTCCACTGCACATCAGAGCTCTGACCTTGGCCTGGCAATCAAGAAATCTTCAAGATGTAGCATTTACTACCATCAAGAGAGAAAGCAGTCCTGAGGTCTCAAATTTGCCACCTTATCACAGGAACAGAACAAAGTAAGAAACTTGTATTTGTAACTTAAAAAAGGCCCCACGTCCCTTTTACAGTGTGGACGTGAGTATAACACAGCTCTGCTTTGGATTTTCTGTTGGGAATATTGACATTCCCTAAGTTAAAATCAAAGTCAGCAAGACAATGATGCATCTTTATTATTCTTTTTTTTTTTTTAATAAGATTCCTGTTGATGTAGTTGGGCCTTTTCAATTCTTATTTGTTAAAAAATATTAAATCACCACTTCAGTCCCTTGTTTCAAACAGTTGAAAAACAAACTAAACTAAAAAAAAGAAAAAATTATGTAGAGAAGCTGAGTGGAAAATTGAAAAATCTGTAGCAGTTCATGGTGCTGTGTAAAATAATTGGCATTAATTGCTGTTTGGAGCAGGAAATAAATGATTTTCAGTTGATATTACATAGAAAATAACTTAATGACAGTTGCTATTAAATGGGTAAAATTGTAAAAAAAGTAGTCAATGAAAAATATTGAGCATGAAAAATTTTTCTATTAGGAAAATTTTTCATTAAATGCCCTGGTATTCAGCATATGGACCACTTATCCACAGTCATCTCCCATTTTTTGATAGGTCATCTCAGCCTGATTAAAGAGCACTGTTCGAGCACTCCTGCACTTCAGAATTGGATTAATGTGCTCTGGCTGAGCCAGAGCCCCTCGGGCACTCAGTTAATTGTGCCAGGGCCCTCTCTGCAGCCTCAGCCCCTGCCACCCCTGCATCCTCCCCCTGCACTGGAGCCCTCTGCAGCTGCAGCTCCGGGGATGTGGGGAGCAGCCTCCCCTTGCTGCTGGGGCTTGGGGGGCCCTGAGACACCTGAGATTCAGGGCTCCACTGAAGCTGTGGTTTCCTGGCACAGTTCTCCAGCTCTTCCTCCACAGCAGCTTCTTGCTCTGTTGCCTCAGGAGAGGAGATGCTCAGAGCTTTCACCCTGAGCCCAGGGGGCCTCTCCATGTCCTTTCACCTGCCAGTGGGGGTGAAGCCTGAGGCTGGTCAAGGCTTCTTCTCCAAGGACGCCCTCTTGTTTCAATTTTGAGATTCTTGGCTTGTAATTGTCCTGAGATAAAATAATAATTATTCACTGCAAAGCTAATACAGGCCTTGCTGGGAAGAAAGAGCATCTAACATCTTCAGGTTTTTGTCTCCAAGCCATAGTGCTACTCTGGCCACCCATTATTCTAGGTAAGCGTTAGAAGAGAGGCTTTCAAATCCCTGGATTTGCTGGAGCCAGCAGAACCAGACAGGATCAGCTGCGTGGGGCTGTCAACTTCAGAGATATTTCTCTGTTTAGTCCTTTCCACAGCTTCTGAAATAGAGTGGGCAAGACGTGTAGGCAGTGGTGATCAGACTGGTTGCACATAGTGCAGGTACAAAGGTTACCCCAACAGCTCTCGGGCTGCAGTGCAGAATGGTGTTTCTCATGTCCTTTGCCTTGCGAGAGAAAAACCTGCTCCTATAAATAGAAGCTGCTCCTTTTTTCAAACAGTTGAAGATCCCATCCTTTTCAAATTCAGTTTTCTCTACTTTACCTTGAGGTCAGGATTCAGTCCTGAACAATTTTGAACAGGAAAAAAGTGGTTTTTGCTCAAGCAATCCAATTTTAAGCTGCTCAGTCTGCAGTTCTTTTCACACATACCCACTCTTCACATGCTCTTGATGATCTGCAAATAAACAAACAAAAAAATCAACAGCCACCAGTTGTGAGTTGGCCAGCCCACTCTGTTGGATTGCACTGGAATTGTGTAGGCACAGGGATATTAAAAGAACTGTGTTGAAAAGGTTTTGTGTATGAGGCTGAACCTCGTACAGAAAACGTATGTGATTGTTATTGCACAGAACTGGATTACACAATTAGCTGAGACAAAAATAACAGAGCCTTTAAAAAATTCACTTCTGTCTCATTTACTTTATTCTATGAATCAGAGAGATCCAAGGCCAAATAACGAAAATAGGAAAGAAATATCGGAGTCCTGTGATGAGCACTAGACAGCTCGAATTCCTGTCACCAGACAGAACTCCTTAAAGGCTCAGAGACAAAACAGACCTGTAACCTGAAGGTGTAAAATTCAAGGAACAAATTAGAGGCCCGATCTCAGTTCCTGCTGTGATCTTGGCTTGCCCTCATTGCTTTTGGAAACCTTGGGTTCTTCGAGCAGCATTATGGCATGAAGCTTCAGCAAAAATTCCAGCGCAGATGTTTATGTGTAGAGGTGAATTCAGATTATATTTGGACTGGGATCAGAATTCAAACTTTGTGGGGCTGAAGTATGTAAGGGTCTTGTGTTGTGGGTTTGGCCTTCTTTGCTTTGTGAAACTCATATTTTTGGATTGTATCTTTCCTGGATAGGCATCCAAATCCATGTGTACATGAATGATGTACAGAACATGAAAGGCAGCTTTTCTGAAGAGCTCTGCAAGCACATTTTGAGTGGTGTTGGTGTCGGTAGCTGCCTAACCACAATTACAGAAGTGCCTGGCCACTCTGATTTCCACTGAGCTGTTGGAATTTCATTAGGCGTAGGCTGACATGCTCAGGTTGTTAGAGGACTTCAAAAACAGGCCCTGGCTTGAGCTGGGAGGGCAAGTTTCACCCATCTGTATTGGGCATAAATTTGTGAGTCAGATCTTTCTGCAAATCTTATGCGTGGGATTTCCTGGGGGAGATCTCTGCAGTGTTTGCAGCAGCTCTGGAGCTGCTTCACTGCGAGTGAGGGTGAGGCTGGAAACAGCACAGGTTAGTGAGGGAGTCTCTGCTGTGTGGGTCACATACAGGCTTGGGGCAAGGTTAACCTTGGAATTGCTGGAGCAAATTCCGATGATGAGCAGTGTGGAGTGTGTGTATCTCTTGGGGAGAGTGATGGTATCAGCAATCAGATAGGAAGTCCCTCAAGAAAGGACTTGGTGCTTGCTGTGCTTTGAGCAGTGCAGAAATTCTGAGAAATAAATCTTGTGATCTTTCTGCTTTCCAGCTGCTCCTTTCAAGTATATGGTGGAAGGCTGGGCAGTTTCTGGTTTTACTGGGGGCCATTCACCTGTCCTTGGGAGCTGTTGCTGATTAATTTGAATGTGGCTAAGATAGCTGGCAGACTATACTTTCTTTTCTATTTCATTTTCTCTGCATTTTCATGGGGTGCAGTATCACTGTAATTCACATATGAATGTTAGTTTGAATAGTGTTATTGTTGCAAAAAAAGTTTAAGAGGAGCCCGAGGGTGTAGAATATTATTGAAATGAAAGTTTTTTTGAAACTCATATTTCAGAGCTCATTAACTTACACAGTTCTGTGGGGGGTAGGGATCAGTAAATGAGCAGCGATTATCTATAATCTCTGTGCTGGTGTCTGCCTTAGCTGGTGTCTAGCTCTGTATCTAGATAGAAAACCATTTATATAATTGTACCTATGGTACAGAGAGAGAGAATTAATCTTTGGAACCCATTGTTTAACACTGGACAAAAATACAAGGTCAAAAGATGACTGCACATGTAATCTTTGACTTGAACTCAAAGTTAAGTCAGAGTGAGAACCAAGAGAGTCAAAACTCATGAGCTGGGCTCCATGGGGAGCCAGCAAAGTCAATTTTCAGTTCAGAATTTGTCTTTCTTTGGTGGTTAGTTTAGTTCCACATCTGTTTAAAGAACCCCTAAAGGCTGGATTTTTAAAATTCTTGTAGATACATACATTTCTTTCTGTCTTTTCATAGAAGAACCTGAATATTTTTTACTGAAATTTTCCAACCTTAGAAAACAGCAACTCTAAAGAGTAAAGTTTGAGGGAATCAGTTGGGTGGATGAAAAATAGGAAATTTTCCTACACTTGTTTCAGAAGTGGCTGCTCCGTTTAGCTCTAACTTGTGGTGGAAACAGTACAAGAACCTGTTCAATATTATACAAAGACACTGAAGGATACCTAGGAAGAGTAGACTGTGACTCAGCACCACCAGCAGTATCTCAAGTGATTTGTGGCTTTTCTTCAGCTCTGACATATGGAAAAAGCTGTCTTAGAAAGAGTTCCTGATTGTAGACTTCATTTTGTGATTTATTAGATAGATCCTCCCCTCCAACTCACTGCATTTATATTATTCTCCTTTTCTTGCAATTTTGGTTCCAGCATTCCAAAAGCTATTTACAGATTTGGCCCTGTGGCTCTGCCCCTCTGTGCTCTCCTCTGCTATGCCTCACCTCCCCTGCTACTCTGTTTTCCCATAAGGCTTTTCCCTCCACTGCTGTTCTGCTTCCTTAATCCAGAATGTCTTCCTCTGATGTTTTGCTCTCCTTACTCCCTTGGAATTCATCATCTTCTTGTCCTACAGGACCTCTGCTCCCGTTATTTTACCCTGAAGATTTCTTTGTCCCCACTCCAACTCCTGGCAGGGTTAGGAAGCACTGTCTGCAAGAGTGACTTCCATCTGCAAGTTTGAGCACTGTATGCCCAAGGCAGGATGGAAAGGATTGGTTTTTATTTTAAAACACTATTTGGGAGTAATAAGAATTCCTGATTAAGTTTTTCAAATAAAAAATAAGAGTTGTTACAGGGATAACCCTAGGGTTTCATTATTTCTCTTTTTTTAGCATACAGTATTTCACAGTGAAGATATTAGGTCCATTTACACTTCACATTCCCACTTCATGACTCCCAGAATATGCAATTCCATCCAGTCCTGCAGGCATCAGCAGTGCCCAGCACAGATCACTCACACTGCTCGTTGCTGGACCAGCCACTGCCAGGGGTGGGAAGGGACAAAGCAAGACTGACTTTGGAGATGGGGCTGGAACTTTTGCTTTTATCTGACATCCCAATGGCAGTGCTGATATAGGCTATTTCTGAGGATTTCTTGTGGAATTGGGACAATTCATTTAAAACATTGGAGGGTGCAAGGGCTGACAGAATTTACTCTCTTGAGTGTACTGATGTCAGCAGTACTACCATACATACAGGTGGGACTCAATGTTCTGGTAGCTATGTCTGTCCTCTAACAACAACAGACTGAACTAGTCCCTCTCTTTTTCTTCTTGACCCTTTGACTACTCCAGGTTTTCTGGGGTTTTTTCCTTCCCCTTTCTCATTTTTCTTTCCACCGCTGCTGGAAATTTAACAAGAAAATTTCCTCTCTCCAGATTTGGAGCCAACTGTAGCTCTTTTGATTGCTTTTACTCAGGGCTATCACAACTCTTCACTTTGAATTTTTATTAAGAAAGCTTAAAGTGGGATGGGGAGTTTTACTCCTGATCTAACTTTTAAAAATAAAACAGTTACGGTTCAAAACCAGGACAGCTGCTGGAAGCTGCCATTCAGAATACTGGCTGTCAGTCTGATTTTTAAAATGCCTTCTTCCCTCTTCCCCTCCCACTGTAAATAGCTCCACATTCCACATGGAACCTCAAAGTTGTGATGTCACCCAGGGGCTGTGTGTATGGCAAGTGCCACCTTAAACATTACTAGGCTTTTAAAACAAAACAAAAAAAAGAAAAATAAGTTCCTTTCCACTTCTCTGCCAGTGAAACAGCAACACCAGGGCTAAAAAAGACCTGCCTGTTGTCAAATCAATGCTAAGGATGTGAAAATAGGGCCTCCTGGGTTTTTTTTTTGTTCGTTTGGCTTTTGTTTGTTTGTTTTGCTCTAGTTTCTGGTCTGCTTAAAACCAGTGTAATAAATTCAGATCTAGTCTGAGTCAAGTGTTGGAGCTGATGCCAACTCACCAGTTGCTG
Organism: Polioptila caerulea; assembly: GCA_013397295.1. Taxonomy (NCBI): domain Eukaryota; kingdom Metazoa; phylum Chordata; class Aves; order Passeriformes; family Certhiidae; genus Polioptila; species Polioptila caerulea. The sequence continues at coordinate 1,837,928 of VYXF01009087.1, read as the reverse complement.
TAGGATGGGCATTCAAATCTGGGGCTGGGAAAGGAAAAACCTCTCCAGCCTTTCTGTACTATTTGCCTGCTTCTGCACATATGTATCAGGTGCCAAAAATTGCCCAAGGTTACAAACTCCAGGCTTGGTCTCGAGCTTAGCAGTGCTATGGTAGTTTGAATAATCTCCTTGCTGTACATTTTACTGAATAGATTTGGTCAGGAATGCAAGCCTCAGATCTGGCTCAGATTTCCTCAGAAGTGATGACGAGGGGTGACAGTGATTAAAAGTAATACTGGAAGTTTGCTTTGAGGTCTTGGTCTGTAGCAGTCTGCAATGTTCATGACCTCGGGTAGCCCTGAAACTTCCATCTTCATGGGGTCAGCCCTTGCCCAGAGGTAATGGCATTGCTCTCCTTGCACATGCAGTGATAAATGAACAGGACTTTGGTGATATTTAACCAAGTTTCTCAATCAAATTCTTGAAAGAAAAAGGGAGTTGCCTTCCTCTGAGATAGTCAGAGGATGGTTTGGGTTGAAAGAGACCTTAAAGATCTTCTAGCAACAAAAGGGTAAATAATATTTTTTGTTTATTTTGTTTTATTTATTTATGTTTTGTTATTTTGTTTTGTGAGTCCCTGAATGTAGCTGCAGCTGCAATTATAAAACCAAATAATCTCCTTTTGGAGAACTATTAACATTGATAATGACATCAAGAACCAATTCATCAGGAGCCACAGTGTCAACTTGAGTTTGGTAGTGCAAAACAAACAGAAAACTGAGATGCTGTTTTGGGGAGAGGAAAGAACTGCTGTGGGGAAGGCATTATGGGCACCTTTTTCTTTTAACAATAACATTTAATAGCCTTTAAAAGAGCATTTTCCCCATTCCCCCAAGTAATTTCTTGGCAGGGAGTTAAGTGAAAGGAAGAAGGTTTTTTTTCTAAGGGCTTTTATATGATACTAAATAAATGTAGCGGCCTTCTGAACAACAAACCCCTCCCCTGTGCTGCCCAGACTGTCTCTTACCAGCAGCCCTGGAGTGGCCTGATGGTGTCTGACTGGTAAGTGCTGAAAGCATTACCAAGCCACACTGAGGGCTGAGCTCTCCAGCGGATGCCAGATGGAACCGGCATCAAGTAATTATTATTATTATTTATTAATTATCCACCTCACTAATGTGCAGAGCAATTTAACGCTGCTAAAAGGCACATTACAAGTGGAAAACAGGAGGCCTTGTCTTGAAGACTATGTCTGTTCTCCAGGGATATACACTTCCTTCCAAAGAGGGAATCTTTTCCTAAGTCAAGGCAGAAAGTGATGGACTCCTGGTCACCTTAAGAGTTTCTCTTCTGGTCCCCCTCTTCCTACACTGACCTTACAATCCCTGCTGTCACTTGTTATGTGGTGCAGGGATGTTCTGCTGAGCTTGCCCTGCTCTTTTTAAAATCATGTTCCACATGTAGAAGGGTCCCTCACTTGCATTTCTCTCTGGATTCCCTTGGTGCCCTCAGGGGAGCTGGCAGAATTTCTCCCTGATTGTGGATTCTGCTTCTACAGCTGAAAGGAGGTGGGAAGCTCTGGTGCTGCAGATCAACATTGTGCATATGAACCTGATTTTTAGAATCATGTCCAAGGAAAGAAGAAATATAAACAGCTGTTCACAGAGTGACTGAGGGGTGGCATAAAGAGAAAAGATCTTTTCTGGCAACCAAATGTAGCATCATCTCGCAGGGGTCAAGGACTAAGATGTGGGTCCTTTTTCCTTCCTCTGTCGTATTGTACCTTGTGTAGCTGTATAATTTGGGATTTCATATAGTGTGAGGATTAATATTATTTGCCTCCAATATCAGTTTTCCCTGCAAGCTGGAAGAGTTCATGTGAGCATAGAATAAGTAATGGATACAGGGAGAGCTGGGATGAAGAACAAGCCATGCTGGGGATTGGAAGAAATCAGATCTGAGAAACAAGTGAGAGCAAAAATGTGGAACCTCTCCTGACCCCTTCTCACACATTTTTTTCCTGAAAATTTCCACTTTGATGTTTGTTCCCCCTGCCCCCACTCAGGCCCTTATGCGGGCAGGAGTGCAGGTGCTGAGGGATTTGCAAGGATCTCTGAGTGTCTGGTTTGTAGCAGAAAAGCCAATGCTGAGGTTTGAGGAGCTGTTAGCTGCAGCTTTGGAAAACGGGGAGAAGGAGTCAGAAATAAAGAAGTAAATCTACTTGTCTGCTCAACATCAGTCCTGGTGAGACAGAGGGCTTTATACCAGAGCCAGGGTTCCCTGACCCAGCTGAGACTGACCCTGGTTTGGCTCCTGAGGTAGTGGGCATTTCTTACTATTTTGGCCTAAACTGTTAGATTATCTGAGGGACATTTTTGATTGAGTTTAAAAAATAAACAACAGGCCCTAATACTATATTCAGCCTGTGAACTGGACTGAATATTGTGCTGACGATCCAGTTCTTGACATTTGCATGCCAAGGAGCTATGTAGTGCAATGTGATATATATTATTCATGCTCTCATGTACCTCATTTTCACTCTGTGTGACAGCACTTCTAGGATCAAGGTTCAGCACACTTCAGTGGACCTGGAGGCTTTATGGTTCTGATGCCTGGGAGCAAAACAGAAAAGAAACATTTGGGATGTGAGGTGTCTTTTGCCCAATGGATTTTCTTCAGATCGTGCCAGTTAACCAGGTCTTTGGTCAGCACGCAAATAGGCACTGTCTTGGGCTCAAGCATGCACCTTAATTAAAAGGATTCAATTAATGTAGACTAATTTAAGATTCAATTTAAAAATACCTTAGTTAAAGCAATGTGGATAGCTGTTTAGACACTTTGATCTTTCTAAACTAGAATTTTTTAGCTGAGTTTAAGACATTTAGGCCAACGTGAAACAAGATGCTCACCAATTAGTAACAGGGGCTTAGCTCACCCTGGATAAACTGCTTTAAGTAAATCAGAATAAGCTTGTGGGCAGATAAGGACTAAATAGGTCAGAGACAACTGGTGTTGACTTAATAGATTTGCATTTCCCTCTGAGTTAGTTTAGAGCTGATGCCCTCACACTGTAGGGTGTCTTTGCTGATAGTGCTGTTTTTCAGAGGAGCTATAAAGATGAGCTCCTGACCAACTGTAAAACCCCACAAAATAATCTCTCCTCTTTATATTGCTGCGTCTACTTTGAATGTAATTTGGGTTTGAGATGTCTAAATTTTAAACCAGTGAATCTGCCTTGTGCTTGTGGCTCTGATCCCAGGTGCTGATCAACAAGTGTAAATGAACACCCTCATCCTCATTAGGAGGAGAAATCTGCTTTAAGGGAGGAGTTGTGCTAATTCCATTCTCCATGACAGTCCTCCTGTAGCAAATGATGCCTCTTTATCCTGGCTGTGGGGCTGGCCCCACCCATTGTAATTGCAAAATATAGCCAGGAAAGGTCTGGACTGACAGTCACTGGGAGCATTGCATGGTGTTGATACCCATGAGCTGGAGATGTTTTTGTGGGGCGAGATCACAGTGGCTGACAGAGATTCAAATCACAGGTTTTTCATTTTCTTTTTATATAAAGTAGATATTTTGCTGTTCTCTTTTAAGCAGAGTCTGGAATGGCTGTTTCAGTCGAGAGATGGACCATGGTGTCACACTGCTGCTCAAATATCAGCTAATCTGATAAGACTTCTCCGAAGCAATGTATATCTTTATCCTCATTATGTACATGAGAAAATGGAAGCAGAGAGAATCTATGTCATTTTTCTAAATCTGTACATTAAGTATTCATCAGCCAGGGGTGTAAACTTGGATCTGCCAGAGCAGGAGGCCACGACGTGCCTCAGACCATCTTATTTCTGTTGAAAAGGTTATTTGACATTTGTATTCAGTTTGCAAAATGCTTTGGTTCCTGGCAGACATTAAGCAGTATGTAAAACATTGGGCTGAGATGTAAACAAGAGAAATGAAAACCATACACCCAGGGCCAAAATAGGCTAATCTGTGTGGGCGAAATTAGATGCTGCAAGCAATCAAAACAAACCCTTGGTTTTTGGAGGCACTGATTTTTTATATAAGAGAAGAGCATCCAGGTCTGTAGAGTTTAGACAGATTTGGGCTTAGTCCTTTCTGTCATTGTGCTCCCTATACTGTGATTCTTTGTAGACAGACATGAAGATGGAAACCTACACCCGGAGATCATTTTTAATTAAGAGTAGTTGCTGTTATTTAGCACAGAGACACGGGCAGCACATCAAGGGAATTTCTAACTTTGTAAGATGTACAGAATTGATGACAAAAGCCTTTCCTGAAAGCTAATTGTTTCGAGTGTATCCAAAGCTCTGCTTGCTTTGCCTGTGCTGGTGATCAGAGGGTGCAGGCTGGTGAAGCAGGACAGGCTGGGTGCAGCATGCAGAGTTCCAGGCACACTGCTCTGCCCTCACTGGGCTTGCTGGAGTTTTGGGCAGGAACTGAAGTAGCCACAAGATTTCACTGTGCTCACGAGCAGCTGCCATCAGTATCACAGAGTCAAGGGACCAAGACTCGGACTCTGGCAGATCCCTTTCCTGTTTGTCCCAGAGTTGTTTCCTGAGGGTCCCTGACATCCCCCAAGGGGTACTTCAGTAGTGGGGCACCCTGCCTGGCATTTGGTTAAGGGGGTGACTTTGTGCAGAAGGCAGCATTTCTATTGGTCACTTTGTTTTGATGATGATTTACGGAGGAGACACTGTTGGATATTTGTCCTTGTTATGAGTTTTCAGTCTTACCAAGGCCTGAGGTGGGGCTATGGGTTGCTTGTGTCTGATCCCGATGAACCATTGGGATTTCACACTGAGATGTACTTCTTGATTGCAATGTAACTCTTAATTTTCTCCTGTTCATATCTACTAATTTTTTTTTTTAGTATGTAAGTTTTAAGGTCTCTGCAAATCCCTTGTCTCTATCACACTTAGGATGGAAGGATCCATATTTATGAATAAAAATTATAGGATGTAAAACAATAATAGTTAAAAACCACAACAGTAAAAATTCTTGTAAGAGTCTGGGCCATGCTGATAGTCCTGTCACAGGATGCAATTGAAATTATGTTATCCTTTTTTTTTTTTTTTGCCTTTTGTAAGGAATATTGAAGCATTTCTAGGGATAAGGGGGAAAAAAACCCATGTCAATGAAGGGTTAAAAATATTGACTTTTGGTTCTTATAATAGGAAGACTTTCCTTAGTTCTGCAGGCAGGCTCGTATCAACTTTGAATTCAATTTAGGGATTGAATTTAACATGCGTAACCCACTGGGTTTGAAACTATAAAGGGACTTAAAAATGTACAACAGATAGGACCTTAGAAGTCTAAAGGATCCTTCACAAGATGAAAAGTATTTTATGTTGTTTGAGATACAGTAGTCTCTGAATTACACTTCAAAAAGCTTAACACATCCTTAAAATACATTCACAAGGGAAGATAATAATGTACAGTTTTAAATTTAGGCAGTGCATGTTCACCAATAAAGTTTCATCATCTTGAATAATTTAAGCTAGTGTGGATATTATCATTGAACTTACAGAGAAAACTGAAAAATGTGGAGACCCCTGCTTAGTGCTGATGACTGTGTAATGCTGTGAATGGTTGCAAATTCTCTGGGGAATCCACTGATGCATTCTTCTTGTATATTTATAACAAAACTCTAGTATTAAAGTTTCATTTTCTTCTGTTTTAAATGTTAGCTGAAACAGGAGTATAAAAACCATCAAGGAATGCAGAAGTATTACTAATGTTTCAGAAAATGGAATTATTAACCATAACACAATAATGCTCAAGGCCTGCTAGATGTTGCCTACTGATCAGCCTGCCTTGAAATTATGTTTATTTGCTTAAGTGAGTTTTTGGTTTATATTCTGTGAAAACATTTTTTTTTTTCCCTATGCATGAACCCAAAATTGCTTAGTCTGTGTCCTTTTCCCTTGGATGTGATACCATAGCAGCAGCAGCAGCAGCACACGCAGTTGCTAGCTAGGTAGCTTATTATTATGGTCACACTCCAGCACACAGCATACTTGTTGGAAGTTTCCAGAAATATTGCACTGCAGTCATTTTCCTTGCCGTTATGCTAATGGAATCAGGAAAATCAATTGTCCTTAAGGAACAGGGGAATGAGATGTGCTGTAAATGCCACAGGATGAGTGATTGGTTGATTGCAGGGATGGTGATTCAAACACGCCTCATCTCTACATTATCCTGATGAATTTTTATGGCCCTGCCTTTTTTTCTTCTATAGCTGTGGAGGAAGGTTTATGGCTTGCAGCTTTTTAGTTGATTGAATGCAGCTGGCATTGTTGCAGTGCAGAACAAATAGGTACTTTTTCTTTACAGCCTTAAAAGTAGATTGAAGAAATTGCACACCAACATTTTTGCAACAAAAGCATTCTTAAAAATGCAGATATTTTATGAAATTACTTTGCTCTCCTTCTCTACTGTCAGTAATCTTTCTATCAGAATAAAGGACAAAAATTGCTTGAGATTCTAGAGGAACATAGCTCCAATTTTTTATTCTTATCACAAAGAAAGCTAACTAAGGAGTTTCATTAGTATTCATTTTAGCCCAACGTAATTTTCTCCTTCCTAGTAACAAAAAAAGAAAAAAAATGTGTGCCTGTAACACCACTGAACCAAAGAAGGTCATCCTAAGTATATCAGCATTTTCTGTAACTCTTTCAGATTGTATTCACAAGGTAGTAAAGATAACTGCTCCAGCTCAAATTATAATAGTTCTAGTTACAGAATATAGAACACTATAATATAAAGGGTCTTATTTGATTGAATAAAACACCCATGATCAGCTCTGAGCTGCTGACAGCTAAAGCCAAACACATAAGAGCATTCTATTTATATCCAATTAATTTGCTGATAATTTATTCTCCCACTATACAATTTCCACATTGCAGACAATGTTGATGTGACGTAGGGAACCATTTTTGGAGGTTTTTTTCCAAAGATGGGAACTCGATTTGTTTTTCCCCTTTGAATTAGCAATCCCTGAGGGGCAGTAAAATTTGGGTTACAGTACTTCCTTCTGGAGTTATGTTGTTACACTATCATGACATTTTGACTATTTTGCCATTACATTTTGCATGTATTTAATATTTTCAAACCCCAAAGCTCTGTGACAGCTATGCACTGTGACATCTTACTGACACAGCCATGCCTGTGCATTTTGAGCCTGATTTATAAAAACTTCATCCTTCTTGGGCTACTCCTGAGTGCTGCCTTTCAGCCACTGGATTACTTGGTGATAGTTACAGGAATCCATGAGAATTTCAGATGAACTCCAAATGTTATTTCCCCCCTGCCTAGATCTGGTGATGGTATCTAAAGGTGGAAATGTGTGCTGCTGTTGCAAATACAGAAGGCCTGATTCACCACTGTGTTTAGTCTCATATAATAAATTGCATCTGTGCCAAGCGGGTGCAAAATACCACTGCTGATGTGATTGGGGAATTGCGATTTGATCGCGTTTTACACTCAGTTTGCACAGGTGTTAATATCAGCATGAGTGTAAGGAAATGAGGAACACTAAAACTAAAAAATGTCCTTCTGTATGGAAAATGAAATCCAAACTTGTGCTGTTGTCAGGTTTTACTTTTACACGTGCATCCCTGAAAAGATAAAATGCCTCTAATATTTGGACCAAATAATTTTAAATGAAGTATCAATGATCAAAAAGCATTTAGGTGTAACAGATTATAGTACACACCCTGAGTAAATGTAGGCTTAAGTAGGACATAAGTAACACACAGCCCTTGTCCTGTGAATTTCACCTACTGACAGCATTATAACAAGAAACAGAGCTGCCAGATCGCAGGGCTAACCTCAACAGAGGAAATGAATTATGATTTTTTTAGCATTGTGATGACTCTGTTCACTGTTCTGTCATGGATATTGATGACACTGTGCTTTCGTTTTTGCCGCCAGGTTACTGGAAGCAATTTTATTTTTATTCTTTTCATCCTGTTACCTCTGTTATCAACACTTCCCTACAAAATCTTCGCTTGTGTTTTCTTCTCATTTCAGATACATACACGGATAAAATTATTGTGAATTGCAAATGCCCATTATTGGAAATATATACTTTCTGTGTCTATTGTCTGTCAGACAGACTTGTTAGAATTTAATTTTATATACATAATATTGTTCTTTCCAGTGTCCTGGTTTCACAATGAAGCAATTTCCTCAAAATAATTTATTGGTAATTCACTAATGTGAAATTGTAATGACCTTCTCAAGCTATTTGTTAGTGTTAATTATTTTTTAATCCGAAATACGTAAACCTAGTTCTGTTAACACGTCTATAGTTAAAATTGCAGAAGTTATTCATCTTCCCTTTCGTCATTATGGCTTTGATGTGATCTGTGTCAGCCATGAGGAAGCAGAAGAGCAGTGGCTGCATCACGAGGGTTGACCAGGACAGATTCATGTTTTCCAAAGCATGTGTGGATTTCAAGACGGTTTACATTGATAACGCTTTGAGAATGGCTTATTATCATAGTTACACAGGCAGCGAGCCAGAGTCAGCCTTCCCTGGCTAATATGAATGGTCTTGCTTGTTTATGTTCTGGTCAACCATCTAAGGGGCTGCAAGGAAGTAGAAAGAAACCATTTTGAATGTTAATGAATGAGAGAAAAGCACGGCTCATCAGATTACAAAGCCTGGTGGGCAGCGAGCTCCCATGCCTGCCTAGGCAGTGGATGGATATCCCTGGTGGAAGTAAGAGGGCTCTAACAGTCCTGTCTCCTGTGGATGTTTGCATTCTCAGTGCATTTATTTACATTAGGGTTGTTTGTGCTGTATTATGCCTGATTGAACCAAAGTCTCTTGGAGAGCAAAGTGCTTTTATTTTGACATTTTCACGTGGAAGTCAGCCATCACCCCTATAAGGAGAGTAAGTAAGATTTATGATGGGAATATTGATTTCCTTTATACTCTGGCATAAAATATATCTAAGCACAAAAGATAAGGTAGATCTCTTTGTTTGCTCCTTCTTGCCATCTGATGTCAGGACTCGCTGGAAGTGCCTTGATATTTTAAACCATGATGCAGTGAGGAAGGCAATTTGGGATCATCTGTACATCTTTATATGTGTAGTTAAAACCCCTAGAGGGTGAGAGCTTCAGCAAGACTGGACAGACCTGCCAGCATGGGGGAAGGGGGAAATGCCTCCCAGCAGCCCTGTGGTACCTGTCTCTACACCAGCTCTGTGCTCTGCCCTTAACAGGCTAAAAGCCATGGCAGGCACCTCTGGAGGAGGGAAAGCTGTCTGTGCTCCTCTGCTCCAGTCCAACCATGGCCAGATTGGGGTTTTGGGGACATGTTTATGCCTCTCTACTTCTGGGCCTGCCATAAGGAAGCTGGAGCAGGGATGGACTTCCCAGCTGTTGTTACTAGCCCCGTATCCTAGTGTTGCTGATCTGAACACAACATTTGGGCCTGATTTCCCAAAAACTTCCTGTGCATGCTTTGTGTGCAGTGTTAGCCCTGGCCACACTGAATCTGTGAGCTGTGGCTGCCTCCTGCTAAGGTGGCTGACAAATATCTCTTTGCAACGAGAGCACGATCAGCCCAACAGCAAAAACACCTTTCCAGGATTTGGATCCTGGTAATTTGGTTCCTTCACCCTTTGCTTCATTTATTACGGATCTGAATGTTTTTCCAGATAAGGTTACCGAGGCAGGAACAACATGGACACAAAGTCAAATAACAATGTTAACAATACTGTGACTTTTTGCCATTTGCCAATTTGCCAAAACTTATTGAACACATTGAAGATAGCTGGTATTAACAATGCACCAACCCCACGTTTTCTCCTCCTTTCTTTGGACCTCTCCTTAGTACATGTATTGCTTGACCTTAAAAAGAGAATGAGTAATTTTCCCCTGGAATAGAAAGTCTTTCTACTTTGGGTTTAAACTGAAAACAGAACCCAGCTCACAAACGAGAGATTCATGTTTATATCAAACGTTAATGTATCACAGGGTGCTACGTTCCTCGCTATTCCTTCTTGGAAACCACCAACAAAAGAGAGAAATGTCAGTTAACCTTGAAGTAAATTAATTTGGGAACCTAAGTACATCCTTTTGTGACTCTCCTTAGTTAACGTGTACTATGAATAGAAAAATAACAAAACCGCGAGGATCTGATTACTCTAAATAATCCCACTAGGGGGTGCAACAGAGTAAATTATTTCTTTCATGCAAATGTGTTAAACTTGCTGAGAATCAGAATTATTCCTTGTAACTGAGCCAGCTCCAAGAGTGACTGAAGCTCGAAATGTGAAGGATTGTCTGCCTGCTACTCCTCGGTCATCAAGGCTAAGGCATCAAGGCAATTCTGTTGGTAACCAGGCACTACCTGAAGTAGGGAGCTTTGTGCTGAATTGTTCACTTGAGAAGTCTGTGCTCTGTGTGGCGAGGGGAAGACAGAATTATCCTATATGTCTATTTTTCTGAAACAGATATGGCTCTTCTAGTCTTTTTAATTTTTTAAAAAAAAATTTGGAGATGCTACGAATGGCAGAAATATCAAGTAAGAGCCATTTGATGTTTCAATTTCTTGCTGCTTTGTTTTTATCATACTTAATTTCCATGCTATGCTTTGATGCTGTGCACCCATTTTTAGCTGTAAACGCAGATTTCACATATTGTGTGTGTGCCAACAGGGAAAGAAAGATTTACTGGTATCGCATGCAAAAAAAAAAAAAACAAATTGAATTAAAAAATCCAGATATAATTATGCAGTGGCATTCTATTTTAATGAAAGTTACAGATGGATACAGCTTCTGCTATCCAATAACAGCTGATGTGCAGCCAAGGTGTACACTGTACCAACGGGCTAACAGTGCTGAACAATTTCTGTAGAAATTGTCTTTTTTTTTTTTTTCCTTCAGCATTTATCTGTAAAGAAAGTCTTTCTGTTTTTCCTTTTGTTACTGAAAAAAAAATATCCCTCAGAGGCCTGTTTATAGATGAAGTGACTTGCAATTTCTTGCTGGATTGACGGAATTATTGACTCATTGTAATGGTGCAGCATGAGTCAAATCCAGGTGCTCTGGCCGGATGTTTGCTTCCAGGATTCCTTGGTCAAGGGCTGCAGAGGGGTTGTGTGTGGAAAAGAGCAGTTTTTGCAGGTCTTTCTGAAGACAAATATTTAATGAGAGATTGTACAGATAGTTTTGCAATGCAATAATTGCCTGTGTGTGTGTGTGTGCCACTCTGTGAACCCCTATGCTATCAGAGAAAAGGTAAGTTGAAATAATGTAAGGGTCTGGCGTAAATTGGAGAAATGTGGGAAATTCAGTTAAAGGCTGAAATGTCATCTTCAATTCACCTCTGCTGTATTTAGTTATTGCAGCACACTTGGTACATAAGGTCACCCACTGCTCAGAGAAGGCACTATTAGCTCTGATGTGCAGGTACAAGAGGATAAGTGAAAGATGAGGTTTTGGCCCAGCTTTGGAGTTTTCCTGATTTCTTTCACTTTAAATGAGTCTTTTAATGAAACTTTGGCAAGTTTGTCCAATAATTGAGTCTCTCCCTTCTGGACATTTTTTTGTTTGTTTACATTGGTTTGCAAGCCTTTTATTTTGGATGTTTCTTACTTCCATGTATTTATGAGTCTGGGTTATCAGGGGCATTCTGATGACCAGCTCTAAGTGCTGCAGAGGTGCTGATTCTTTCCTGAAGTACTTTAACAAAGATTTGGAATGGGGTTCCACTGTCATTTGAATGGTATTTATTATACTTTTAGAAGGATTCCTTTATTATGCAGAGCTTAATTCAGGTAGTGTTAGCTTTTCTGGTGTTTAGTTTGTGAAAACACCTTGGAGCCCACTCTGTTCAGAGGCTCCAAAGGCAAGTAGGATGAAGTCTAAAGGGAGAACTTTCATCCACCTCTGCAAAACATCTGGTTGGGCCAAAGCCCTCTGATCAGTTAAGGTGCCTGGAGAACTCCCTTCATCCCAAATCCTCCCATATGCAAATTCCTCCCTAACTGTTTTAGAGCTAAAAAACCTTTAAAAATCCTGTGATTCTGGAGGCTCTGAGTGAAAGGCAGATCTGCTTTGAAGGCCAGGTTGGGGTGGCTGACCTTGCTTCCCTCAATCGATGAGAAAGGAAAGGCCAGGAGCTGGGATAAATGCCTTGCCCTTGGAAAAGCCAGGAGCAGGAGCAGAAAGCCCACGAGCAGCGCTCCATACATGGATGCAGAACATCTGTGCTCAACACTGGGCCTGTTGAACGATGTCTGCTTTATCATTTATCAATTTCACACTTGGCAATTAGTTTATCTTTTCATTGCTGTTTTAAGAATGCCTGGCCTCCCACATTCCTGGCAGCCTTTGTTCACTCCTGCCCTTCCCTTCAGTGGGAGCAGGGTCAGGGTGGCAGGCTTGGTGTGCCACATACCTGAGTAGCCACAAGACTGTAAGATCAGCAGTGGAGTGGGAAGGTCCTAAAATAGATCTGCTGCCAATGAAACACAACCTTTTTTCCTTTGTGATGTTCGTTTTGGGGCTCTTACTCCCTCTTAAGCTTTGCTAGTTCAGCTGCATGTGGGCTGTGCAAAACAGGGACAGAAGCAAAACAAACCCAAACAAAATAATATAATTGCCACTTTCCCAGGCTGGTCACAGGTTATGCTTACAGCACAAAATTAATACCTCTGCTTTGTAGTATAAAAAGGGATCTCATAGGCTCATCATTTCTGCTTGTTGGAGTAGAGCCAAAAAGTCATTTTTCAGAGGAAGTCACAGAAATTTGTGATTTTGAACTACCTGGTATTCTAAGTTTTCAAACATCTATTGCTTCAGATGGCATATTGCTGTGCAGCTATCATGGTCAGGGCTAAAAAAAATCATCTTGAAAGCTCTTCCAGCTTTTGGCACCTAAATCCTTTGGCATGTGGATTAATTTAGAATAAATTGACAGTCAGATCAGCAGGCCCAATATGTGCTTCATTAAGTGTTTGACAAAGGCATGTTAGGCAGTAATCAGTGCATGAGGCTGTTGATGTTTCCTTAGTAGTAAGCAGTGTAGTGTGGCACTGGGCATCCCAAAAAGTTGACATCTGCCATGAGAATGACTGTGCAGAATAACCTGCTGGAGAAGCTGGAGGGGCAGCTGCATCATCTCAGCTTTGGCCAGGCAGTAACCAAGGGCATAAGCCTAATTTTCAGTAGAGATCTTTGTATGGGACACAATGGTATGGCAAGGAGCCAGAGTGGATTTTCTGGAACTGTATTCCATTTATAAGAATGGTGCTCTGTCCTCATGTAGAAGATGGACACAAATATCTTGTCACATATTTCAAGTTGTTTTGCTTGTCTGTGGGAGGATTTCTCTTTATACAAACACCCATGGAGGTGGCTGGGAGACTGTGGTCTGGTTCTGTACCCTGGGGATTTGACCTTTCTACATCAGTCTGACCTGGGAAGAGCTCACTTCACAATGGAAATGCAGGATCCAAAATATCTTCTAGTGGGTAAGCAAATCCCACCCTACCCAGGCACAGATAATGGTTATACATCTTTGCCAGTAGCTAAAAACACCTCTATTTAGAAAGCAATGCCTGGGCAAATGTTTTCTCAGTAATTTTTAATAAAATAAAAAAATGAGAAGAGGCTGAGTTCTGTCAATGTGTGAGCTGCACAGGCTGTACTGTAGATCTGCTGGGACATTGACTGTGCAGGATGCTCACTTGCAGCAATGACCTTGGCTATGACTCCTGGGCAGTGTGTTCTGCTAAGGAAGGGAATCTGAACGAGATGTTGAGTGAAGTATTCTGTAAACACCAAATACACGTCAGTTAAGTGAGTGCATTGACAGGCCACTGTCTAGATAGTGTCCTCTGTGATCCACTCCTGTGCTGAAACTGCACATGGTATCACTGACGGACAGGGAAGGGCTATTTGTTAGATGTGCAGCATCTAAATAAGAAAACATTGCTGTTTTGAAGATCAATGCCTTGTGCTGCTATGATTTGTAGGACAAAGCCAAGGCACAGATGGAAGATAGACTTGCAGAAAAATTTTCAGGAAGGAGAAGCCAGCTTTGTCTTGAACAAACTGCATGAAATGCTGTTTCCTTTGAGATAATGTCTGGGACCAAACCTGCTTTGCACATCTGAAAAAGCCTGGTTTAATTACATCACAAAATTCTGATACTATTTGGGATTACTATTAATAGATTTTTAAAAATAAAGAAACCTAGAAGATTTTTGTAGGTGAAGAACTCAGCTGGAGTAATTGGCAGTGGAAACTCTTCATTAATTAGCAGATTTTTTTTTTTATTCTTATGTTCCTAAGTATAGTATCAATTTTCAGGGAACACATGGCAATCTCTTGTATGTTGACATTTCCTAGAAAAATCAGTCAGATAGAGTGTAAAAGGAACATTGTCTAATATGCAGAAAATTATTTGTGATTCTCCAAAATTTTACCTGATTCTCCTTGTACCCAATCTTCCTTCACACTTTTTCATTTTTCTTAGAAACACTGTTTAAAATAATTGTATGGTACAGAGTTTATTTGGTCTGTGACAGCACAAAAAATACAAATCTTCCCATCGTGTCCATCCTTTGTAGTCCCTCCTGGGAGAGTGGCAGATTTGTTATCTCCACTGTGCAAATGTTCTGGATAAGATGTGTGGCTTAGGCTCCTGATGTGTTTGCAACAAGTGACAGGAATCTCATGGCACACCTGTGTGCAAACAACTGTGTGAATTGATGCTCAATAGTACCTAAATATCAGTTTGGTCTGCCAGAAGTGCAGCATGAATTGGCAGGTTGAGAGAAGCAGAGGATGATTAAATATCTGAATGGGAACACACTGATTGACTTAGAAAATCTGGCTTAGTTCAGGGAAATAATTGGCAGGTGTTTTGTCCTGTTTGCTGACTTTAGAAATTCAAGAAATACCGAGAATTTGTGAGATACATGTAAAAGGGTCTGTATGTCTCAGACTACACTGCTAGTGCTCAATTCAAAGACAAATATGAAAATGGCTTAGGTAGAAGAGTCTGTACAAGTTAAAGGGCTGTTGAGGAACAAAAGTAGCTCATGATGGGAGGAAAAAAATGGAAGAAGAAAATGTGAATTTGTGCTTGAATACACAAAAATGAAATCAGATGAACACATGTGAACATTTGCAGGGTGACTGAAGCCCCACTCAGTCAGGAGAGGCAAGGAGGCTTTGTTCAGTGCCAAATTCACTTGTTGAAAACCGTGCTGTGGGGAAATGAAAATGAAGGAGAGATGAAGAGATGTTTTGGCCTTGTGATGACAATATGCACATTTTAATTGTTTGACAAATCACATGTAAATCAAGAGCAGTGAAAGCGATATAGGCTCAGTTTCAAAAATTATCTGCCTCTGAAAATTAGGTCTTCACACCCAGAAATAGAAATCTAAGGCAGAGCCCATCGAATCCAGTGCACAGGCTGTCAGCCCCATCGTTCCATTTGGAACGTCTTTGAAAATGGGAAAATTATGGTAGAAAAGCAATAAAGAGCTCGGTTATCTGCTGCCTTTCACTTTGTCTTGTTGCCTACACAGATGCAGAATGCCAAATTTCTGCTGTTTCTCTGGCAGTGGCTTGCGTGGGAGCTCCCAGAGCTTCCTTCTCCTTAGGAGACCGCGGGACAGAGGAGAATTGGGCCCGTGGCCACTTCTGGGGTGTGCTGTGCACAGAGGATGCCATGGAGCAAACAGAGAGGTAAGTCACCAACAGGCAATACCTGGGGGTCTGCAGAGATGGAGGTTGTAGCAGACAAGACCTTGTCAAATCAAGGATTTTGTTAAGCAGGAGTGTTAAGTGAGCCAAAAGCTACAAAAACGTTGCTGTGGGCCCCATCTGGGAAAATGCCACAGATGAGATATTGTGGGAGTATGTAAGAGGATAAGTGGTAGGAAAAATGATATCTCAACATATATAAATCCTCAAAAATACATGAGGGTATAAAGTCTTAATATTAATTTCAGTGATATTCAGGGGATTTTTTTAAAGTGGTACCTCTAGGGGCTGAAGTAAATAGTCCCCCTTAGTATAAACGTTTGATTGAATTCCCAGTGTGCCAAAGTCATTGGGTATCACTAGTAGTCTGGAGTTACATGAACTGAAATAACGATTTCAGTGTAATTGAATCCAGCTCAGTGCTTCAAGGCAGAAACTGATCATTTGTGGACATCGGGAAGGAAATTTTCCATCCCTGTGCAGGGTTGCTTAGTAGGTGAGGTGCACCATGGATAGTGCTTGTTTGGTTTAGTTCTAATGTTTTCCACAGATCACTCAGTGGTGAATACCAAGTCCTGGACTCATCTGTTGAGGAGAGTCATTCCAAAAAATACTCTGGAGATCTTGCTAGTGAAAGAAGATGAGAAAATCTCACCTGTGTTGGTTTTCTAGAAACTAACTAAGGGCAACGGTGTGGGTCAGACTTTATCTGTGGTCAAGGGAACAGGTATGAACCAGATCTGCATGGGTACACCAAAATCTGGGAATGACACGGGCTGTTCAAACACACCTTGGAGGAATAAAGGGGGTCTGGGTTGAAACCTCCTCCCAGCTGAAGTGCTTGGCCAGCAATCAGGAGCTTAAACTACTACAGGCCAACAACAGAGAAACATTCAGGGGAAACTGGGGAGAGGGAACTATGGTTCTGAGGGACTGAAATTTTAAATTAATACAATAGTTGCATTACTTTGGTCGGGGGAGTTAGACTGTAGTGCATCACTCACAGTGTAGTGGCTTTTCTTGTTGCTCAGGAAGGGCAGCTCCACTGGAGCCACTCAGAGCACTGAGAGCAGCCACACAGGGAGATTGTGGCCAGCTAATGTATGATCACATCATGCCTTCCTTTTTACTGATTTTCTCAGAGGGCAAAACCTCGGAAGCTAGTCTTGAAAATGCTGAAGACAGCTCAAGATGCTGACCCAACATGAGAGGTATTTCCTCAGGGTATCATAAAGAAAAAAATAAAACCCTCTCTGAAAGCCTTGGCAAAGAGAGGGAGAAAGATCTGAGAGAAATGTATTTTGAATAGTCCCTAATTTTAACACTGGAGTGTCACATGCATAATCGAGAAGGACATCTCTTCTACCCAAAAGGGCTTCACATTCCTCCTTTTTTAAAGTCACATTCTTAGGTGGGTTATTTACAGCATTGGCCTCCATGAGTGACAATATTCCTAAATTCCATAGCCACTGCATGTAAGGAATGTGCAAATTAAGAGGAACATTTTGCACTGAGTCATGGAAAAAATAGGAAATCTTGTCCCCCCTCTTTTTTTAAGCCAGAGGTACAGAATTCCTCCAGCCCAGGCCTTCACTAGAAATTTTCCAGCCTGGGCCTCTTTATATGGACCATTACTGCATTACTGTAAACTCTCCCATTGATTTCAGCCATTGTGAGCTGCTAGGAAAAATACCCTGCTCAAGGCTGTAAACACAGATGTAAGCTCCAAGCAGACTGGAAAGGCACATGGACCTGGGGAAGAAGACTGACCATTCACCTGAAACAACCCCAGGAGTGCACCTGAGCCAGGGGGGGACAGCTCTGTTTCCATGCACGAGCGCCTTTGGGGCAGGGGAGAACGGGTTGGATGGTGTGGGTTCCTGAGCCAGCTGGAGACCCACATTCCAGGGGAGCCACAGCTCACTAACCCAAGAGGATTGCTGTTCTGGCTTTTCTGAAAGCAGTCTAAGGAAGTGGGTACATTTTAAAAAGTGACTTGCACTCTTCCCTGAGCCTGTAATGAGAGCAATCAGAAAAGCAAGATGACTCGTCAGAAAACACACACTGGATACTGAAGGAACAAACCTAAACCTTGCATTTATTAATCTCAGTTACACGATACAGACTACTGGATTAAAGGTATTTGTAATGCAGTTGCCAGTTAAATTTTTCACTGACTCCAAAGGTGATATGCAATTTTCCAAATCTCCCTTGTTTGTATCTCTAAATCAAATATGTCCTTTTTTAGGGTGAGGCGCAGTGATCTGGACACAGATGTGTGTTTATATCATTGCTCAATATGCAGATGCTGTGGAGTTTTCCAGCAGTGAAACCTCTGAGATGGAGGGCAGAGAACAGTACCCTCACCACTGTAAAGTGTGGCGTGAAGGAGAGGGGTGTCACGTGTGACTGGCCTCAGCTCCCAGCAAGTGCTTTTCTCCAGGAGTTTTGGTGTGTGGTTCACAGATTGCAGCTGTCATGGAGCACACATCACAAAGCCATGCATTATGAATGTGTCTGCCTTCTGACTCGAGGTGCAGCAGAAGTACAAAGATAAATTAGGTCCTCCCTAAATGACGGAATGCATGACTTTCTAAAGTCATACCCCAAAAATCTCAGGAGTGCAAAGCACAGGAAAAACCTCTGGAGAAAGGTGTGTGGCCTTGGTGTCTACATGGGCATATCTGGAAGTTCTTTGAGACCTTTCTGCAGCCTTCATTGCTAAGTTTTTATGGTGGGTAGAAATGGGGCTCTTGCCCTTTGGATTAATGAAAGACACCCAGAACACATTAATGTTCTGGAATGAGTCCAGAACCCAAGATCCAGCTGCAAGTTGCCTTTGGCTAAAGCAGCCTTAGTGTGAGCACACTGATGAATGAAACTACCAACTGGAGTAGATCTGGGAGCAAAGGTCTGAGGAGCACTAATATCTCTGCACAAAACAGCAATTAATTAGCTGACTGTGTTTTCTGCAGCTTCTGGTTGTACCTAACCTGTAGCAGCCTTATGAGCCTTCATTTTACTGAGAGGTGACAATCACCCCTGTAGGTATTTTGGTGCCTTGATTTCTGTGGGATTTAGGTTGCTCAACTTTTGTGAGTTCACAGTTCCATCAGTTATTGGATTTCAGCCGCAGAACTTCTAGTCAGTTGTGAATGAGATGATTATGTTGGAATTGGCTGTGAACAAAACACCTCATCTTGGTCAAAACCAATGCTTTCCTTCATGTGTAATGTCTCTGAAATCTACTTGTGTCTTGTTTCAGTCCTCTTCCAATAACAGAAGTGGTTTCTTCTGTATTGCAGGGCCTGTCACATGGAGAAACATCCCTACTTCTATTGGGGGTGATGAGAAGTAATTAGGTCTACAGAGTGACACCATTTTTGTGTGATTTTCTTGCAAACCTAGGAAAATGGTGAAATATATGTTCTCCTCTCTAGGCTCAGATCCTAGGCCTAGAAATCAGCTAAACTCTCAGATTTCAAAAGCATTCACCTTTTCCTAAACTCCAGATACTACATCAGTTTTAATAAGGTATGTACAGGCCTAAAATGAAAATAACATTAGCGTGTTTTTTGGCTTTTGTTTAAATCTTTGTGGAATCCTCCAGATGTGGAAAGACTCCCTTATAGTAAAGGACATGTCAGACATCACTGTGGTTTGTGAAAACCTGGAAGTGGTACTGACTGGAACTTGTATACAAACAGAGGTGAACCTCTCTAATGAGCTCTGTTTTGAAGCTAAAGGAAAACCAAAAAGAAGATAGCTGATACTTTAATATTTTATTTTTATGATCAACATTTTATGCATAGGATTTTATGATTTGATGTAAAAATAAACACATCACTTTTAATTGTTCCTTTTGTTTTCCTAAGGCTGTTTTACCATTTGTAGAACAGTGAGAATTTTTTCCTGTGCACGTGTGCCAAACCACAATGTAATGTTAGTCTGTGATTAAAGCTGTTGTATATGATGATAATTTAAATAATAACATTAATCCATTTCACACAGAAGACTACAGGAGGATCACTACATGCTCTATCACGTTAGTAGAGTAAGGTGACAACTTTTAATTCCCAAATTTTAGTGAAGATGCCTTTAAAGCAGAAGTAAACAAAGATATAATATTTCCTATGTAGCTACAAGGTTAATTTATACACCAGGAAACTTGTTGATGCTTAATATTCGCTCAAAAGCCTGCAGTCCTAATTTCTACCAGCTAGAGCCACACAACTGACAAAGAGTAAAACTGAACTCAGCCAACAGGTAATTTATGACTCTGTTCTGTGTTGCTGCTTTCTGTGGGTAACAGCAAATGTCAGCATGGATACACTCAGGAAACTCATCTCCTGACCCCAGAAAGAAGGCTGACCTGTTCCTTAATGGAAACCCTCTCCTTGTTGCTGAGAAGTGATTCAAGAAGTTTCTACACTTCATCTTGACATTTCCAATGCATTTCCTCTGCTCAGATGGTCAGGCTGGGGGACAGGGAGGCGGCTGCACTGCACAGTGCTGCACCAACACACCAGAAGTGGGTGGTGTGGTGTTTGTTCTTTGGGTGAGGAAGAATAAAACTCCCCTGGTAGCAGAGGAGTTGAGGCTGGACAGCCTCATGAGCAACTTAGCAGGGCACAAGGTAGCATCCAAATAATGTGGCTTCACTGAAGTGAGACTGCTCCTGATAGCTCCTGCTGCCAGCTGATGCTGCCAGGCCCCAGGCAAGGAGTAAATTCATAAAAGAATGTAAATTGGGTCTCTCAGAACATTCAAGTCTTTAACTTGCTGCCTGTGCTGGTCAAAGTCACAGGCTTAGGTGAGGGCTGCTAAACTGCTGCCTGAAAACACTTCTACGTAAGACCAGTGTAAAAAGAGATTGCTCTTGTTGAGAACCTGAGTCTTGGCTGTGGTTTTGGTCTGCATGGATCTATTCAGAATCAGAACAGGCTTTAAGCATCCTTCCAGGGACAAAGAGATAAAAGCTGGAGTTGAGTTTTAAGTGAGGTAGGCAGTGCTATTTGTGAATAGAAGTTGTTCTAAGCTGTTTTGAGGAGTTGCAGGGAGTTCAAGAAGAGTGCAGCTGTTTGCATACACATTGCTAGAGACAGGATTAGGTAGTCCTTGAATGACTGGTTTGATCAGCAGTGCTTTTCTCTCATGTTCTTTTGCTTGTATTTTCAGAGAACGTAAAAAAATTCCTTTTAAAAATCAGCTTAATATTTCTTAGAACACTTTTTAACTTGGGTTTTTCAGTGTTTGAACTTCAAAAACAGTGCACTGAACTATCATTTGGTTATAAACTCCTCTGGATTGCTTCACTACTATAAGGAAATACTCCCAACACATGAATACCAATTAGTCCACAGCTGTTTATGAAGTACATAATGGCTGTAGCAGATCAATACATTTAACAAATAAATGAACCACAAGACAACCTGGCAAATATGGGATAAAAAAAATATGACAGCTTAGATTCTTTATGGAGGCATAAACCCCAACTCCCACCAAGAGAATAAGAAATAATACACTTTTCATTTGAATAAAAGTATGGGTTTGGAGAGATAAGAAAATATATGAATTTATGTTAATGCTGCTTGTACCAGACATCACTATGAATATTAAGAAAGTGCAGCTTATATGTTAATCACAGTTATAATTTACATTCACAAAGTATTTGGCTCCCTATGGTCAATTAGGAGGGTAAACATTTTACTTTAATTTTTCCAAATAGATAACTGTAATGAAATATGTTTGTAAATTGCTGTGCTGTTTGTAAATTACTGCAAGGCTGCACCTCTCACTCAAATCCTACTTTTGAAGAGAGCATTGCTGCTTCATGAAGGGCAGGAGGGAGTTGGGGAAAACCTTTTAAAATCTGACCTCTGAATCTTCACTGGATCAGCACTGAAATTTTCTTGACAGTCAGTTTGGCATTGACTGGCTGTCAGCAGGAGCAACATATCTGAAAATGGGAGGGTCCAGATCCTCACAAAGGGTGGAGGGAGTTGTGCTGAGGCATCTTCATGACTCTTTATACAAAGAGTTGTGAATTCATTCTAAACCTGGTTTTAGCCAAAATCTGCTTTGCATTGTAACAGGATGAACACAAAGATCTACTCTAACTAAATACAGGGCAGTACATGATGTCTGTTCAGTCCTTGCTGACCAAAGAATTGTTCATTCTGGCAAGGAAATCCTAGTGAAGTTGGTTGCTGGTCCAGAAGATGAAAACCTGTGCTCTCCTCCTCTTCCTGCCTATGAATCTAGAATCTTAGTTTAATTTTTACTTGGGAAAAAGAAAAAAGGTAGCTGCCAAAAGATAACTGTCAATCTACTGTGCATTGTATCTTTTTAGGTTCACTTCATCTCCTGTGTTTCTGACCCACAAAAACAAACTAATGCCAAGAATTACAGAATGTTCAAGAGCAGACAAGAAGAACGTGTGCCCCACACTGATTGTATACTCTGTGTGATTTAAACATATGCTTAAGCACTGCTGAATTTTGACTTAAATATTTATTCATGCACTAATTGAAATCATTTTTATAAATGGATGCTTTAATCACTATGCTGTAGCACCATTCTCTGCCCATGCCAAACAATATTTCATTATTATGATATAATTGATTAGGATTTTGCCTTGTCCTGTTTTAAATGTCCCTTCAATAGGCTGTTAGGAGGAAGGAGATAGGGTTATTTAATTACTGCTTTAAAGAAAAGATGTCTTTTTTTTCCTGCCTATTTTGTGAAAGAAAAATTCATAATACTATTCTGTCAATTTTTTTTCTAGAGGTTAAGCTGTTTCCAGGTGAACCTGGCAGGGACATGCTTCTTTGGGACTACAGGTATGTCTGGGGTAGGAAATAGATGGTTCTTAGGCTGCAGATTCAGGAATGCAGGACAAAAACATGCTAGACTTATGGGATAGATTCCAAAAGGAGCTAGGGCTTTTGGTGCTTAGTGTTGGACTAAAAACTGGGTTCTTAGTGGTGGGATTAGAGTTAAAAAGTCAAAGCCATGTGCTTGAGGTTTCTCTACATAGTTAAGCCAACAAACATAGCAATTGGAGGGAACTTAAACTAGGCAATAAGCAGTGCAAGTGGAAACATCCAAAACTCTGGCTCTTTTGTATTTAAGGAGTTCTTTGAGGTCTGTAGTCAGCGAACTCTCTGAACGAGGTACAAAGACAGTAATACTTCCTATGCTTAAAATGCACAAGGGGCATGGGAAAGAACAGGACAAAAGCTTGTGATGAGAATGTTCTCAGAATGAAGGAATTTAGGTTAAATTTTGCTCCAGCTGAGGAGATTCAAACATCCACCTCCAACCTTCAATGAGAACATTCTTCCTATCTGCAAATTGGCTATTTTACAGTGCTAGCAAGGGATACCTTCTGCATCTCCAACTGAAAGTGGGCCAATGTAAAACCAATTATGCAAGAGTCATGGGGACAGAGAGGGAACAAGCAAGGGGAAGTCTGTGACCTAATGGATAGAACTGAAAAACAAGAGCGTGAGGACAATACCAGAGTTTGAAAACGTGGCCACAGACACACAACTCGTTTGCCACTTGACAAGCAGACGCCTAAAACTTTGCAATATTATAGTCAAATAAAATTCAGAAAGTATCAGGGTTTGAGGCTGCAGTAAATGAAGTCATCCAGGCATAGCAGAGTTATATTATTATAGTGATTAGTTTTCTGGACATCAAAAGAGACAACAGTAGAGCACAACCAAGGGGACTTTATTAACACAAATCTGCAAACCTCTCCATAGGAGCACTATGCTCCAGAGTTCTCAACAACCCTAAATATGTATCAAGTAAGTCAAACCCATGCTTTCTCTGTGCCAGGGGAAGTCCAAAAGTTCCTGACCTCATTGCTGGAAGCAAGAACAAATAGGCACTGATTAGACTCAAGTTAAGTGTATTTCACCTGAGGGCTCATTAACTATAGGAGAAAGGGAATTCAGATGCTTTTTGAATGTAATAAAACACTGTGCTTGTGCTGTGAAAAAATACTGCCTTGGTGGCAAAAAAGGTATATAATGAGTTTTGTGCTAAAATTATAAAGATACAGTTTAAGAAACAAATTTCCAACAAATAACAAGTAACAACTACAAGAGCTAACGTTAAGAAAGTTTGCCATTGCTAATATGGATACCAGAAAACAGAGAACAAAGCAAAAATGTAGCATAGGGTTAACCTATAGTTTAAAGTTATGCTATAATTTTGTACAATGTTGAATATAATCAGAAGTCTGATTAGGAGACATGGAGATACAAAAAAAAACAACCCACCAAAACCCTACAAGCATAATGAGGAAACACCACTAAGTAAAGATTAAGATTAATATTGCTAATAAATACAGAAAGAGTAAAACCAGAAATCAGCACACTAGATTTTAAATATGGAACAAAAGCAAGCAATTAAAAATACCCTTTATCCTTTATTAAAAAGAAAAAAAACCCAAACAAAACCAAACCTCACCAAAGCACAAATCAAAAACAGTGAAACAGGGAAATGTGGGTAGTGTCTCACCAGGAAGCTCATGTGAAGGAAAAAAACTAATGGCACAAAAAGCCCACTGGGAACTTGCTATAGAAGTGTTTTCTATTAAAAACTGTGTTTTTATTAATGCCTGTAAAGTAGCACTGGACTGCAAAGCTTTAAACCAGATGCAGAAGGAAGATGACTTTGTCACTGATGTTTACCCGTATAAAAACTTAGTGTTTGATTAGTGCTTGCAGCAGCTCTGGATTCACAGATAATTGTTGATGCATCAGCCCAGCCCAGGATGCATAAACAAGATTTCCAGCAGCTTCACTGAAAAAGCTTAAATGTTGGAATCAGTTTATAAACCCTGAGCTGATGGACTTTGGAAGATTTCTATGACTTAACAGAATATATTTATTTCTCTGAATCTCTCAAAATACATACTCCAGGTGATTTAATTTTGATATCAAGAAGTCTATTATGTGTGATTCTCAGTATTAGAATAAGAACAGCAGTATCTCTGACTGTGCATTGGTATTCATAAAAATAAAGTCCATGTCAGAGGAAAAGAGGGAGATTAAGTAGCACTGAAAGAAAGTGTGAATAAACCAGAAAACCACACAATAATTATGTGCTGGGCAATCGCTTACAGAATTTATCTTCAGAATCCTAGGAAGGGGCCTTTAAAGCAATTATAAAGGGATAGATGTTTGCTTGCCCAGTGGATTTAGGAAAAAAATGAGATAGGTGCAAACATGTAGACTTAGAGCAACAAGTTTGCACTTTGCAGGAGCCATAATGAGACAGACTTTAATGCGAGGAAAAACGTGAAACACCCATCTCAGATAGAGCCACTACTGACATAAACAAGAGCCAAAACCCAGAAGGAACTTCTGTTTGCAAACTGGTGGCCTTTGGTACTTTTTCTTCTCCATAGGGAAGAAGTTAGACACATTAACAGCCAGATTTAATTTTAATAGATGATCTGAGACAGCTACAAGAACAAGGAGTGCTCAGAAACAGGGTCAAGCAAAATGAAGAGATTTGTAAAATGCAGGTGTCATAACTTAGCACAAATGCATATTAATAAATATGGAAACTGATTTATATCAGGTGAGGGTCAGCTGATGTATTGCAGGGTTTCAAAGCATCTGAAAAACATGATATGGGTACATTAAAAATAGAGAAGAGTCATGATCTTCTGGATGCCTCTCTGAAATATTTGTGACTCAAGTATCTTCCTTCTTAGAGAAGGCTCTTTTCTTGATGGAGATTGAATACTTAACTGACAACTTTCCCCCCTTACAAATAGTTTAGAAATCCTTCTGAACCAGGATGAACCTACACAACCTCCCTCCTGAGCCAAAGGTTTTCCATTAGGTCTTGGTGGAGACAGAGACAAGAAAGTTTATGCTGATGCAAACCAACCTGTGTTTCAGGAAAAGAATTCCCTTAGGTAAGTGCAAAAATTCTTGCACTGAACATTGACATTTAGCACATCACACAATCAGAAAACGAGGCTTTTCCACAATATATAGGTAGAGAGAGAGTGTTCTGTTTTTCTTGGTAGGATCTCTGTGTTTAATTGGGATGTTGGAGAAACATGAAAAATGCTTTCAGAATTGAATTAGCATGTGAAACGACTTTCCTTGTGCATTGAGTTCAAGTGCTTCAAAAACAAGGAACAAGAGAAGACTGTTCATTATAATTTGTTTAATTATTGAACCATTAGTGCCAAAGATTAGGGACACTGACGAAGTTTAGCAAATAAATGTACTGGGAATAGACATCATATGCTGATTACTTCATGCTGGCTATTCAAAATACCAATTTAATGTAATGGAAACTTTCACTTGGGAACCAGTTTACAGGCAATGCCTAAGTTTCAAGTGCCTCCTGAAAGCAATTTCAAAAGAGTTGGATATGGAAATATAAATACCAGCATGGAAGAGCTGTATGAGTTATCATATAAGGTTTATGTTCTCAAAGTTATCTGTAATTATGTAAAAAGATGAAGTTGCCATAGATAGAATTAATGTATTTTTCCTTAAGACTTGCATCCTTTTTCAGTAAAAAAGAAATAAATTAAAAACTAAGATGTTAATAATTTTTTTTCTGTGATTAAGATGAAAAACAACAGGGACATTGGAATTTGCATAGACCATTCACAGATCAATCTGGAGCTATAGTGTATTTTTACTGGAGAAAATCTATTACAAAATAAAGATGGTCATATATTTCATGCTAGAACTACATATCACTCTTTATCCCAAAATTATGGTCCCAAGGAATTGCATTTAATAATTAGGCCATCATAAGGTATAATGAAAAAAGAATCCTTTGCTGAAAAAAGAACATTTAGACTACTAAAACAAATAGAAAGATCTCTTCAGGGATGAATGATGCTGAAAATAATGTATATTACATTAAAATGTGTACACAATAAGTTAATGCAGATTACTTGCTTAATTGAAATGCTTCTGGAAGAAAATTGCAACAGTAACTCCATAAAAAGCACTTCAGACATGGGATAGCATTTTGGTAATTAAGATTATGTCTAGACCATCAAGTTATGACTGTTTTTTTTCAGAAGTAAACCACATTAAGATATTTAGTTATGAAGTGCAGATTGTAAATATGAAACAACGGGAAAAGAATAAAATGCAAAAACTGAAATGAGCAGAAGTAGGTGATAAATATTGGCTTTGCTACTAATCAGGTAGTGTAAGTTCTGTGCTGTCTGGTTCACAGAATATTTTTCTCTCTGTATAATAAAGTACATTTTGTTGTGTTGGATGTCTGTCTAAAATGCCAAACAAACTGTCTTTCAGAAAAATTATATGGCACTGTTGCATTTCAATGTGTACTGGAAATCTGACAGGAATAATAAAAAAACCCCGAGACAGGGAATTCAGCTAGGTCTTAAAAGTATGCAGTGGGAATTGGAGTGCTAACAAGATTTCATCTGTTCTTTGTATATGACCTCTTTTAAGCCTGAACCTGTGCCTTTTCTTATTTTTTACACTCCATTTAGAGAAAAAAATAAAGTATCTAATAAGAGACACTTTCACTTGTTTGGGTATTAAAAAGAAGAGTAAAAGGAATAATATATCTTGCCCAGGAAAACGTGGCATCATCAGAGGAAGGAATTAAGATGGTGTTAAGGGCTGGTACTTAGAAGAAAAATAGTAGGAAAAAATGCCCTTGTGAGGAAAGATAATTTAAATGTCCATTTGTAGTTGTCCATACTTCTGTTCCAAATGTCCTGCTCTCTGTTTTGCTAAAAATGTTCAGCTCTTCCTTGAAATCTAAATTCTCATCATACAATGAAATGATTAACTGTACAATTAAGCCATATTTTTTTAATTTACAAAAAACCTTAATGGATTTTCTCTGACAGTAAAAGATCAATATATAATATTTTTCTGAAGAAGTCCCAGTCATAGGAGGCTCCATCCTAGTTTCTGCCAAAGAGGCAGCACTGGAGCCTATCTAAACTTGCCCACACAGGGAAAGGACAGGGTAAACAAAGGTTCCATGGAATCAATTGTACTTTCAGACCATGGATATACTGATTCTGGGGAGGTCAAAATTTGACTTCTGCCTACATTGGCAGTATCTTTTTAATACCCAGCTGCAAGCGTCTTTCCAGCACTAAAATTATCTTTAATGTGATGTTTCCTACCCTGGATGAAAATAGTTTTTATAATCTAAAGTGGGATTTGAGCCCAGTATCCCAATATATAAAGCCATTACATTAACCAGCTGAGATGCTCCGTCATAAAAAGATAACTACCTTTACATAAATAACTCCTGACTGTGCAAGCAGGGCTCGTCTTTGAAGGTGAGAGAGAACATTGTGGTTTATTATATTATACGAATGATAAAAATGGTATTTATAGACCAGACTACAATGACCCTCGTGATGAGCATTGAGAGATTTACACTTTGAGGGGAAAAAACTTTTTTAAGAACTGACATCATCATCAAACAATTTGTGTTTCTCGGTGAATCCACAAGCTGAGAGTGGTGTTTTAATGACTAAAAATCATGAATATTAAACTGGAGAAAAGTTGACAGTATTTAAATGAGCATCATTAAGAGACACATAAATTAACAGGATTTTTAGTTCTTGTGGAACCGCCGTTTCAATGTTAATTAAACAACTGGAGTGCTCTTGTGCATTCCCAGCAAACTGTCCCTAATGTGTTCTGCTGAATATCATTATGGGTGGCTGCCTTGCTGTTTAATTATTTTCAAGCTGATTTTTTTTCCCCATTGCTGCAGTGGTTTTATGCTTGTCTTGCATTCAGAAGGCGATGGGGCTTAATCCCAAAGGAGTCTGTCAGTTTGATCTACATGTGGTGCTTATACTGAAATACCCATTTTTGTAACTAATAAAACATGCACATATAGTGTTGCTGCCTAACCCTGCTGAAAAAGCCTCACTATTGACTGCATTATCTTTGTACGTAACAACCATTTGATGACTTACTGGGATTTTAGCAGTAGTGCTCTATCACAGTGGTAATCATTATTTATTCCATTCTGCACACGCAGGTGGTAAAGAATATGAATTTAGATATAGAGAAGGGAAGCAAAATAAGCATGAGATCTAGTTATTTCCTAAATGCTAGGAGAAATGCTACACAGAGCGCTGCGTGCTGTATCTGTTTAGCAAATTCACTCCTCAGCTGTTCCTTTCCTGCTACCTGCATTATGTATGTGTACAGCAGGAATTAAAGCAGAGTTTCCTTTCTGTCTCGGACATTCACCTGCCCCTCTCTCTGTAGGGAGAACAGCTCTGTTTGATTGTCCTTCAGCAGACCTTGCCTTGTCAATCTCCTGTAAGCAGCTCTGCATCCTTCCCTTCCCAAGCAGCTGGACTCCGCCTGGCTCACAGGCATCCCCACTCGGTGTGTGAAGGAGACACTCCCCCAGATTTCCACATGGATCCAGACTCCATGTTGGGCTGCCTGCTCACCCAGAGCCTGGTCACAAGGCTGGAGGGACTCTTGGGATCCACGGCCACCTCTGCTGCTTATGTGCTTGTCCATGTTGTGTCTGCCCTTGCCAGGTGATGCCCATCCTGCCTGCTCTCTCCCGACCCAGCAGGTTCCTGCACCCAGCACATCCAGGCAAACATCCCAGGTAAGCTCAGTGGGGATTAAATTGCAGAGTGCACTCCAGTTGTGGTGTTAATGCCATGCCAGGTGTCCACACAAAGGGCCCACTGAGGGTTGCTCCAGCCTGTGCAGTGGAGAGGATGTGGCTGTTTTCTGCCCTTTCTGGACTGCCCAGGCAGAACAGCACAAAGACTCCAGATATTTAATGAATGTGTACTAATTCACCTGCTGCTGCCCTGCTGCCTTCCCTGCTGCTCTGTGGCATCATTAGAACCAGAGTACACTGTCTTCAAGTTCTGGCCACGTATTACTGAAACCCACCCTTTCTAAATCTTTCTAAGGAGGCTGTTGATGCTTTCCTGCACCACTGAACCTCAGCTGGCCAACAGCACTCAGATGGCAGCATGGCCAATTGCTGGCTGTCCAGTCTGAGTATAACAAAGAGATCTGTGTGCTTTTTTAAGTCAAGGAAATAATAATTAAAAAAATAGATCCCAGTCTTCTGTCTGGGAGAAGCCAGACTCAGTAGTTGGTGGTACTTCCATTACTATTAATCTGTAAGGCCAAGAAGTGCAAGTGTTATAAAAGTTCTACCATCCAACACATTTTTAATGCCTGTAACAGTGAACACACAGCTCTTACTACTGGTGACAGTGGATTTCTCTGTGCAGCTCAGCAAGCCACAGAGGTAATGTACTTGGTGCTGCTGTGTTGAAGTTAGGAGAAATGAAGTAGATGGAAATCTATGGAAGTAGATGGAAAACAAAATTCTGACAGGTTCCTCAGATTTAGGATTGTTTTTCACTCCAATTTTCTAAGAAATGTGACTGAACATTTGTTGATGGGGGAAAAGTATTTTGCATCCAGACCTCAATTTAATTAACTAAAAGTTGGTTTTGAATGTTTTTTTCATCCTACCTACTTAACTCACAGTTGCCTGTATTAATAGAAACCGATGATAGATGTCTTTAGGGGAGCTTCCTATCTAATTAGAAGATTTTTTTTATCCTGCATCTTGCCAACAAAAACAAAATTAGAATAACCAAACAAATTATGTGGTGCTTTGAAATACCTGTCACATAGTTGAATATACATTTCCTCCTTCCTCTACTGCACATTACATCAACTAGTAGGCATTTATATATCACATATTTCAATTTTTGCTGGGTTGCTGTTTTGACATATTTGTTTAGAAGGTGATACCCTGCACCTTTATGAACTGTTCCTGACTGAAGCAACAAGAAATGAGGTAGTTGCAGTTCACAGAGTAAGCAATTGTGTGATGCAAACAATTCTTGACTTTATTTGTTTAGACTTTTATCCTTGGAGATCCTCTACCTGCCCCAAACCTCCAAATAGTAGATGACTAGAGATGTGAGTATTGAATGTTGGTGTGAAATAGTACAGAGGTCTGGCTGTGAGATCTAACCTGGGCTACCTTTGGTGCCTGATTCAGCCTTATTTTGGTTTGAGACATTGAGAAATGGTGCACTTCACACGCCTTCTCTTTGATAATGTAAAATAGTCCTCGGTTTGGGACTTTGGTACAAATTTTATAAGACAGATTTCCTATATTATCTCCAGATTTGTTTCAGATGTAATTCTAAATTTAAGATAATGTGATATTGTTCCAATTTGGCTCAAGTTAGTAACAGAATTAGTTTGGAGGTGGACCAGCTCTTCAATGAGTAGTGTAAGTAGGTGGACTGAATGAGCTTGTACTAACTGACCAGGCACTGAGGATTTCCAGACTACAGGGAGGAGGTCAGGGCCCCAAGTGTGTGTGGATAGATCCTCCACTGCACTGGGTAATGCAAAACTCATGGAATACACACCAGGTATTGTTGCCAGAACGGGTAACTAAATTTAAGCAATCTGCATATTTTCAGATTATATACCACAGGAAGCTGGCAGAAATGCAAACAGTTCTGTGTTTTACTCTTTGGAAATACTGCTTGGGTGTGTTAATTCCTAGGACTACTTGCACCAGTGGAAAGCTGCAAATGCCAGCAGCAAGTGCAGACTGGTGTTGCTGGTGCAAAGGCAAACACAACTGCACTGGATCAAAATCTTGGCTACAGATTTTGCAAAAGAGGATGACAAACCTAACCGGAAACCAAAATTCCCATTAGGTCAGCCAGCCAGCAAAACCCGCAAAAATTAGTATATCAAAATAGGAGGCAGACTTTCCTTCACACAGAAATCTGTAGGAGGAAAAATAAAGCCCATAAATGGAAAATAATATCTCAAGGGTCATGACACAAACACAAATTTGTACCATTGTTGAAGGCTGCACCTAGTGTTGAAGGGCAATGATCTGATTTATTTACATGTTACAATGTAAACAATTGTAATTGCTGACCTTACTCTGCATCACTAAAACAGTTTTTTACCTTTGCCTCATTTTCTGAATTTCTTGGAAATATCTAGTACAGTCTATAAGTTCCTGCCTTTCTTTTGTATGAAAGAAGAAATATGAACCTTCAAAAAGCCATTCATAATGAAGGCAACTGTGTCATCTTATTCTTCTTTGTGTCTAACTTCCCTAGTAAATACCATGGAGCACAAACTGTTATTCCAACACAAGGCTGTATAAAAAGCAGTTATTTATGTTGCTGGATCCATAGCATGGGATCAAGAACTGTTGTTTCGTTGCTAAGTATTTTGGAGTGTTTCTGTGTCATTTAAGTACTGCAATTGCAAATTGCAACCATTGTCTTGTCAATAGGGCCTTGTACAGGTGAATGGCCTTGTAAAAGTCACCACAGTGACAAAAACATTTACCTGCCTCTGTCCCCCTGTTTTGAATTGTCTTTGGTGTCTTTGGATCTTCGATTTACCACATACAGCCCAAGATGGTTCTGAAGATGCCTGCAGGTTTTCCAGTGGAATCCCATATCCTAATTCTGGCATCTGCAAACTAAGCCCAAGTACTTTTCTATCATTTTTCATTTGTCAATGACATCTTTTCTATCTATAATCTCTAGACATTAAAAACTATAGATAGTTTAAAAATATATTTTCTTTGTACATAGGAAGCCTACTGAGCTTTTCTGGGTCTGGGAGTAAAATGGAGGTGAAATGAGTCCTGTGCTCAAAATCTGACTGCTGTTACATGCAATTCAATGGATGTGATCAGTGGATGAATCCTCTGAGCAGCGTTTAAGACTGGCCTGCTTGCTTGCCCCAGCTGCTGCTGAAAGTTTTTGGTGACTGAATTTCCCAGGGGAAATCTGTGTTGGATTATCAGCCCAGTGCATGTGTTCACTTATAACAATATAAATTCTGTACTGGGTCCCATTTTTAACTGCCCATGGAGGTTTCAGGGCTGTAACAAGCAGGGAATGCCCCAAAGAAAGAAGCCAGCTAACAATACAAGGGCTTGAAGACAGCCTGAGGAATAGGGAATGTTCCAGGGACAGGTAAGCAGGCAGGAGCTGAACCCTTGTTTTAGTGCTTGGTTTTGTTGATCTTTGCTTTTGGAGATGAAGATTCTGGGACTAGATGCAAGCCCAGCTTAAGTGAAATAAAATGAAACCTGTTTGAGAAAAAAGCTTCTGAGTAGGAGGGTATAGCCAGCTCCCTGTCCATTGAAATTCAGGATTTCAGTCGGCAGTAATCTGATACTCTTTGCTTCTGCAACTCTGAGCTGCTCCAGCACAAACATCAGAGCTGTACACACAAAATCAGATATAAACCAACTTCTCAAAAATCTTTCTTTGTTCAGAGCTTTTTATGTTTATTTTTCTTGTATACAATGACGACTTTAGTTAAAATAACACGGCATCTTTTGGCTCAGGTTACTAGATAATTGGGGAGTCTTTAAAGCAGATTTTCAAGTTGAGAGTAATGGAGACAATTTATAGTGGAACAGATGGTTGGCCTTCATTTGCCTGTTGACAGGTAGCGTGTTGTCAGCACTTCAGGTTGTTATCATACAGAGAACAGCAGTTCAGAATCTTAATTGGGACCCAAAAGGATATACTCTACAGTTTTTCTGGGCATTTACAGGCACAGGAAGATATACAAAAGAAAATGGGGGGGAGGGAGGGAAGAGAGCTGATGTCTACGTATGATTCAAATGCAAAAACATTGAGTCTGTGCACTTTGGTTTCAGTGCACAAATCTTTTGATGAGAATACAAAAATGGAGAGGCTGGGAGAGGTCGAAAGAGTACAGCTTCCCATGCATGAGGTATTGCCAGGGAGTTCATATCCTCACACCAGTGCTTCCTGTGGTAGCAACAACAAACAGTTCATTAAAGCATGCAGAATATACTGTGTGAGCAGCTACGCAGAGCACCTGGAAGGAATTTGTGAAAATTGAGAGATTTCTGACTGAATTTTTTTCCACTGTGATTCAGATATTCACTATATTGAGCAGGAAGCAGCTGAAATCACGTTCTCTGAGGCAGCAAAATTGTGATTACTTACAAAGTACTTGTCCTAACAGGAAGAACGTGCAACAAAATCTGTAGCACTTTTCAAATAGCGAGGTTTGCATAGGTATTACTAATCAGTCTCTGCCTTTGTTACCTTCATATTTTATTTTATTTTATTCATCCTGGGAGTCTGTGTTTCAAAAGGTCTATGGCTCCAAAGGGTTTGAAGAAGAAATGCTGTTTGGATAATGGCTGGGAAACTAAAGTAGGTGCAGGCTGGCACTGCGGTCTGTCAGGGACAAATTCCTCTCAGACATGCTGCTAAGAGAGATTCCCCAGAAGTAATGCCATTATCCCCGAGAATATTGTCAACCTTTGCTCTTCAAATATTCTTTATCTCACACATCCAGTTATGAACTCCTTTCACAACTCATTATTATTATTGAGGGCTAACACTGTGCTTGGCCCGAGTGAGTAATACGTA
This sequence comes from Polioptila caerulea, assembly GCA_013397295.1. Classification (NCBI taxonomy): domain Eukaryota; kingdom Metazoa; phylum Chordata; class Aves; order Passeriformes; family Certhiidae; genus Polioptila; species Polioptila caerulea. The sequence continues at coordinate 1,803,704 of VYXF01009087.1, read as the reverse complement.
AATCCTGCTCAAAGGGCTAACAAGCTGTGGTGGGCTGCTTTCTTGCAGAAATGAAATCAAAGTCTAGAAGCAGGTCACATCCCAGCTGTGATATTTTCCCAAGGAAAGCAGCTTGGTTAAGCTTACAGCCAAACTGTGATCTCCATCTGAGAGGCACATGATGCTGTATTATTTAGGAGTGTAGTATTTTAAAAACTGAAAATCGATCTCTAGCAGCTGCCTTTTTAAATCTTGAAACAAAAAGGAAAGAAAGCAAACACTTCTAACACAACACTGTTTTTAGGACTAATGAGACATCTGAGGAGATGCTGTTATAAAGCTACTTGAGATTCCATACAGGAGTACAACAAACACCTATTGCCACAGAAATTTCAGGAACATGTGGGAGATGCACACAAGCTGGATTAGAAACACAATGTCCTCTAGCAAGCTTCATTTTCTTTCTTCCCTCTTTTTTTATTTTTTTTTTTTTTTTAGCAATCCACAAATGCTACTTTCATCCTCAGAAAGAAAAGAGGGAGAGAACTTTATATTGGCTGAGAAAGTGTGACAAATTCACCCCACTGCACCTTCCCTTGTGGAGAACCAGCTGACTTCTGCCTTCAGCACCCACCGCTGCCTCAGCTGGGCACCCAGCTGGACTTCTGATATATTCACTCTTCAACAAGGCTTAGACACTCACTATTTCACCCTTGCTAAAGATTGTTTTGGCCAAATCATGATTAAAAGGATATTTTTAGCTGCCTTCTGCAGACAAAATGCCAGAGGATTTGTTTCTGAGTCAGAGATAGAACTTTTGTTTAGAGAGTTTCTGGAGCACTCCCTGCAATATTACAGTGTGGAGGTACTGAGTTTACTGTTCTTGCTGATAATTAAGTGGGTGTTAATATTGGATTGAGAGCCACAGCATCCATGCATGGGATCAGCGACACTCAGCTTTAGACAGAGGAGATGCACCATGAAATTAACAGGCTCGCTCCTGCTGGAAGCTGTGCATGCTTGGAAAGATTGGAACCAAAGCTGGGTTTTGATGCCCTGTACAGGTGGAACACAGGTAGCAGCACTAACAACTGGCCTGCTTCTCTCCACTGCTGCATTTTTGTGTGCACCTGGAAGGTCATGAATAGGATAAAAACACCATTTATTTACTCTCTTTGCTCATTCCGATCTTGGAGACTTTGCTGACCCTGAACTACAGAAATTAGCTGAGCTCAGGTGATACAAACAGGTTCTCATGAGGAAGCAAATGAAAGCCTCCTGACCATGTCTGTGAAAAATTGGGTTGAGATGAATTTCAAAAGTGCTGTTGATTTTAGGGCTTTTATTGGCCTCTGTGCCATGACTGCTCTCATTGGGTGTGCCTGATATTATTAACCTCCTACACAGTCCTCCCCATCTGACACAAAACTGCCTACCTTGCAATCTTTGCCAAAAACTTGTTTAATCTTCGGCAGCTCTAACAACTCTGTGCACAATGTGATGAGGTGAACAGCTGTAGAAGTGAGAGATATGGGAAATGGACTAATTTCTCTTTTATGGCCAAGAATGGGATGAAGGATCTGTGCTAATTCTAAACATAGTTATACTAAACCTCTGTCTGCTTTGGCTGCTCTTAAGCAATTATTATTATCTGATGTTTTATCCTTTGAATTAATCTGCCTCAGCTGCAGAGGTAAGAGCAGGTGCTTGAAGCCTACCTTGCTGAGAGGGCTGAAAACACAGAGATGGTGATATTTGACAGATATTTCACATTTAGCTTGCCAGGAGTGTACCATATTCATTTGCAGCTGAACCTTAGGGAGACCGTGGAGCTCCCAAGTCTTTGTGAGGAGTGGGATCACAAGACCCCATCTGTAACCTGCCAACCCCTCCTGGCCAGTGCACAAGGGCCCCTGGCTCCTTGGGGAGCAACATATGGCACCTGCCAGGGATGAGTGGGGTTAGAGAGCCAAAGGCAATCCTTCCTACAACTGCGTTTCCCATCCTGCACTCCAGGAGAAGCAGGTACACTCTGCCCCTAATTATCCCCAGATAATAATTGTTTTGTTAGTTTCTTTTTTTTCCCTTTCTTTAAAGGTTTCTCTTTCCCTTCCATTTTCTTTCCTTACTGTAACATTTTCTTGTAGTACTGGAAAGCATTTCTTCATTGTTTGGATTAATTTCCAAACAGATTAAAAACTGTTGTAGCAGTCAAGCTTCAGTTCCTTCGTTTATTAGATTCAGAAGACAGCAAATTCCTTAAAACACAGATATAAACAATTATGGTAATGCATTCTGATTTTATAATTAGTTTTCATCACAGGAAACATATAAGTTTGGGCTTCAAGTTTTTTAGGATACTCCTCTCCTCCCATCTTTGACTTTGAAGTTCATGCATTTCTGTCCCCAGCCTTGTTCCTAGCCCTTGGTGAGCCGTATAAAAAGGGACAGAAACTTGACTCTCAGAGGCACCAAAAAATGAGAGAAGGTCACAGAAGGACATGAACCTGCTGGAGTGAGTCCAGAGAAGGCCAGAAAGATCATCAGAGGGCTGGAGCACCTTTCCTATGGAGACAGGGTGAGTTGGGACTGCCCAGTCTGGAGAAGGGAAAGCTCCAGGGAGACCTTAGGGCACCTTCCTGTGCCTGGAGTGGCTACAACAGACCTGGAGAGGGACTTTGGACAAAAGTGTGGAGAGGCAAGACAAGTGGTAATGGCTTTAAACTGAAAATGGTAGACTTATATTAAACATTGGGAAGAAATTCTTCCCTGTGAGGGTGGTGAGGCCCTGGCACTGGTTGCCCAGAGAAGCTGTGGATGTCCCATCCCTGGGAATATTCTCTGCCAGATTGGATGAGGCTTTCAGCAGCCTGGTCTAGTGGAAGGTGCCCCTACCTGGGGCAGAGGGGTTGGAATCAAATGATCTTTAAGGTCCCTTCCAACCCAAAGAATTCTGTGATTCTATGAGATTTTTCAATGACATTTTTGGGCACAGAATCCAGCTGTTGGAGCTTTACTGAAAACTGGATTTGGACCCTTGTTGTTATTACATACAACAAGAGCTTCTTAATTTTTGTTTTAATTACTTTTGTCTTGCGTATCCAGAAGGATAGGAAAATGAGTTTTATTAATACACAGAGAGTGTAATGATCATTAAAGAATAAAGAAAGGATTATAGTATTCTGGTGCAGTCCTCCCACACGGAACCCTGAAACCTAATTGTAGCCCTTGAGGGTTTGAGCATTGCCCTGCTTAATGATAATTTGTGTCACTGCTCCAAAAAAAGAAGTGGCTGTTAGGGCAGAAATAAAAGCTCTGATGAACAATGGGAGAGATTAAATTAACATGAATGGGCAGAAGCTCCATATGTGGTCACAAGATCCATTAAGACAGGTATTTCCAGGAGACAGAGGGAAGTATTAGGACCATTGTACCAAACACTGATGAGTTCAGAACAATTTCACCCTTATAATTCTCATAATTTTCCTTCAAGCAAAACAAAGTCAAGCTGAAACAGGTGCTGGAAAGGACAGTGGGGTGACAAGGAGGAACTGGAGAGCCTGCCTGATAAGTGGGGATGTGTCAATTCTGTGTATTGAAGTACAGCAAAGAAAGCCTTGAGCCAGCACCTGCCCGAGCTCCTACATCCAGATGGTGCACTCAAATCTGGAAATAGCAGCCTCAGTGTAGCCCTGAATCTCCACTGAAGCACCCTGCAATGCAGAAATACTTTGCTCAGGTGGAATGATGTACTGAAGCACCTTTACAACTTTATAGAACTGGAGATGGCTTGCACAGCTCTTCTCCTTGGGCCAAAATCTTGCTGAGCCTACTTAAGTCAAGACCAGATGAGTATAATTTTTCTCTTCATAAAGATGGACCCTGAATTGTGTGCATGCTCACTGTGGGAAGGGTGAGTAAAGGAGGAAGAGAAGAACTAGTTCTTTTTAAACCTGAGGCAAGAAAAGATGTACTTAGAGGGGTCATGAAAACAGTAGGAGCTCCAACTGGCAGAGGGGCAGTTTTGCAGTGGATTTTCATTAGGAATATTGAACCTGGTTCATAGGAGATGTTTGTTGCCTTCACCAGCAAGTTAAAGGATATCTCAGTATTACCAACTGCAGTTCAGCCCCTTGTGGATGAGAACTCAGGTGGAAACAGATTTACAGCACATGGTAACCTCAGCAAAGCCTGGACACAGGAAGTGAAGATTTGCCTAAAACTACAGAGTGTTTTGGAGACAAGGTTCTAGTCACCAGGTCGGGGTTTTGTGGCTTCAAAGTCAATGTATATGGCAAAAAGTGTGAAATCCTTTGTTGGACTTACCCAGTGCATGATGCTGCCATTGGTTGATGTTTGCTGATGCCCTGAGATCTGCCAGAGCACTGGTTTGGTATGAATTAAATATTCTTGCACCAGTGTGAACTGAGCTCCCACCTCCCAGGCTCTCACCGGTCCTAAATGTGATCTTGAGTGGTTTGTGATGGGTCTAAATAAAACTACAACACAGAACACGATGGCTCCTTGCCTGTGGCAGGAGACAGGCCTGCACAGGAGGCTGGCAGTGTAGCATTGCACAGAGGAGAAGCTCAGCTGGTAGGAGGAATTCTCTTGTGCTGGTGTGTGTGGGGCAGTGAGGGGCCATGGGGCAGGTGCAGGTGTGCTGAGTCTCTGCTCTGTGTGCTTAGGCACTGCACCAAAGGCAGCATAGATGCATTTATTTATTTCCCTCTTCAAGGCAATTTATACAGACCAGAAGAGACAGAGACCATGGAGGTTAAATATTCAGGGTGGGGATTTAGCTCTGTGGATCCTGTCAAGGTTAATGGAAGTTGTACCTCTAAGTCCCTTCACATCACTCAGTGAATAGTCAGTAACCCTTGCTCCACGAGCCTTTACAAGAGTTAGTCATAAGCAGGAGCAGCACCAGAAATGATACTCATTTGATGAACTAAATGAAAAGGTTAATTTCAGACCAGCAAGTATTGTTGTAGTTGCTGTTGTGTTCAGGAGCTGAGGAAAACAAAGAGTTAAGGAAGAGATTAGGATTTTGTAAAAGGTGATTTCTGTTTTCCTGTCTGACATCCTTTCTTGAGGTTTATGATGCAACAGTTTTCAGTATTATCCCCATGCAGATGTCATCATATTCTTTATCTACACTTACAGGTAAGCCTGTTGAGCTGTTGGTACAAACTGGGCTGTAGTCAAAGTGCAGTCAGGAGATGAATTTAACCTTGGCTGTAGCATTTCCAGATCTTCTGCCTGAGATGCCATTTCTGTAATACCCAGGTGCAGGATTCCGACACGCTGGAGCATTGCACACTGGATTGGATTTCTTGGATTTCTATGTGGTGCACCACAATAGAAACAAGAGGCCAGGGGGAAGCTCTTCTATGCAAAAAATCATATCTCGCTGGAATTTAATAAAGTTCCTCAGACACCTCAGTTGGGCAAATTTGGATCCCCTAAATCTGGAGGATCCTCCAGGAGTGCCTGTAATTGTCCTGAAAATGTTTCACATGATAAAACCTTTGCCTCTACAAAAGTGGCCTTTGAAGTCATCTTTTCCAACAACTCTGCTCTCCTGTGGCAAGGTAAGGGTTAAAGAACCTTTCTACCTCTAGGAGAAAACAGTAGATTATCAACCTTATCCTCCTCAGGAACATCCAGATAGAGGTCAGCTGAACCTTTATATGAGTCAGGACTCATTTTCTCTAATGTAATCATATGTTTGGTGATGGATTCAAAGAAAATTGCCCAGTACTTGCAGGGTTAAATCACTAATAATGATGTTAGTAGTGATCTGGCTGGCAAAGTATAATTCCCCTGAGATCACTTTCTCCTAAAAAGGCAGCAGTGTGCTGTGGTGGGTTTTGAGCAGGCGTTATACCCTGGGCTCCATGGATTAGGTGACCACTTTCTCATCTAACCCTCTTCTGACACTAAAAGTTCATGTGGCATTTCGGGGAGGTGGTAAGAGGGTGACATTCACTGTAGTCTGACCACCTTTTGTCTTTATTTGTCTTCATTACCAGTTTTTGGTAACCTTGGAGAAAGAAGTTACAGGAACTATCAGCCCAGGTGACAAATTTGCCGGCAGGCCAGGGTGAGAGCTGAAGAATCTGATCCAATGTGAGTCCCTGTTCCTCTTGAGTAATGCACCTTTGCAGGCTTCACTCTTCAGGGTGATTTGGTGTAGCAAAAAGGTGCGAAACAGGGAAATCCAGACCCAGGTAATTCAGCTCACGTTTAAAAGGAGGTTTTGCTTGTTGATTAGGTAATCCTTCTCTAGGAAATGCACGGCACCAACTGCTTTTCATGCTAGATTAGTGCTCCTGTGGTCAATTTGCTTTTACTAATGTCAGGGCCCCACGGAGCAGGTTCATCTGTCGCATAGCAACTGCTTCAGCAGCAGTGGAGGTAGCCATGCATAAAAGATTACACATGATGGCAGGGCACAAGTGTGAAGATTTTCAAAATTAGATACAATCTCAGCATGAATATGAACTGCAGAATTGACATGGAAGGATTTTTTCAACTCATCAAGTTTCCATATTTATCAGAAAAAGTGATTTAACAGCAGTGCAGGTAAAATGAAGGAAATGCAGAGGGCAGTAATTTAGAAAAAGCAGCAAACAAGCCAGTGTCTGTACACAAATAAATGTAAACAGAAAGCCCCGCACACTTTCTGCCAACTGTGAGGCCACCTTCAGATTCATGCTACAGATGTCCTCAGGAGAGGAGATGATCTACAGTATTTTATGTACATTTCAAAAGGTCACACTCTGAAATGTCCCACAGTCACTGGTAGGGGCAGGTGAGATACTTTATGTGGCTTCATTTGCAGTGCACCTCGACAGCCCGTGGAGCTCCCACACCCTGCCCCAGGACTCTGCCTCTTTTCCTACATTTTCCAGAGGAGCAGGGACATTTTCAGCTTTTACTGTTTGCTTTAGGTCTGCCTTTTCCTTTGTCACACAGATGAGATTTCTTGGACATTTCTTTTCAGACTACATTCAATCTTCTCTCTTAAAAGATGGACAGAGGGAGGGAGAGATTGATCGATTAGTTATTTTAAAAGCCGTGTGTCAAGGACTGTTTTGTTGCTAAATAAGGATTTCTCCTCTGTCTCTAAAATAGAGCAGAAGCGAGGATTTGAAGATCTTTGTATTTGAAATGCCCTGCTAATTTGACAGGCTACTTTAGCAGGGAAGGTTTGTTTTTGTTTTGTACTTTACTCCCTCTTACTGGGAGGACAAAAGGCTCAGCTCACGCTGCAGAGTTCTGTGGCTGATCCTTTTGTGTGCAAGACTAGCAGACTTGCTCGAAACAGGAACCTTGGAGGTAAATCAGGCTAATGAAGCAGCTCAGAGAGGCAATGTACATTATTTTGTATCCCGCAATGATTTTAAAGTCAACACACATACAGTAGTAAGTATTTTGTAGTCCAAGACACCTGTAGAAGATCCAAGGGAAAGCTGTTCATCCAGTTTCCTCCGTGCTTTCATTTAACTGATAGCAATTAACTCTCTTCTTCTTTTTTTTTTTTTTTTTTTTTTTTTTTTTTACGT
>VYXF01009087.1:1736484-1796087 GCA_013397295.1 Polioptila caerulea | reverse complement strand
TTTTTTCTTTTTTTTTTTTCACAGCAAGGAATGTAGGAACCATTTTATTCTCTGGATAAATTTTATCTAGGCAAGAAATTGTATTATGACAGTTGCTATCCATGACACTAAAATGCTTTTATTAGGACAATTACAGCTCTTTTTACTCTAGGCTGAAAGAGAAAGTGAAGAGCTAGCTTTGCTAGAGAGAAAGCAGTTTGTTAGGAATGGCCTTTTGCTGCAAAGAGATCAGGGTCTTCTGGATTAATCTTCGGATTATATAGATTTTCCAAGGATAAGACAGCTAAGTCATCCTCCGTCTCTAAGGAAGACAGCATTGTAGCTGCTTTGGCTAATCTAAGACAACAGCTTTTCCCTTAGAGGGTGTCAGTAATCCAAAAGATTGGTAGATAAAATAATTGAAGTTCTCAGGGGTTAAGTTTAGAGACTGCAGCCATTTTTGCAAGAGCAGCAGCTTATTAAACTGACAAAGCCACACTTCAGTACCCACTGGCCCTTCCTTATCTGCCATCACAGTGTTATTTCCTCAGCATGTGTTTGAGGCATTCTGAGTGGAAAGGAAAGTGGGAGAAAAAGGTTAAGGTCTTGTAACAGTCTAAGTTCTTCTTTGCCATTTTAAGATTGATAATGCTGTGCAGTTCATCTGTGTTTACCTACTTGAGATATCAGAACACACTCTAGGCTGTAATGGTGAGGGTTATCCTACATCACACAACAGAAATGCTTTGCTGTTCTCATTTGTGAGTGGGAAACTGAGGCACAGCGTTTAGCTGGCATCCTTCCCATCGTGCTGTGGGTTAATGGCATAGGAGGGTGGAGATCCTCCAAAACTCAGCCCATGGGCACAAGGGCCTCCATCCCTGTCTGCCTGTGTGAAAGAGCTGCCCAGCCTGGCAGGTCACAGCAGCATTTCAGGTGATGTCTCCAGTATGGACATCCCCTCACATGCTCCTCCAGAATGCACAGAGCAAATGGCCTGAGGAACAAAAAACTGTTGCTACATCAGCACCTTGTTCACATTTGGTCCTGTGAAAGATGAGAGAGAGAGAGACTGTCCCAGGGGCCACGCAGCCATGAGTCCGTGTTTTTGAAGCACCCTGTGATTAGCCTCCACTCTTTGCAGACACCTACCATACTCAGAGTTCAGTTTTGATAAAATATATGAAATAATTTTCAGCCTCTCGTCTATATGATATTGCCAAGGCTTCATTTCCTATCTTGCACTTGGACTGCCAGTTTTATCAGACCAGCCCTAGTTTTACTCAGAGCACAGCTGGCAAACACTATTTTTCCAAGCAGTAAAGTCCTTCCCTGTCAGCGTGTGAGCAGAAACATGCTGCCATTTTTCTGGAGCTGTTAAAAGAAAGGAGCTAGTTCATCATCCTTCTTCTCTGACAGGAAGGTGAAAGTGAGGAGAGGAGTCATATTTTTCTGTCTAGATGTTTTTAAGTTCATAATAATTATATTTCCACAGCAAAACCCATGTGTTTCTTAAATGTGCATACATTGTACAAACACATGCATATGTGAAGTTTAGTACTTGAAATAGGGATGGATTCCTTCATTCTTCTCTAAGCTGTCCTTTATTCTCTTCTAAAAAACACACAGAGAAGATTTGACTGCCCAATTTGACTCACAAGGATTTGCATTGTCCAATCCTTTAACAACAATCTGTGACAGTTCCTGCAGGCAAAGGTGCAGTCCTGGGATAACTGTGGCCAGTCATCCTTTCCTACCAGTCCTGATAGGTGAAGGATGGTGCAGATCCTGAAGCAAAGTGCTTCAAAACCATGTAAAAGAAGGAAAAAACCAGAATCATCTTGTGCAAACTGCCTGTTTGCTGCAGTTTACCTTCAGAGTCTTGGTGAGTTAGCAGTACCAGAGCTATCAAGTTAATGTTTTTGAATTTGCAACTGTTCAGTCTCATTGTGTTTTCCTTGTACTTCTAGAGGGACAAACACAATCACAAGGAACTGAGCAGGGCTGTTAAACTGCTTTTTTGACTTTTATCATAACCTCTTCAATCTTTTTTAGTGTAAATGGTCCCAATATCTGTGATTTCTCTTCACATTCAGTTTATGTTTCCATGCAGTAAAATCAAACCATTTTATGTTACCTTAAAAAAAATCAATAGATTGGGTATGGTGCAGACACTAATGTTAATGTTTTTTCCCAGTATTTGTGACTACTCCTGTTTATCTGTGATTTTATGCTTCAGCAAAACTGCATGTAGCTTCCAAACTCTTCAGCTGCAATCTGGTGGGCTCTGATGGAATTAATTTTGATTTTATCATCTTTATCTGCTCTTAAATATTTACCAGTACACCATAATCTCTTTTCTGTCCAACACTTTGTTCAAGACATTTTTAAAATTTGTTCTATGTTCTTTTAGAGTCTGACTGTAACAACAGCATTACATGATGTCACTGTCTTTTCCTCACAAATATTTCAGGTCTAATGGTATGATCACTGAATTCTAATTGTGTGTTTTATTGCTCAGCTTTGTTCATTTTTGGAAATGAAGTCCAGGGCAATTATGATCCTCTTGCATCTCATGCAGGTGGGGTATAAACCCAACAGACTCTGAAATAGAGAGAGTCCACCAGAAATTATGGGTTTGCTACTGGTTTTTTCCCTCCCCAATTATTGCTAGCATAGTTTTCAAACTGTGAAAATTGGTAATCCTGCTTGATATTTTTTTTTTGTTATCTTTAAATCTATCCACACATTTATATTCTGTTTTGAAGATTTACTTATACATATAACTCTCTTTCTAGCTCTTCCTTCTTCTTCCTTCTAGTTCCCCTTCTCCTGCTTATATCACTGCTATGAAATCTAGAGGATATTTTTTTTTGTTATCTTTAAATCTATCCACACATTTATATTCTGGTTTGAAGATTTACTTATACATATAACTCTCTTTCTAGCTCTTCCTTCTTCTTCCTTCTAGTTCCCCTTCTCCTGCTTATATCACTGCTATGAAATCTAGAGGATATTTTTTTCTGTATTACTGGATTTCAATGATTTACTCAAGTCTATCTTATTTTGGAAATTAATATTATCCATTTTTAGGCTTCTTAGTGCAAAAAATATCATTCAAGCATTATACATACTGTATAAAATTTGTTCCAATACAGAAAAAATAGGCTTCACTTAATTTTTTTATTGATAATAACATTTTCTTGCTGGAAGGTATAATCAGCCTTTCCATTTTCTCTTACTTTGTTTTTCTCATTATACCTTTTCAGATTAATAGTATTTTGCTATCACCTGCTTTCACCTGAGATTCAATGTCTCCATTCTACTGTATATCAAGTCCTACAATTAGCATTTGCTAATTAAGAACACCATATTTCACTGTTAATAGCCACTGTGTCCTCTTCATTTCTTTGTTCATGCACAGTTTATTTTTCTTAGTCCGCATTGTTTAAGTACCATGTCAAGACTGCCTCAATGCAGACTCAGAGCCTTCATCCATCAGTGACAAACTGAACTGTTCATCAAAAAATTTTTGTTTAACTCCCAGATTCCTGAATGACTCTAAGTGAGCTTGAACTCTTTACCCCTCCTCATCATCTCCCTCGCTTCACCCTGGGGATTTAAATCTTTTCGATGCTATCTACCTGGTCTAAATTTTGGCCCCCTCTTCTCAGTAGTCTCTGTTTTTAGTTTGTGCTCATGGACTCTCCTCTTCATGTCAGCTCAGAGGCATCATGGCAGTGGTTGCCAGGAAGGTACCCAGCACTGGGACTGCAGCCTGGTTCCATGTCAGGCTGCCAGCAGAGACAATGGAAGGAGAACGGCTCCTCCAGAGAGCAATTCCTGTTACCCACAGTAGGCACCTGCCTTAGGACAGGCAGGAAGCTCTGCACTGCCTTCCACATTTCTCTTCCTCTCTCCAGTGCCTGCAGTGGGAGCTCAGGTGCCCAGCTCAAAGGTGGTGCCTTGCCCCACCTTGGGTGGCCAGAGGTTGAACCCCACCCTCGGGTTCAGAGCATGGCATCCAGTGATGCAGAACCTGTTACCCCACAAACCAGCCCTGTTGGGGAGGAACTGACTGCTCCATTGGGGATCCAGCCTTTTGGCCACTATGCAGGTGTGGAAAGAAGTACTTATACTCCACATGGACGTGGTCTGGGCTGAGCAATCTCACTGCCCAGAAGGGAGTTTGCTGCTGCTGCTGTCACTGATGGAGCCTTCAGCTCCTACCAGCAATGCCAGGTTGTTCAGAGACCCTGTGCACCCACATGTGGAGCACAAAGCCTGCACTGCAGTTTTCACATATTGGCATCTCATGCAGCCAACATGTGTACCCCAGTGACCTGTGAGGTCATTAATTTAATGTGTATTTAATCCTGCCTCCCTTATTTCTGTTCTGTCAAAAAATTTCAAACTCACCTTCAAGCTTAATTTTATAATAACCCACAGGTAGTTTAAATATTTCAGTCAGTTCACCTCCTAATCACCTTTCCTTGAGGCTAAATAATTCCCATTTCATCATTCTCTCAGCTACTCTGCCAGAATTCTCCAGTACATTAATCATGTTGGTTGCCCTCTGCTGTGCTTTCTCCATTTTATTTACATCAGTCTTCCACTCTTATGACCAAAACTGGACATTATATTCCAGATTTGGTCTTCCACCACAGAGTCTTACATAGCAAAAATGTAATTTTATTGGCTTTGTTACAGGTATACCTCTTTCTTTATGTGTGCTAGCATCTTACTTTTTCACTGCTGCTGCCTGTTGAACTGAGAGCATGAGCTGGATCAGCCAAATACACCCAGGGCTTTTTCCTCTTCATGTTAACTACTTCATGGAACCTTGTATTGAGACAGAGTCAGAATGATGAACCTTATCATAAATCAAGACACTTTGTTCTTAAAAAAATTATAAGATACTGATCCAGAGTAAAGAAACAGAATCAAACACTATACTAGGTAAGTAGAGAGGAGGATGGGTAGAGCATACCATTTTCTTCAAAATTTCTTATTATTTTAGTGACAGATGATTCCAGTAGTTGTCAGGTTGGGACTTATGAAATTTGAGTTCAGTTTGAGTTCAATTGAGTTCAGTTTCAGGGCAAGTCATGTAATTTATCTTTGCCTCAGTTTCTCACTGATGACAGGTTCCCTGTAAATGCTGAGTGCACTGGATACCACAGTCATAGAGACCATATAACAAAATAAAGGGCTCGGGTGACAAGCTCATTTTAGTCCTGTTTTACTGGAAGCAAGGGCAGTGCTTTCATGCAGCAATTAGACTTAAGCTGCTGATGACCAAATCCTGAGACATGGCCAGGAGTCCTGCCTGGGTTTAAATAAGCTGGAGGGAAGGACAGAGGTGATTTCTGGAGCAGCCACACATCATTAGACCAGTTTGCCTCCTGCACTTACTGGTAAAAAAAAAATGTGACTTCCACATTTCTTATGAATCCTTGTAAACAAGTGCAGCCAGAAAGGTATGAGGAGGATTTACAAGGGCTAAAAACATGGGCCAGAATTCCCTGGAGATTTGTATTGTAACTAGACATTGTATTCTGGAAAAATATTCTGGGTCCTTTGAGAACAAAGCTACTACGAAGACTTTCAGGAAAAAGTCTGTCTTTTGACTGGAAATATTCCAGCTAGTTTGGATAACTTGGTCACTTAAAAAATAGAGAAGATATACCTGAAAAGTTTTTCATTAACCATCTAGAGTCTTCCTCTACTCCTTTCTGCTGCTCAGACTGCACATTCTGCCTTTATTTCAACCTGGGTACAAACAGGGTGCCACTGAGAGCTATTTTTATGTACATATAATAGTTATAGATTTTTAATTGTTCTAGACATTTAACAGTTATGGACAAATTGTTGAAATATGATGCTTAACTACATTCAGGTGGTAAAGAAAATGTTAGGAATCCTGAATTCCTGAATTTCTCTCTGCCTACAGAAGCTGCCAGTATTTCAATAACTGTAAACAAATAAAGTAGATGGAACTTGCTATACATCTGACAAAGTTCTGCTAATTTAGCTCATATGAGGACTTGACTCCAGTGTTTAGACTGAATACATATGATGGCATTTATATCTGCCCAGAAGGCAATCAGAGGTAGGATTTCAAAACACAAATTGTACTGGCATAATCCATTTAGCTGGGATTTAAGGATTAAAAAAGAGAGTAAGAGAATGACTTGGATGCTCATGATGTAAATAAGATTAGATAATGAATCATTTCCTCATGTGTTGAGAAAATAAGATTATGGTGATCATGTGAACAGTTTTTCACTGATGACCAAATCCAAACCTTTGAAAATAATCCTTTGTCCTTTGTCCTCATCTCTCACATTGTATCAGGAACATGTTCCTGTTGCTGATAATTTTAGATGTAAGAGTGAATACTGCAGTTTTGTGTGACTCTAGGATATGAGAAAACAGAGAACTGGCAGTCCACAGTTCACCACCATTTCTGTTACTCCATTTTTGCCATTATAGTGAGTTTATGAAGATTGGAAGCAAGCTGGGAACATGGGAAATAATGGAGTTCTGCCACCACTTTCATCACAGCTAGAGTTTATTTGGGGGTTTTTATGTAGTTTTTCTTTCCACCATATGAAGAGCTGAACTTGACCAATTTGTTATGGGGTAATTACTAATAGTCCTGGAAAACAGCACTTGTTTAGCCATCATCTAAACCTGGAAAGCAGAAGGAGCAAAATGCTCTATTCATTGAACCTTCATCTTTTATACTTTTAAGGTTTCAGCTGTCATTAAACTTTTTTAACCGAAGTAGTTTTAAATTACCACATTAATTTCAAAATCAAGCTAAGTTCCTTAGTGCATAAACCATTTTCATCAGTATCTGAAAGAATTCATTATAAAGTTGATTCACTAAGAGCTCTCAACTTGTTACATCAAAAGAACATTACAATTTTCACTATTCATTATATTCTTACAGTAGAGAATCAAAACATTTATTGAGCTGCTTACATTAGGGATTCATGGAACACATTATAGAAGTATTGCTGGGATTTTTTCCCTTTTCTTTTTGTAGCAATTCTTCTTCCCATACATACATATGGGGCCAGTATGCCATGGCAGATGAATATTCAGCTGCTGTAAATCAGTACAGCTCTATTGACCTCCTCCAACCTACTCCAGTTCATAGAGATCTGACCTATTAAAAATCTTTATTTCTGCTTTTGCATGTTTATATCCTAGTCAATTTTCGGTGATGGGAAAGGTTGAGATGAAGGAGTAGATCAATGTGAGACCAATTGCTAAAGTTTTAACTGGGTTCATTTGTAGAAATAATGTGTTACTGTGAGGTTTATATAACATAAAACAGTGGTGTCCATTTATGAGATGAGCTCTTATGTGCCACCCCAACACAAATAAAACCCTTACTTTTCTCATCTAGCAGTGTCAGGTAATAAAGGTGAAAGAATAACAAGGCAAGCAAAGGGTTTGGACAATTGTTTACCCAAATCCTCAGTACTGTGGTGATGTGTTTGCATCAGCCCTTTTTTGTTGATTACTTTGTATTTTTAATGGAATTTTGATGTAGTTTGAAGGCACGGTATTTGCCAAAATCAAAAGTATATTCTACTGAGTAAACAGCAGGAAAATCTTAGTATAGTCTTGTTTTGTAAATGAAATGAAACAATTCCCTTCAAAATGGTGTCTCCTATTGCATTGAGCCTCCTTTTAAACTGAAAGTTAGAAAATTGTGCTCAGATCTAGTGAGCAGTTTTCAGGGAAATCTGATTTTTTGTTTGACATGGCAAAGTGGCTTCCCCAAAATAACACAACCCCTGTACTGCCTGTCACACCTCTGCTCTAATAGAGCTCAGTCTCAGTCCCAGAGATAGCCTACAGACTCCAGGCTGGGGAGATATTGGTTTAGAACTCTGAAAATCCCTTTTCATAGCATGTTATGGTGAGCAGCTATGGCTTGTTCCAGTCTTTATTGGTAGCCTGTTCCATATGAATCATTCCTGTGCTTCTGAAAACCATGGCTCATAGGGAGTTTTTCAGAGAATAATTTTGGAGTTTACCATTCCTGAAGAAATTCTTTTCTTGGACATTTTCATGGAAATAGATGTTTGGTCCCAACATTTCGAAAAGCAGATCAATATCTACAAAAGCAATAAAACACCTCAGCAGAAGGACAGCAAGAGCAATTCAAGAGCAATTTGCCCCTGCCAGGAGAGCCTTGGGCAGCAGGAAGTTTGGAGAGGAGCAGTGGATCACAGCAGCACAATGTCCCACACCCAACACTGACAGAGCAGGAACAGGGTACAGGGAAGGGTGAGAGGCCTGATTGCAGAGAAGAGACAGGTCTAGAGTAATTAATACCTTGCCAAAAGAGTTGTTAAACCAGGAGTTAATGAATGACACGAGCTGTATGTTTTCTGTAGGGCTCTCCTTGCTCGTGTTCTCCAGGGCAGCACCTTATGCTGGCAAAGGAAAGGCTTGGTCTGGGCTGGACACAGTGGACATGTCATGGACAGTCCTGCACCCAGCTGGCCCATGGATCACCAGAATAACCTAAAGTATAGTTACCTTCCAGAAGAACTTTTCTAATAGTCCCCAGCAGTGTTATACAACAACTACTCCCAGGTGGTAAGCAGTTCTTCCCAAAATCAGGGAGGTACAGGAGTCTGAAGAGTGGGATCTTTTTCCAGAAATGTAACACTGCACTTTCAGATAGGATATCTACATGCAGTCAGTGTATCAATGTGTTAATATTCTCTGGAAGAGAAAGCTCTGGGGGATTTGTTTAACTACTTGATGCCTCTGAGTGCATCACGTATAATTTGGGTGCTTTGTGTGCTCTGGCAGTGGGATATAAACTCAGAAAAACTTTCAGCTGTGACAGCAGCATTTCCTACTTTGCCTCTGTGAATAACTGAAAGGAAATATGCCAAGGGTGTCAGAACCTGCTTTTAGAGAAATTACCAGATAATTTTTGGGATGTTCAGGCTATGGGGAGGGGTTGTTCTGTCACAACACTTTCTGTGGGGAAGTGCCATTGTGCAGCAGGTATGTTGCTGTTGCTATATTACACATTTCTGATTATCCAGAGTTAGATTATCAGGGCTGATTTAGGAATTCATCAAAATGAGCTTGTACCTTCCGTAAAGGTTAACTTTGACTTGTAAAAATGCATTAAAGATGAACAGTCTTCAGTACTATGCTCCTCAGAATTTTATAGAGAACGAGCTACATGTCATTGATTATTTACAGAGCCCTCCACACCATAGTAATTCCAAAGTAATATCAAGATATATGTATCCTGAAGCTTGTTGGAATGGAAAAAACGTTACCAGTGATATTTTGTAAAATAAGTACAGTATAAAGGTCATTGTGGGGAGGTGTAAAATTACGGGATATCTTGACCATGAAATTCAGTTGAAATAAGTTCAGAAATTATTAATCTGTCCTTAGAGTGAAATGATGCATTGGCAAATCTGCAGTGAACTGAATTTCACTTAGGTTTTTGTTTTAAGTGGAAAACTGAAGGGAAGAGAAACCCCAGCTGCACAAAGATTTTCGATTTCACCATGTTCCCACAGAAGAACTGCAGTTTTGACAGGGCTTCAGCTTCAACTGGCAGCACGTCCCACAAGAGATTTTTTCCTTTCCTTTCTTATACGAAGACAGTGTTTAGCATTGTATCTCTGTGTGTTTGCCTGGAGCAATCTCAGGTACTATGGCTTTTCTAATAGCAATTCACATCTGATTTTCATACTGTGGCTGTTCGAGGTTTGCAGTAGTGTTTTAGTTTTAATTTGACAGAAATTAATAAGTTTAAGGAGAAAGATATCATACATCAGTGCTGTACAGCAGTATTGTCACACTTCCTAATTCGTTAGACAATAAGAATAATCTACCACTTCCAATTTAGACTCAGTAAAATAAACACATGTATATTAATGATTTTAAAATATTTCTGTTCAGTCAAGCATGTCTTCTTTATGCAGAATAGCATCAGATCAATAATTAGTTGCCATGCATTTTAATAACAAGAGTTCTTGGTTAGGATTGTTTTTCATAATTTTGCATTTATGTTTGACAAGTTCAGGAACTTGTCTTATTTGAAAGAAAAATATTAATGCAGAAATTACTTCTCATTGTATTATTGCTTGCCAAATCTAATATGTAAATACCCAGTAGAACTCATGCTTATGTTAATGGAGAGAGGATCATAGAAATCTTGTAGACAGAGTCTATTTGTCCCACTTTGTTCCACACATCAGTATTCTCTATGGTACTTAATTATTCAGCGTTTTAATTTTAAATTAAAAATAAATACTGTACACGAATGATAATTTGAGTGAAATGATAGGAAAACATTGTCACAGTGAAATGCAAGATAAGGTTCCTTATGGTGTTCTTCTGGTCAAAAAAAAAAAAGTGTCATGAAGAATCACTCTTTGTATTTCCTAAATTTAACTCCTTGCCATCATTATGGATCTAAAGAACACATATCAGTGACTGGTTATAATGTGGAAAAGAAAAGCAGTTGAAACCATTGTATAGCCAAAGGCATAGTGAAATTATTATTTAATGCTGGATTTATTACCTCTGTGCACATTTTGTGGAGTATGAGGATTGCCACTTTTAGTTACAAAATTCATGCCTGGAATAAGACGATTTTATATTTGGATTCTAATTTTTCCTAATAAACTTTCTCAAAAGAATTAATTACCAACAAGCCTATAGCTGGAAATTTTGCCAAGATTTGACTGACCTAGAAGGTTGCTCTGACTGTAGTTGTTGGGTGGGCTGCAATACCTGTCTGAAACAAGAGGAAACTTTTAATTCCTGCATGGATATATCTGCAGAAGTGACCTTCCTCTAGAAAATGGCTTTTCATTTACACTAAATGCAGAGATTGACATCAGACACGGTTTTCTAGGGAAAACAAAATGCTATGGGTATGTAAAAGACCTAAAAACTGACTTCTTTAATTTGATACCAGGATGGATATGAAGCTTGATCACAGGAATAAGGAGCCAGAAGCATCTGCTTTCCAATTCACTTTTGAATTTTTGGTGTGATCAACAATGGCAGATGATGGTGATCACTGCCATGAGGCTGTCACACAAATACACCCCTCCTAATTATCCTGCTACCACATTGCAGTGGCTGAAATACAACATGATCTCAGGGACAAACTTCCCCATTTTCCATACCTTTACAATGAGAGAAGCAGTGTCTTTTCCAGCTCTGCTTTGAACATGGATTTAGGTAGCTGTAGCATCCTTCTGTGTCACACTGAAAAGAATATTGATTTGTGTCACCTTTCACACAGAAATTGTACTTTTAAAAGGGTTGAAAATTGTTATTTAATAAGTATTCTATAGGTGGGAATGTAGAGTAATGCAACAAGGTGTTAAATTGTATGGAAATATATTTAGTCACTTGCCTCTAGGTTTCAGAACACGTCAAAAGAATCTTATCATAGAAATAAGACTAGAACTAGAAGGATCTTAATGGGTCACTTTCAGGATTTCAGAATATTCAGCTGCAGATTTTGAAGGCAAATACAGGTGCTGATTCCTTTTCAGAGTTATCACATGCTGATTCTTCAGAGCCCCACTTGTGTTTGGGTGACTGTGCTGTTACCCAAGATACAGAGCCACCAGCAATGATCGAGATGTTAAAACTCTTGCTTCCATTCTCCCTCAGCCTGCAAACCTACACTAATTTGTAGAAGCAAACCTAATTTCACAATTCCTTTACCTCACTTCCTCCCTCTCAGGTACCTGATTTCACCTGTGGGTTTCACCTGCAGATAAGTGTTTTGTACCCAGGGACCGCCCTCCTTCTCAGCCCAGCTCTGGGGTAGCTCCTCTGGAGGGCTCTGTCTTCCTTCTTGGCTATGTGAGAGGATAGTTTGCTTTGCTTTCTTTACATTAGGAGCCATCTCAGATTTTGCTTTGCTGGGCTTTGCCACCTTTGCTTTTCCAGACAAGTTTGGACCTGGACCTGGACTAAGCTGTGATCCAGTCACTTTCCACCTCATTCCTTTTTAACACATTCTGCTTCTACCACATTTTTAAACTCACCAGCTTGTTAGCTGCTTTTGCACTCATTGCATTTCCTTAGGGGAGTTTGGAAGATGACCAGAGCTCTAGCAATACACAAACCATAAAATTACACATTGTTGTTGATAATACAGTTCAAGTAAAAGTCTGATTGTTGCATTGTTAATTCACAATGGAAACAAGCAGGAAGTCAAACCCCCAGTTGTTACTGGGGCTCAAATCACATAATCCTGTACATTTATATTGAGTTCCATCTTGCAGGTAGTTGGACTTTCTTTTGTTGCACTACTCTAATGGAAATCTCTTCTAGAACAACTTCGTTCTTGTGATTAGAAACCTTCTCCTTAAGTTATCCCATTAATACTTTTTGCTTTAGTGCCAACAACCATCTGTAGCAGAGATTTTTTTTTCTTTCTAAGGCCTCTTACCGTGTTAAACTGTTCATCCCTCTTTCCCTTGCTTTCACCTCTCATCCCTCTTGTCTGTGTTGTCCTCCTTTGCACCTGTTTGAGTTTTTTGTTCTGGTTTCTGAGGAGGAGGAATGTTCAGATGGTTCCAGAGGAGGTGATGATATGAGTTCCTTGTGCAGTGGTGTCAGTCCTTTGCAGCTGGAATACCTTCCTGGATGCATCCTAGAGCTGTATTTGTCTTTTTGACAAGTGCATTATGCTGACACCTGACAGTACCTGCAATCATGGGGGAGCCTGGGCTGGTGAATCCAGCAGCTACTGTGAGCAAGCTGGGCAAATGCTGCTTGTGCATGAAGGATGTGAATATTTTTTGCAATAAATCAACACTTAAATCTTCACTTGGAAAAAAGTATCTGTCAGTTCTAATTGGTAAATTTTAATAGTTTGTAGGCTATAATTTAATAATGAAGGGCTGGGAATTCTAAATGAAACAGAAGACAAGTATCAAAGCAAAATTCATGATAGAAAAAAGTTACTGCTAAAAGTCACATTATCCATTTATTATATATGGCCTTGTGGTTATCTGAATAAATATTCTTCTTTGTGTGCCAATGAGCAAAATGGAGAGGTTTACTTGAAATGTTGAAGCATGAAATAATATATTATTTTTTGCCATCTTGTTAATGGAAGCAAGATAATTTTCAGTATAGGGGAGCCAGCTGTCTTCACTTTGAAGACAATTCAATAAAGAAAGGGATAGAAATAAGTCACTTACCTTAGCAACATATTCCTGTTAAGTGGGGCAGCAAATCAATATCACAGGACCAGAGGTACAGGTCATGAATCATCTTTTCTATATGTTGAGACAAGAATAGCCTTTTCAGTGGTACCAAGTAAAGGATATGGCTGTGTACTAATAGGAGATACTTAAAATTAAGATTGGAGCCATGTTTAATAATTAATTCCTACTTCACAGAGAAACTGTAATCTGATTTATGAAGCAGGGTAGGATTTCAGTTAGTTTTGAAATGAGTTACAGACATATCTCACATTAAAGGGAGCTGACCATCTGCATGAGGCTGAAGTGGTGAATTCAGTTTTGACTTGGCAGCTATATCTCAGTCCTGTCATTAGATAAATCATTGAATGTGTACATTTCCATTCCTATACATGAAACCTTCCATGAGGTACTAACAGTTACAATCAAGCATCCCTGAGCATATCTAATATACCAAATACTAGGAATGGACTGATTTGATATCTCAAAAATATTATTTGAAATACATCTGCTTCTCTATGGAACCAGATCACTACTGAGGCCAAGAGCACTGGAAACTTTTTATTCCAGCTTTTGATTTGATAGAAATAAGCTATGGATTCATGGGATTGCTTTGGAGAGTAAACTGCATGGTGGGAACAGCAGCGTGGTTCATTGCAGAGACATTTTCCTTCCCCAAACCTGCAAACCCCCAGAACTGTGCACCTTGCTAGGGGTGCCTATGTCCAGAGAAAGGACTCTGCAAATGTGGACCCTTGTGTTTAACCTGGAAGTCTGGCAAGTGCATATTCTAGGGAGCAGATTTTCCCTCTGTCAACACAATCTCCATTAGACTCCACAATACTGTTTCAAGCTCAAAGCCTACAAAGTCAAAATTACCGTGGAGAAGTGGATGGATTGCCATATCCCTTCTGCAGTCCCAGTTAAAGGGCCTGATCATCAAACGAGCTCACACTTCGGGCTTTGCTGTGGGTCCTGAACCGTCATTCATTTGCTAATGATGCAGCCTGGGGATGGTGATTAGGGAGGAGGAAATAAAGGCAGGGTTTAACTGTGGACCTGAAAGTGAGATTTCAAAGGTGACATCAGAGAAACCCTCTTTTGGCTTGCCAACTTAACACAGAGTCAGCGAAGGATTAAATCCAGGAGCTTTGTTTTCACGGGGGGACATTTCCAGCTGCAATGATGCTTTGCATGGGTGGGTTTTAGCTGAATGAAGATGCTTGGTGGATGGGCCAAACAGAACCCTGGTCCAACTGCTCACAGCACCAGAAGTTTGCTTTCCAATCAGATCTGCATGTTCAGCTTCAGTGAATCTGCTGTTCTGAAAGTGTGGAACAATGCTTTCAAATATAAGACATAATTGAAGTCAATAAATATACAGAAATTGTGTTATACTGCAAAAAGGATAATAACAAATTTTGGCAATGCCTTAGAATATAATGTTCTTCTGATATTGTTCCATTGCAGGTATTTTTACTGAGAAGAAATTAGGAAATTTCAAAATGGTAAAGTCTCCCAGGAATGGAAAGAGTGATCAACAGGAATTGTAAGATCCAGAATCAACAGAAGTAAAATGGAAATTGTAGTCAACTCAAAAGTAGCAAAAGAAATTAAGAAAAAAAAAAAAAAGGGGTTTTTGAACTATCAAAATTAGATGACAGTAAGGAAAGTAACAGTGAGGTTGGCTTGAGGGAGGATGGGTTTAAGATTGGCATAGTTGCTTTCCAAAACTGAGATGATTTTGTGGCTGCATATTCTATTTGGACAATGGCTCTGAGCTTGGATGGGAGAAAACTGGCTTTATGAGAGTGAGTTTGGAAGGGTGAAAATGATGCCTTTGAGGTAGAAGTAAAATTCAAGGAGTGGTTTCCAAGCATCTGTGTCCCAGCTGTCTGAAGGAATTGGCATTCAAAACTGCACTTCTGCTTGAAGGGTATTTAGAACTGTGTTAAAGTAGGAGTGGCAAGAGAAATTTCAAATATGATTCCTGTATTTAAAATAGGAAAAAAACCCCTGTGTTCTAGTTAAATATAGGCATTTTAACATGACATCAGTAGTACACAAGGCATTAGAGTGCTTTTGGAAAGCAGAGGAATAGAGAGCATAGCAAATGGAAGAAGTAGGATAACACACAGAATAGGTTTACCGAAAGCAGATTTACGAGATTAACTTGATAATCTTTAGATTATCCTGATCTCTTTAGACAAAGAAAATGGCAATAGATGTGATGTGTATACACTGTGAGAGAAACATCTGACACAGAGCTACATGGAGAATTGTTTGATTGGGAATGATGAAGATTAGGCCCAGGATTGTAAAATAGAAACTGGCTAAAGGAGATAATAACAGATGATGCTGAAAGAGGAAATAACAGGCTGGAGAGAGCTAAAAGTGGAGTTTCTGAAGGCACAGTCTGGGGACCAATATCACTTAATATTTTCATTAATCAACTAGGCACAAAAAGAACCTGCTAGAGAAATGTGCTGAAATGTGGGCTAGAGGTGGGAGGGTTTGTCAATAGCAAGGAGGCTGATAGCATACAGAAAAACAGAATATCCTCAGGGACCAGGAGATATAAATGGGATTACACTGAACAGTTCAAGTAGCAAGGTCAGGTAGCTGGGAACTAATGACAATTTCCAGTATAAGGTAAGGCTTGTTGGTTGGACAAATACAGAAGAATGGGGCATATATTTGGCACTGTATCAAAAGAAGCATTTCTAGTCAAGCTGGGAAAAAATGAACACCCTTTAGAAAGCCATTGTAAGACTTTTTCTGAAATGTCGTGACCAGTTGTAGCCACCTGTGTTTGAAAGAAAGAAATTCAACCTAGAGCAGGAGCAGAGAATGGTGAATAGTTCAATGGGAGAAGAGAGATTGTGCCTAAAGCCTGCAGAGAATCACCCATAAACATGACAGGAATGAAGGGGATTGTTTGAAGATTAGGCAATATTGATACATAAATAACTGTAAGCGAGGAGCAGTAAGTGACCCTGTATTTTAGAAGAAGGTTTCTAACGAAAGGTGGGAGTTTCTGGAAAAGCCTTCCCCAGCAGCAGTGGGGAGAACCCCTGCCAGTATTTCTGAGAGGGAGATGGGTACGTGTCCGAGGGATGCAGCAGATGTCTGTCTGCTGTAGCAGCCCACTGGGCTCTGTCCCATCCTCCTGTTCTCATTCATTCTGGTCCCATATTCACAGAAACCCAACCCAGCTTTTACCCCTGAAGTTCCCTCAGGTGAGCCCCCAGCATCCCTGATACAGAGCAGGGTTACAGCAGTCCTGCAGCTTTGGCAGACAGGTAGCAAGGAGATTCTACAGCCTTAGAAATTGGGGAAAGGAAAATGTTTTTCCTGTATCCACCTCTTTGGCAGTGAGAAACGTGGGGGTTGGGGTGGGGTGGGAAGCAGTCAACTTTGCTGCATAAATATCTGCAATAGAGCTCCTCACAAATAACAGGTGGGTTTTTTTCAGTTATTATTTTGCCTAGTCAGGCCATCACTATTTTAATCCAAAATGTTCAGCTGGAAATATCAGCTTCTCATTGACAAAATGAATACTGTCCCCTTCCCCTGCCATTAGGGTTTCTGGGTTTCTGCTGATATCTTTTCCATTTTCCATATTCAATTTGCCTAGCAGGATGAAATAAAAACATGCTGACATTTTCAAGGAAATCGGGTACTTCCCCTGAAAGTTTTGATGGAAAATTTTCCAAGAGCCCTGAGGCTCAGGAGCTGCTCGCATCGGGGTGTGGCCGGCTAAATTCTGCCTGAATCAATGGGGGCAGTGCCTGAGCATCTCTCAGCCCCTCCGGACCTGCAGGTGATGAGTTCTCGGAGGAGAAGCTCTTTTCCAGCGCCCCACGTGCCCTGGGTGGCTCCGGCTGCGCTCTCGCAGCAGTTCTGGCTGACCTTGATGCGAGTGGTGCAGAACGCGGAGCCGCGGCCGCCTCCCCTCCCTCCCCCTCGCACTGCGGAGGCACGGGAAAACTGACCACAGCCGAGCCCTAAATGCTTTATTTTTAACTTTGGCCAGACAACACGTGTATCTAAGGCCAAACAAAAAGAGCCCGAGAATGGGGTGTAAGTGCTTGTCAGTGTCAGCCCCAATCATTGTCAAAGAGGGGCTGGATCCTGCAGCTCGCTGCATGCAGAGCTCGGGATCCTTCGCTGCTGCTCTGAAGCCACAGCCATGGGTGCCTAGAGAGATGGATAAAGGCAGACAGACATAGATACAGACTGACAGAATCAACCCCCAGATGGATGTTGCTTGAATTTACCAGAAATTAAGATGCTGAACTGCTTAAGAAAGAGTTCCGTGATCTAATTAAGTCTCTTTTATGTCTCCCTTTCTATTTTATCCTCCACCCTCTTACAAAAAAGAAGTACTTTTTGTTATTTGTGGATTGAATTAGAGGAAAATTGTCTATGCACTAAATAAATTGTTTGCATTCTTTTGCACTAGCATTGAAGGCTTGTGTTTTTTAAAGAAGAAAATGCAGTAGGACGTAATAATGTCATACATTCTAACTTGCTCTTGCAAATCAGGACTTCATGATATTTTCCTTTTCAATAAAAATGCTATTTATCATTATCAAATGAAGTGTTAATGGAATCAACTCAAACACAAACTCATGCATATATATCTCTATATAAATAAATATAATATATACATAAAAATATTCCTCACTGCTGAGAATGATCAAGCACCTTGTCAGCAATCCATATTATATTCGTTAATTTGATTCCTGCCAAAAAATCACTTAAGTGAGACCTTCTGATTTCTTTCTTTAACGCTTGAGGCTCCCTTCATCTAAGCAATGTTTATTAACCTATTTCTGAAAATCAGCATAAGCACAAGCTATATTTAATTTGTTCTTTTCTTGTGCTTTGGGTTTGGTTGGTTTTTTGGTTGGCTGGTTTTTTTCTCCCAACCTGTTTTTTTTTTTTAATTCCACTGTAAGAATTAGAAATTGAGCATTGGTCAGTATTACAATAACCCCCTGGCTCAGAGTGTAACAGATGAGAGGACAAAAAGGCTTTTATATTCTTTATATCAAAAGAATTCTTTTATATTCTTTAGGGGAGACTGATTTTAGTTTAATTCCTGGACTAATAGAAGTGACAGCAAGAAAAGTCACCCGAAGAATAACGCTGTGACCTGATGACTGCAATGAAGGGAACAACTTTACACTCTCTGCTCTCTCCCTGTCCTGTCAGTGTCCCCCTTCTGCTATCCTGAATAGCAACTTTCACTGGGTCTCCATCAAAAAGGTGGGTGCAAATCTATTGAACTCCTCAGCTAAATTGAAACATGCATATTAAAAGTGATATAAGACTAGATAATCTTGTTCATACTTCCACGCCAAAAAATGACTTGAACACCCAGTAATCAATAAAATCTGCAGTGAAACCAGAACGAGTTTGGAGACAAATTGCCATCATAATTTTTACAGACCTGGCAGATACACCTATCCCTGCATGGAAGAAATCCTGGTCCCATTCCTAGGAAAGGGGTTTT
This sequence comes from Polioptila caerulea, assembly GCA_013397295.1. Taxonomy (NCBI): domain Eukaryota; kingdom Metazoa; phylum Chordata; class Aves; order Passeriformes; family Certhiidae; genus Polioptila; species Polioptila caerulea. The sequence continues at coordinate 1,777,343 of VYXF01009087.1, read as the reverse complement.
GTCACTGAGGTGGATGTGTCCAGAGTTTCACTCACACTTTCCAACACCCAGGCTCGAACAAGGCAGACTGGAACAAGGCAAACTTGCCCCTGTGTTCAGCAGTGTTTGTCCTCCTCCCAGCTCTGCAGCCAGGGAGAAAACACTTGCCAAAATTAAACTATCTCTTGTAGAATTTGCCTGAGGTGAGGTTGTAGCTACAGATTGATATGGGAAGGAGCTGTCCTGTCTGGACACCCCCAATATTCCAACCAGGAAGGGTAAATTTATTTTCCAAGTTGTTGTAAGAAGGTGATTGTGCCATAAAAATGATCATGATCTGAGAGCTTGAGCAGAGAGATACTGAATAGGAGCAGGTAAGAAAAAAGTTTATTCCTTTTTTGACCCCATTTATTTAGAGAAGTGGATGGCCCTCAGTCAGGACTTGACATTGCAGCCCTTGGAGGAAGCCCTTCACCTTCCTTGGCAGGCGGGCAGGGAAATCAATGGGATAACTTGAAGAAATTTAGAGACTGAATCAACCTCAAATTTTCTGAGAACTCAAAATAAATAAGCTTTGCTCCAGCCACTCAGTTCAAACATATGCCCGAAAGATGTTATACCTCACAAGTATCACTTGCATTTGTATATATTGGGAAATAGAGAGGGTAATAAATCTTCTTACTATTTATTGCTCTGCCAATATGTATCTTGGCAATATTAAAATATATGCATGCATGCTTATGAATTTTATTTCTCTTCAAAGGAACCAGCTCCTTGTACTAACAACCACAGCTCTGACTTGATAGACTCCTCTTTACCTGGCGTGCCTATAGAAATCTCTAGAGAATTAGAATTCTCATTAAGTGCACTGGAAAGCAGAATTTAATCAAATGTACGCTGAAGCTCGCTGTTAAAAATATGCAACTATAAATTGCATTTCTGTAGAAGTTGTTGCAGTCCTACAGTGACCACTGAAGTCTTTTTATTTATTGTACCATGAATACAGAATAGATAAAATTAAATTCCCCATAATCAATGGCTCCAATTTACATGTGTTGCTTGTCAAAGTGACTTTCTCCAGTTGCCACAAAATGCTATATAATGTGACGTCTCACAAGTCTTCAGGAACATCCTAAGATGAATCTGAAAGATAAATATTGCAGTTGTGAGTCTTTCTGTCATGACTCGAATAATTTTAAAATTGCAGAGATATATTCCTCTAACAATGTTAAAATTGTTCTAATGCAGGATAAAATTGTAGTTTTAGTCTCTGTAATTTTTATAGCAGCTTGTAATTTCCATGCACTCGTTACAATTCTCAGATCAGGAAAAATTACAGAAGAAAATGTTTTCAATGGAAAATCTGCTCTGCTGCTCATCTTCCCTGGGAAGAATGTACCCAATATTTAGAATCCAGGAAGGCTTTTATGAGTTGTTTGATGCTGTGTCAAAGACAGACCATTTGATTTGGATTAGCTTCATTCCTGGAGTCTGTTAAAGGGATAAGCATGAGCCCACCTCCTGATTTCTCCCCAAAACATGCTTGCCCAAGTACTGACGAACTCATTCAACTTCTTCTGTGTGGGCCACTCACCAGCAGGCTGGGAAAGGTTTGAGAACCATAAAAAGTCAGAGTGAAAAATTTTTGTCCTTTGCTTCTGCTCTGAATTGGCTTTAAATTCTCCAAATTAGATGATTATGCTATGATTACCCCAGAAGAGGTTTTAGAATAAGCACCTGAGCAGTAAAAGCCCTAAAAATGCAGGTACCTGAGGTCTGCTGGGGAGCTGTTGACATGTGTCACTGCCATTAAACAGATTGCACTGGGATGTCAGGCTGGTGAGGGGATTTGTACCTCAGTGATCCTTTCAGGTGCCTAAGAAGGTAAATGTTGCACAGACAGGCACAGATCCATGTTTTCCTTTGAACTGAATGGGGGGATACACTCTGGAGAGGTACAAGGCAGTCCAGGGGAACCCCTGCACAGGTGGTTTGGTGCTTATGGAGGGTGGTATTACTCCAGGTAGAATTTAAGGGAGGGTTTGTGCAGCTGAGGAAGGAAGAGTCCCTTAGGAGATGGGATAAAATACAAGGGGACATTTTGAGTTTGTGTCCAAGGGGAGAAAAAGGAAAATCATCTGCTTATTGTGTGTCTAGGCCAGCATCCCTGTGCCTTTCTGTGTACCTTCAGAATAGTCTGAATTTCCTGGCTGGTGAAGAGCCAGTTATTCTTTATGCCAGTGGTTGGTAGAGAACTGCCTGCATCCCTGCCCCATTCCCACAGCAGCTGGGAAAATAACCCTGCACTTAGGACAAAGAAGTTGTCCACAAAGCAAAGAGAGCAGACTCCCCAGGGTAGGATAAGGGACCAAAACGGCACATCCTGTCCTAAATCCATCAGGCTGGAATTAAGGGGAGGTGCAATATCACTGGCAGTACCTGGCTGGAGGGAATTGGAACTGGGGAGTGAGATGTTTTAAGGGGATGAATAAATAACACTTATTGCTTGTATTTGACACCGAGAAACATTTTGTAACTCTGAAGCAGATTTTGAGAGACCTTTCCTGAGACCTGTTTTATTCCTCTTATAGTTAGTGCACAGCCTGTGTGCTAAACCCTCTTCTGGTGCCTCGAGGCTGGTGGGAGACAGGGTCAAGACCAGACTCTCTGTGCAGTCCTTTGCCCTTTCTCATTCTCTGGCTGCCAGGACTGTCTCTGAGACATGGCCCTAAATCAAAAACTTAGAGAGGAACAAACCTGGCCTAACACTGCCTGTGCTTTTACACTCTCGGCTTCATTTGAATCAGAACCCAAATAAACACCTTCATTTTTCAAAGGGAAACTGCTGGAGCACCAGTGCTCAGAAGCCAGTTGCCTGAGTGCTCAGAGCTAAACCCAGCCTTTCTGTATCAAATCACATCTTTCTAGCTCATTCTCCTCATTCCTAATGTCTGAAATTCTATAATTACAAATTAAGACAACTGGGCAATACAGACTTTCAGCTAGAAACTGATAAACCTCCCTCCTCTCTTAAAATATATTTTGTTCTCATCAAGAGCTGTTGGATACGGCATCACCTAAATTATAATGAAACAACAAAGAAATTCCACATTGGGAAAGGTTTTCTGAGGGTATATTCTCAGTTACTGCTGAAGATTAAAAATAACCTTCTCAAGCAATAAATTGGTTGAGACAGTAACAGGACCAAAATCATAGTGAAATCTAGTAATGAAATATTAATGCTAGCATGTTAAGCTGGGAAAATAATAAAAATTCATTTTGCAGAGCTGTGTGGATCATACTAGTGGTGTCCTGAGCAAGCTTGGTTTTAATGTGCAGGGCTTTCTACCTGTGTGCTCCTCCTATGTGCAATTCCTCAATTCCTGTTAGCAGAAAAGATGACCAAACTCTTCAGTCATGTAACTGCTTCAGGAAAGCAAAGAAACCCTGTTGGAGTACATGGCAGTAGCTCTCTAGAATTAGAAGGCATGTTGCGAGTGACACAAAAAGAGCTGTCAAGTACCTGGTGCTTTGCTTTACTGCTCCACTAAATGGCCATTGTAGAGCTGTGCCAGACATGTGGGGAAATTTCATTTCTAGGGCAACATTATTTTGCGTGAAACTGAAATAAGATAAAAACTAAGCATAAAGGTATGTTTGAATTTCAGATTGTGCTTGATCTTTGTATGCCAAGAGGACCTCCCTTGGATACTCAGCCTAGCTGCAGGCTTTCTTTCAGGTCCTGGAACCTGCAGCTTTCAGAAGTCAGGCCAATTTAAATTGGTTAGACTGTGCTGCTTTACATAACCCATTTGAATTTAAAAACCTGCAAGGTAAATAGGTACATTCTGCATACGCCTGTCCTACTGGCTTAGGGGTAGCTTTAATGTCACACAATTAAACAAAGTGGTGGAGAGGAAGCCCAGCAAGGCCCAGCCATGTGGCTCTAGCTGTGCACAGAGCTCTCTGGAGCAGGAGTGGTGCCTGATTCAGTGCCCAGCTGGGGTAACTCCATTTCATCAGCATCTCTCAGCATCCAGCTCGGGGGCCTCTTGACCCCACAGGGCACCTCAAGTGCTGCTAGCAGTGGCTGTAGCCCAGCTGGAGGTGGCTGAATTGAGCTCATGGGTGTACCAGGACTCTGTTTGTTGCTCTGCACAGCAGGATCCCTGGAAAGCCAATGCTGGGAGCAAGGTGCTGAGCCTGGGATGGGTCTTCACAGGGGCAACCACATAAAGGCTTTGTAACCAACCCACTCTGAGGGGAAGGGATGGAAATGTGGATTGAGGCTTTTTACAAGGGGGAATGGCTTAAAACAGATAGAGAGCAGGTATAGATGAGCCATTAGGAAGGAATTGTTCCCTGTGAGGGTGGGGAGGCCCTGGCACGGGTTGCCCAGAGGAGCTGTGGCTGCCCCATCCCTGGGAGTGTCCAAGGCCAGGATGGATGTGGCTCTGAGCAGCCTGAGACAGTGGAAGGTGTCCCTGCCCATGGCAGGGGGTTGGAACAAGGTGATTTCTCAAGTCCCTTCCAACCCAAACCATTCTGTGAGTTTATGATTTTGTGAAATACCACAGGCTTGTTCCAAAGGCCTTCAGAAATCTTGCTCCTCACTCCAGGCCAGGGTCTCTCCTGATGCCAAGCAGCCACTGAGTTCCAAGGCTGAATGAGCTCCAGGACATCACTACTGTGCATCTTTTTTGCCTCCCTAGGGCCTGAATACTACAGGGGTTTGCTCCCCTTGAAGCCTCAGTCAAACCAAATGCAGAGCTGCCTTGCTGCCTGTGTGTCAAGGGTAAGAAAGCTGAAAACCCATCACAGCAGCTTCCTGGACAGCTTCCTGCCCCTGAGCATTCCTGGGCAGCCTGCCTGTCACCATCACCTCGCAGCCAGGTCCCTCAGGGACAGTGCCCCGGCCTGGGCTTGGCCTGTCCCTTTGAGATGAGCCCCGCAGCCCCCGGAGGGGACACTCCGGGGTGACTTTGCAGAGTGCAGGTGCCTGTGCCCTGGGGCAGAGCCCAGGCAGGGTGATCCCACAGGAGGAGCACAGAAATGGAGCACAGAGCATAATCTGTTTTAATGGATCCTTCTGCTGCTGCTGAATAACCCCCCAGTTTGGATTACTTTTACTGCAGGCACGATTAGTTAGCAATTGACAGGGCAGGGGGTATCAGTGGGGAGCCCGCAGCTAGCTAAGAATATGAGCCAAACAAACATTATTTTCCAGCTTATTGGGAGAAAAGCCTGCAGAGAGCAGAAAGTTTGTTCCTCACTGTTTTCCTGGGTAGGGGTGCAGTCTTGAAAGTGATGAGACAAACACTTGAGGATGGCTGATAGCACTGGAGTGCAGAAAAAACAAGGAAATGATACAGGATCCCAAGGTGTAGGAAAAAAATGACCTGCTAAAGGAGCTCAATATTAGAAGAAAAAGCTTCCTGAAACCATGTGAAGTCACTAAAACAAGTCTCTGAAATGCTACACAAATGGTTCTCACCTCCTTCCACCTGAAAGAACTGGGCATGTTCACAACATGTTTCTTCAGTGTTTGCCTCTGAATAATGAAACAAAATATAATGGTCAGTGAAGTTAAGCCTCTAAGAGTGAATCAGTTCTGTTTCCCTCAGAAAGCAGGCTGGAATACACTGTACCACTGAAGCCATCTGCAGTTCCCACATCAATTTTCCTCTCTGCAGCACCGAACATACAAAATCAGCAGGTGCCTTTGAGTGCTTTCTCAGCCACATGGAGAAAATAGATAAAAGCCCTCTGGGCCTCCTGTATGTTTGTGTGCAACCTCACCTGTGTGACACCTGGCTGTGCCCAGCACAGAAATAAGCACAGCCTGCTGAATCCGCATATTTGTGCTGGAGGAGAAAGTGCTGCCAGGAAGCAGTGACCTGCCTCTCTGCAATGATGATGTGCAGCGTCCCAATAGGAGCAGCCTTGTGTGCCAAGCACCTCTGAGACAGAGGAGGCTGTGCCCAATTTGGTAGAAATAAAGCTCAGCCTCCTCCTTCTGTTGTTTGCTGTTCTTGTGGAAACTGCTTCCCTCAATCCACTGCAAAATGCTGTTTTGCTGTTTTCACTTTTCAAATTTCACAACTACAGTTGTGGCCTTCTCAAGAGAAAATGTCTTTTTAAATGTGTCTGAGGGCATGGCAGCTTCTTCACAGCCCCTAATGTTCCATTCACCTGCCCCTGCCTTGCCCATGCAATGGCACAGTGCTGGTTCCATCTGAGGCAGCTCCTGACATGTTCAGTGCCTGGAAAACTCACTGGCTCCATTTTCTCAATGGCTGAGTGCTGACAGTTCCTGTGTCCCTCCTTTAATTAGACACTCTAAAAACTGAGAACACCATTAAACAAGGTGAGGTCCTACTATTACTAACTAGCAAGTGACTGTATATTTAGATACTAAAAAAAAACCAAGTAAAAACCCGTGAGCTTAAGATCAGAGACACAAAAACCCCTTTTATCTTTCTGAGCTCATTTGAGCTCTCAAGTCAGGGAATGAGCCCACTTCCCAAGACCTCAGAGCCAGAGCTGTCTCTAACCTCTGCATTCAGCATTGCTGCCACTGGTCACAGCACAAGTCCTTGGCAGTCACCATCTGCCCACCCTGCAGTGCAAGGGTGTCCCCGAGGAATTTGCTTTTGCCGGGTGCCCAGGACGCGGCACCAAATCCATGGGAAGCCAGGGTGCCTGCAAAGCAGAAGCAGAGGAGCAGGTGCCCCCCTCTTTCCCAGGGTGTTTGCTGTGCTGCTTGGTGTGGGGAGCAGGGCAGCACTGAGCCCTGTGTCCTGCAGAAAGCCACAAATGCCAGAGGAAGATGATGAAGTATGAACTCAAAGGTTAGGCTATTTTTTGCCCCTAAGCTCTAAAGGAGGGAATCACAACCTTCTGAGATGGATAGTATCATTAATCAGGCACTGAGAGTTCAGTCCCTTGTAGGATGCCAAATCATCTGGACTTTTATCTTCCTAGCCCTGCATGGAAGACAAATCCAGGCCTGCTAGTGCATGGGGAAAAGGGGGTGGGGAAGAAGTTATTAAGAGAAAATTTTTGAAGCATAAACAAAATTTCAGCGAAAGGTTGTTCCCACCATGACATGATTATAAATGAGATGATCAGCCACAGAGAACACTTTTTTTGTGGCATGAGCAAAATTCTGTTTCTGTTCTAATGGTAGAAGTAAAATATTTAAAGGGAGAAGGCTCCTTTAAAAATTCCAGATATTTTAATTAATGCCAATAGCATTAAAATATTATGGCTTGAGATGCTTATGAAAAGTCTCTTTTATTCATTAAATTTTCCAGACCCAACATAATTAGAATTCTTAACATTCGTGATCTCTCAGCATTGGCTTCCAAAATTAATGGTCTGAGTAATTTCTTACAGCAGATGAACTGAGTTTCAAAATAAATGTATCGCAGTAGTAAACATCAGCTTTCTGTAAAGGAAGGATGTGCCAGTCAAAGACAACTCTCAAGAAAGAAATAAAGCATCCTCCATTTTCTCTCTCCTGGATTTTCATATTCAAAGGGCATAATGAAGGATTTTATTCCTGTAGTCAAAATTTAGGGAAGCCACAAACAGAAGCCACTTGCACCCCTCGTGTGTGCAAACCACGCTGTGGTTTTGGTGTCACACGTTCCCTCTGCCATCCCAGGGCAGGAGAGGCTGGTGCTCAGGACGGGTTTGGGAGCACAGGTGAGTCAGGGATGCTTTTCCCTCAGGTTTCCCTGCTTTGTTTGCTGTGGATGCTGAGTGGGAATGCAGCTGGGCACGGGAGGCTGTCCCAGTTCAGCCACATGGATGATCCTGCCAAAAGCTCTGTGGGCCTGGGAAGGGCGTTTAACCCAGCGTTTTGCATGGGGTTGCTAAATGTTTGCTGCTCATTTTGGCACCTGATTTCCAGAGTGTGGAGCACTTCCAGCTGCAATTCCTGCTGGCGGGCTGTGAACCCAGGAAAAGCCACGCCGGGCTCGGAGCTGTAAAACCTGCCACTTCCAACCAGGCACAGTGGGATCTCACAGCACTTCCTGGCAGCCTCCTGATGGTGAGACTCAGGATCCTGGATCCCATTCTAAGCCCTGGAAAGCCGGCAGCTCTGGTGGGTGCAAATCACTCTGCCTTTCCCTCCATCTCCTCATTCCAGTTCTGCCTTTTCTCTCCCCATCTCTCTGCCTTTGGGATGGGGCTATTCCTTTCTGCATAAGCTGGAGGGCAAGATGAGTCCTTAAAGCTTTTGGAATTCTCAAAGAAAGAAAAGTGTTTGCTGAAGAAGGCAGGTTGGAATTTTTCCAAATGCTTTCACTTGGCCACACTTGCATAGATTTTCATGGCAGTAACAAAAAGGCACATCCTTAATACAAAGGTCACAGATCGACTAAATTTCTACTCCCCTATCCAAACTGTGAGGAGTCGTGGTGCATCTTAAAGAAGGGAATGTCAGTTCTTTTTCCCTTTTACCATTACAAAACAGTGCATTGTTCCCTGGCCTTGCCCTTGGGAATAGCTATATTGTTTTGGCTGAAGCTTTCCAAAAAAATTCAGCCTGCGGCAGATGCCCAGGATGGAAAAATGACAAGTTACTGGTCAAAATATGACAGTTATAAGCAGCTGAAAATAGAGTCTTGTAATTGGAAATGTCAGACGGTCTTGACAGTAGGCAGTGCTACCAGCCCTCCAACCTCGGGACGTTTGCTCAGGATTTCATGTGTAGGTAGAGGCAGCGTGTGCACCTCCCAGCAGTCTTGGTAATATTATAAGTGGCACAAAAAGGAGTAGCAAAGTTTTCTGGGTGTCAAAGCATGGCATGAACGGCATTCCTGATGCTGGCAGCTTTGCCCTCTATTTGGACAGAAGCTGGAGAACTGCTGTGCCAGCTTGGCACAATCCCACTGCTATCTCCTGCCTCTGGGGCCAGGGGAAAGCTCTGGAAACAGAGCAGGGACTGAACACCCATCCATGCCTCAGCTTGCCTGAAGCTGTTGCTTTGAGTGCAGAGCTGGATTCCCTGGAATTTGAGTTGCTAAACAGAAGGCTTCTGGGGCAATTTTGCAGGGAGGGAGGGCAGGTCTGTGTCCCCCAACTCCTGTGAACGTGGACCTGGCCCCAGCACCGATATGTGGTGTGTGGTGGGAGTGTTGGACCTGCTGTGCATTTCTAGTCAATTCTTGGTCTGGTGTGTGTGCAGAGACTGGGCTTGATTCTCACAGCTTTCCAACTTTAGCCACCCACCAGACTTTAGAAAGCCATTTGACTTCTGTGAAGTTTAGAAGGCTCCAGCCAGAGCTTGCACCTGAACCCAGCCGGTCACTGCCTGCCTTTCAGACACCTTCCCAGGAGGGAAATTCACCTTTCCCGGGTGCAGGGGCAACCAGCCAGCCCTGTAGTCAGTCACAGCAGTTTCATTAAGTTTTATATTTAACTTCCCCTCAGCACCTGGGACCAGAAGGAGCGTGTTAGTGTCTTGGAGCTGGAACACTACATTGAATTACCTTGTTGGTTTATCTGGTCATAATAGCAAGAGAGATCCCAGTGCTCCAGTTAAGAGTCTGTCAGCATTTCCATTATAAACCCCTTAGTCTCAAGAGGTTTTAACTTAGCTTTAAAAATCTGTTCCATTGCACAAACTTAGTTTATAACATGGCAAGGCACAGTATTTTATCTCTTAATATTGAAAATACACACAGAGTCAGTTCATATTGAAATATATATGTGTGTAGCCAAAGATACACTGGGTTTAGGCAGCGATCAACCTGATTGGTGTCTTCTCTGCTTTTTAATTTAGCTGACATGATATTATTGCTCTGGCTATTTTAATAGATAAGCTGCTGTAGTTTCACAATCTCTTCCATTACTGGCACAGAACGCCTCTAATATATGTTAATATGATTATTCACAAGTGCAGCAGAGTCACACTGGAGGAAGCACAAGAGGTTTGGCACAAAGGGTGCTTGCCCTCTCTTTTATTCCAGACACTCATTCAAGGACACTTAACTTACCCTCTGAAAAAGCAAAGCAAAAGCCTCGACCAGCTGCCTGGCAGTAAAGATCTGGCAAATGCGCTTCTTTAAACAAAAAGTTTCTTGATTTCCTAACAGAAAGCAGCTGGAGCAGGGTCCTTCAGAGGAGCAGTGGCTGTTTGTCTCACCTGAAGATCCAACCAAAGGATAATGTCTTTGGATGGGAAGGTTTCAACTCCATGACAAAAAGCACCATTCCCATCTGGGGCACATGGCCAGACAGCAGGGCTGCTGCACATGGTCCCTGTAGGACTCAGAGAATGGTTTCCAAGGTTTTGGGTTTTTTTTTTTTTTTTTNCAGGGCTGCTGCACATGGTCCCTGTAGGACTCAGAGAATGGTTTCCAAGGTTTTGTTTTTTTGTTTTTGTTTTTTTTTTTCCTCCAGACACAGGCTGGCACAGAAAAGAAGCTCCTTCTCCCAAAGCCTCCAGCTGTCCTGAGAGCAGGTGAAGCTTGCCAGACACTGGGCAGGGTAAGCCTTGCAAGGAGCCTCCACAAGGAGTGTCAAATAAAACATATCCCCGAGACATTTCTCTTTTTTATTTCTGGATGAACTGCTTTTTAAATGTTAAGGAAAAATACTTTTTGTCCCAGCCTCTCTGACTTCTGAAAGCCCAAGGCAAGGTAGCTCATGCCCAGGAGACCCAGAAGTGCTCCCATTTTCCTGGTATGGTTGCATTGGTGCTACAGCCTGGCTACTTCTGCTTTCCATCCCCACCCATATCACATGGCCCTCATTTCTTCCTGCTCTTCCCTTGGGGGGGCTGCTGAATTTCAGCCAGGGTTTGCTCGAGCTGGGATACACCTGCAGCTGCTGCCTCTGGCTGAGCTTGTTGGAGGCAGCTTCCAGGTGGAGTCAGGATTTTCTTGCTCACAGCTTTCCTCCCTCTTCTCCTGAGCTCCACTTCCATTTTGACACTTGTGGTTGGCGTCTCTTCTCACACACACACCCCCACCCCCTTTGACACGGCTATTTTTCAGGTCTGAAATTTTTAAGATTCTATTTCTCATAAAAATGCTGGCAAAGTGCCACACAGGTCTGCGGACCAGCTGATAGGGATTAATCTCAAGCCCAGGCTGCTGGTTTCCCATCGATAGCCAGGGCCACGCAGGCACGGCTGCAAGCCCATGATTCAGCAACTTCCACTGATTAATCAAGTCACTTGATTTTTTATGCATGCGAGAGTGCCCAAGGCAGCTGCGATAAGTCGGCTTCCAGGCAGAGTGTTAGCAGTGCTGGGGATGTCAAAGGGTTGCTGATATTGATATAAATATATAGAGAGGCGTAGTATTCTGATTAGGTTGTGGTTTTAAATAGTCTTCAGCAGCATTCGTTCCGTTGATAGAATCCTTTCTGCAAATTTCCATGCACGTTGTACCTCTGATGCTGCATTTCTTAATTACGGATACACTTTATCTGAGTTAAACACGTAGCAGGCCCCTCAGCATAAATTATACTCGGGGTGTGTGTACTGAGAGCACTTCCCAGGTGTGTGAGAGGATAAGTGTGTGTTTAAGCAGCACATGCATCTCAGAAAAGGTGCAGGAAATCTTTTCATTTAAAAAAACCCCCACCCTGCTAAAATCCCTGAGAACACCAACCCAGAGCAATTTTTGTCTGTGGCAAGGGAATGTTGTATCCTATATTTCCTACCCCATGGTTTGGGGATGTGCAGGTGGAACTCCAGATGCTGATGGGCATGGTGGCATAAGTGTGTGCTTTGAGACCGCGTGTTTAGAGCTCTTTTATTGATACAATCAAGGAGTAACCAGGGAAAACGCCAGTGTGTTTTCCCAGCATCCCATTAAAAAAGAAAAAGAGAAGGGCACCTGAGTTTCAGAGATCACTGGCACAGCTTTGGTCATCCTAATGCTGCAAAAGACAATGTTTCTGAGGTGCACAGCTGGTGAGAGTGTGAGGAGCAGGTCCCAGGCTCATTCACAGCCCACGGCCTCCAGCGAGTGCCCAGCAGACCTGGGGGTCAAAGCCAAACACGGAAAAGGCAGAGGTGCAAAGAGTTTGGCTTTCAGGCTGCTCCAGCCTCCTCCTCACACCCACCCCTGTGTTTTACTGGTGTGGCCAGCTCCAGGGGCTCCACTGCCTTTCTTGGCTATCAAGGTTTCATAGCCACTTCCTCAGAGCAGGAGATCATGAAATGTGACTTTGTCTCGGGTGGTTCTGCCAGGTGTAAAATAAATAAGGACCAGTGTGTTAGAAGAACATGGGAGGCAAAATCAGAGAATGAAGCTTTGGCTCCAGGGGAGTCAAAGGGATACAGATATTTGTGCTTGTCAGAGTTTTTTCATGGCAGCAGTAATTGTTGATATTTATTTTTCCTCACTTCAGTGGAACAGTGTTTGTTAATAAATCTAATAATAAAACATCCACAATTGCCAGATTTGCCAATTTTTTTTTCCCTTCAATAAACTGAATATGAAAAAAAAAGGGAATTTTGTTTTCTGTTTTGTTTTGTTTTTGTTTTTGGTCCCTGTAAGAATAGAAGACCTGGGGTAAAGTTATGGAACCTGTAAGGGGCACCTCCAAGAGTGACTTTTCCTGGCCAGGAGAGCTCAAATATAGTTTACACAACTTGCATTGTGAGCTGCAACATTTATTGTAAATGCACCAATATAAAAAACGAAACAAAACCCCAACCCTGCTAGAACTGACTCACAGATGGACAAATTTGTTATTGTTTTCATGATCTTTTGCAATGTGTTTGCAGGTTTCCACAGCCTTGTTTAAATTCAAGCAAGGACCTTTTTGCACCAACTTTGCAGGATTTAATTTGTGAGTTGTACATTTAATTCTCCACAGCAGATGGTGATGTGTGGGTGTACTGCTGTATATTTGCAACAGATTCCTTATCTTACAAAATTAATTGTCTCATGTGCTGATTTAAAATCAGAATTGTATTGTTCGTAAAAAGCTAATTCTTGCATATCATTTTGTTGGGACCTGTGCAATTCCAACAAAATGCAAGGGAAGCAAAGTCTAAGTGCTGCTTTAAAACAAATGGATTGTGGCAACTCTAGTCAGCCCTGATGTTCAGACTGAGGAGGTAATTTGTATCTTTAAAAGTCACTAAATAAAATTTAGTATTTTGGGACTGCCAGGTTGCCTTTATGTTGCTTGAGAAGGTTTCTGGGGCAGTTCAGCCACGCTCAGTGACACACATAGCACAGCCAAGGCCTCCAAACTGAACCCCTTTTACTTTGGCAGGGTTTTTATCCTTAGCAGGGATTTATTTGTAAAAGATTGCTCTTTCAATGGCATTGCTTATGTTAATTTTCAAAATTCAGGGGATTTTTGTTTCCTCTAATTTGATAAACTCTTGTGTCATTATGAAACACCCGTGCTCTGGCCACGCAGCATCTCAGGCTCCTGCCTGGGTCTTGGAGGAGAAAGAGAACTTGGGAGCATTTCTGGCACTGCCAGACTCACCAGCCCCATGGCATTGCCTGCTCCAGCAACCTTGGGTGGCACCAAAAATGTGGCTTTGTCTGGGACAGGGTCACACTGGTGGCCTTGGAAAGGGGGAACCCAGGGCCTGAATGGCCGTGGTGCTAACCAGGTGTTCAGGATGGACTAAACAAAGCCAGAGCTGGTCATTCACCTGCTCCTCCTCCTCAGGGGTGGCTACTGGGCCACTGTGGCTGGCTAATCAGAAATGGAATTTGGGGAATTTGGTTAAGTGAGGGCTGATGCAGTGGGTGCTGTGGGCCAGGCAAGAGAATGGCCTGCAGGGAGAGCCCCTGGTGTGGGGGACCCTGTGCCATGGGATAGATTGACAGAGAGGTAAACCCTGTCCCATTTGTCCTTCAGACACTGGAGCAAGGCTGGGCTCACCCCAAGGGTCACCCAGGGGCAGGACCAGGCTGTCACACCTGACAAGGGCCCGGGGGTCTCAGCAGCATGAGGCTGGTGGCTTGGCTGAGGGGCTTGGGGACAGGACACGTGTTTTTGGTGACAAAAATAAGCTTCTGGACTTGCTGGCAGAGCAATGCTCCCCTTAGCACATGGGTTTGCTCACTCTTTGGGAATATGAACTTGCTTCAGATTGTGTTTGCCTGCAAGCAGCAGTAGCTGGGTCTTGCTTGCTGGCAGCTCCAAACCCCAGCGATGGGAGACAGGAGGTTTATTGTGGAATGAACAGAATAGAGGTTCTAGGATTTTATTTTTTGCTACTGCACAAGAAAAAATGTGCAGCTCTGTAACATTTAAAAACTCAATGAAATTTAAGATGAAATATTTAAAAATATGCTGGACTGGCATTTAAAAATATCAGTGATACCTTAAGAGTGCGGCAAGCAAAATTTCCAACTGTGTCTGAAAAGCAGCTGTTGCGTGTGTGTGTGTATCCATCTTCCCAGTTATTTCTACTGTGAGTAGAAAGAGTATTTCAGAAAATTGCTTATCTGGAAGAACCAGTCTGATTTGTCTCTAACTGTGGGTGAGTTAAATCAGGGTGCCTTGGTATGACCCCTCCTTTGGGGAACTTTTCTCCCTACAGCCCTTTCTAACGCTCAGCTCTGGAAGATTTACAGGAACTGGCTTTTTACAACACAGATTTTGTTTTTATGGGATGAAGAGAAACAATCCAAGAAACTCTTCAGTGTTTCTGCTCTCCCGACCACCCTGGTGCCATACTGCATTGATCCCACTGGGATTTCTCGAGCACACCAGTGGTACTGTGTTTCTTGGAGAGGCCTCAGAAGGGCCTCTCGCACCAGCACCACTGCCCTGGATGCTGAAGGTACCCCCAAAGCACTGGGATGAAAGCACTGTCCTGAGCTTGGGGACAGGGGCTGCACTGCAGCAGTGCCCCAGTGCAGCATCCCACAGGATCTGTGTCTGTGTGTGGGGTTGGTGCCTTGTGTTTCCTCCTGCAGCAGTCCCTGCTTGTGCCCAGGTGATTTGTTCCCTTGTGAGCTCCTCCGGCTCAGCTGGACTGGCTCCATCCCATCTCCTGGGTTTAAGAAGTCAGGTATTTTTAGCAGAGAGATACCGTATTAGTCTGAGATGTCAGAGCTTTTGTGAAGTTACACTGGATTTGATCTCTTTTCATTTTGCTCTGTATGCACAGTGAATTACTTCTGTGCAGGGAGCTCAGTCTGCAAGATCTCCAGGGCAGGGAGCAAATCTTTACTGCCACTGCACCCTGACCTGGCTTTACCTCATCTCTCTGTGGCCATGTAAGTGAGGTGTGCAAGGTAACAGCCTTGCCTGGCTTCTGGTGATGGGGAAAGGCTTCTCTGAACAGCTCTGGGTGTGCCTCTCCCCTCAGTCACCCCGAGGCTGATCCAAGCCCCCAGGCAGCCACCTCTGCCTGGTGCAGTGCAGCCCCTTACCCGCCCTTCCCACTGCAAAGGAGGAGCACCAGAGTCCTTGTGTGTTTGGCTGCTACAGGTTCAGGGGCACCAGGAAAGCTGAGTGGCCCCAGTAGGAATTTAAGGGTAGCTCACTGCTCCCTTGGATCTGTCAGCCATCATTTCCCAACACACGCTCCCCTCTCAGTGCATTCTAAGCCCAGCTCCGTGTCTGAGAACACAAAGTGAATGCACTTGAAACACCCTCCCCCAGGTGATTTTCCATTTATGCAGCAGGCTCACTAATTGCAGAAAGAGTGATTACCCTTTCAAGAAGGAAATATAAACCTTGATTACTTTGAATGTGTGTTAGTGAAATGCGGTTCTGATCCCAGCTGGGCAGAAACTGTGTTTCAGTAAAACTTCCCGAAAACGCTCCCATAGGATCAGCAATGGGGAACCTGCCCGTGACTGTTCCCATTTCTGATACTCTCAAAAGGGGGACTGAACTTCGTGTTCCAGATCCTTAAAGGTGGCAGAGTCCTTTCTCTCATGTTACTGGGGTGCTTCAGCTCACAGGAGCTCACTGAGCTGCTGAATGGAGAACCAGGTACCTCATGAGATGTAAAGACAAGGAGCCAACCTTTAAGTGGAAGTGGGGAGATAATCTGATTCAAAACTGGCCCCAGTGCCAGTTGTGTTCTGTCTTAAGAGCATCCAGTGGTTTTGGTCTCACTACTTTCTGAGGAAAGGACTGCAGAAAAATTAGGTGACAACCTTAAAAAATGCTATAAAGCAGATAGAACCATAGTAAATAGTGCTGGTTATAAAATATCACTTCCTTAAACGGAAAGTGCAGGGTTTTGTTTTTTTTTTAATGGGCTGGTGCATGTTGTAAATTGTATATATATGTATATATTCAAAATATGTGTATATACATATATAGGTAGATGGAAGGATGATGTTTTTCAGAGCCAAGTCTTTAAATGGACCAAATGAACCACTTGTGCTTTTTACTATGGCATGGTGAGGTGGATTTAAGGATGAATTAAGCAAGCTGTAAATTTAAGAACAAACTCATTCTGTGGCTTGAAATTAATTATTATAACCAACATGGTAACTTAATCTCACAAAAACACGAGTTTATTAATAGGTGAAGGAGCTGAAGAACCACACAGTCCATCCAGCCCTCTGATAAGAGTTTCCTAATCTCAGTTACGAAATTCAATGCTGCAGTTTTACAAGGTACATATTCTCAATCAGTGAACGTTACAGAACATAAACATGAAGTGAATATTTGTATTAATGAGATTCAAACAAGTCAACTGAAAGAAGTATCAACTCTAGTTATAACACATGGTGAAAAGAATCAAATTTGGAATGTGATCATATATACTGTTGTACATCAGACAATATGTACACTGTTTCATATTGCATGACATTCATAGCATATTCATAGAAAAAGTCAAACTAAATGATGGCTTAAAAACTGTTATTATCACTGAAATTTGCTCACTATGTTTTAAAGTGTTGATATTGACTGAGTTAATATTTTCATTGTGTAAAAATACTGTATATAGTAGAAACCCTTCAGCATCTTCCACATTCAAATAAATGAAAGTTACAGTTTGGTACTCGGTGTTCGACATCTTAAATTAAACGGCCGATTCTCTCTGGCCTTCGGAAGGAAAAACAAATCATGAATATGCTCAATCTGGTTTGACTAGAACGTTTCTCTCTTGAAGACCTTGCTTCTGGAATCAGAGACTAAACCTCTGCCTCGGCTGAGGTGCAGCTGGGAATACTAAAACATCTGAACACACTTAAAAAGGTGGAAAGTCCATAGCCATTCTACACACTTTCATTTATTGTCTGGACAATTAAAGTACAAATAATTCAAACACAACAAGGTTATGAAAAAAACATTTACAATACTTTCCCTCAGAAATGATCTAAACTAGCAAGGTTAACATGAAGTCATTCATTATAACTAAAGTATACAACTGCCTGGTCCTAAGAAAGATTTTTTTAAATTATTATTATTATTCAGATAGTAAAACACATCGTAGAGAAAAGATTCTGACATGCCTTCCCCACTAATGCTTAGCAAATGCATCAAAACTTTCCCAGCAAACTGCGCTCATTCATAGCAGATGATGTATAAAGGTTTCCCTGAACATTGAATGAGTGTTCCTTTAAACTAAAATCTAACATTGTTAAAGTAAAAAACTGATAAAATTATGATGCAGCCTTTGCTTTTAGTTATTTGTCTACTACAAAAGTTTGCCTCTTCAGTGTGAAAAAACAATACTTAGTCTACATGCAGTTAGTGGGTATAGCATGGAAAAAATGCACAAAATAAGCACAAGTTATAAATAACCATAACGTTTTATTACCATTAAGACTAAACTTGTATTGAAAAGATTTTATATAACAAGACAAGAAAAGCAATAGCAAATTTAACTATCAACTAGATTATGCATAGCGAGTAACTGTTTCTAGTACTCAGGGAAGAGCATGACCCTTTTTTGTTTTAAATATATAACCGTACAAAGCACAAACATACTAAAATGATCAGTGCACTGGACATGGGAGAGCACCCCCTCAGTCATTTTGTTCCCTTAGCTCTGTTTTCCCCAATCTGAATTACATTAAAATAAAGACCCAGTTGTTTTCTTTTCTACTGTGCAGTAAGAAAAAATATTCACAACAAACATGACAATATATCAAACAATATTTCTACACAAGTTACCTTGATACCTCTGTCACTTAAGTATCATAAGAAAACATTTTAAGACATATACAAACAAAACTAGCAAAGTGTTACAACTTATAATAAATTAACCAAAAGAAAAAATAACTTTATATATATATATATTTATATTATATATACACATACACACACAACAAAATGACACAATAATATGCTTCTTCCCATAGTTTAAGTAAACAAATAAGTAGACTAGCCAAACTAGCTATATTTGATTTTGGCCATATGCATCACATCGGCAATTAAATAAATAAGTGTTTCAAGCAACATAAACAGTGTTCCAAATGTGCCAACACAGCCCAATTATATTAGCTTGGGCTATAAAGTGAATTTGAAAATTCTTAACAAATTTAAAGCAAATGTATTTTTTTCTAAACACATTACATTTAACTATGATACTAAGATATGTAAATAATTTTGTAGCACCTACTGCTCAAACCAAGGAAGTTTTTGATCAAAAAATTAATTTTTTTAACTTTTGTTCTGCTGATATCCCATACTGATGACTTAAAGAAAAACCGTCTTGCAACTCATCTCCTTGCTTTTGGGTTTTGACTGTGGGTAACTGCGTGCCTGGGAAGAACACTCTCCCGTACTGTATTTAATATTTTTATTACATGCTATGAAAAGATACGAAGATCATCTGTTTGTAGCCCATCCTTCAAAAAACAATCTACTAATCCAGTTTAAAACACACATCTTGATCTCTAAAAAGTTACCAGTGCAGTATGAACATGACAAAGTTGTCAATTTCCCCTAAATTAGCCAGTCAAAATATTTTTTCTCAAATCCAGATTCTCTTGTAAAAATTCTTTATATTTTATAAAAATAGATTTTTCTTGAAACCCATTTTCAGCAAAGAGACCACCTCTTTGGCAACATTGTTAATGTTATTTAAATTGTTATGTCATCAGGTATCCCCCGTTACCCCATTCCCTAACAGAAGACTGTTTAGTTCACATGATACAAAAGAAAAAAGGAAAAATAAAAAAAGTTGCAAAATTATGTTCTTCTTTTTGCAATTTTTATTGTTCCTCTTTAATTTGTGTGGGGGGTTTACCAATCTGATTCAATCAATGTTTTGAAAAAACAGAAAAGAAAACAAAAATCTTTTTTTTTTTTTTCTCGCTTTTAATCCCATTAGTTCGTAAAAATTGTTTTTTGTTTTATTATTTTTTCAAATGAGTGAATGGTCATCTTAAAAAGACCCACCTTCAAGGAAGGTAGTAAAACTAGCTGGCCGGGTAAAAATCCCTGCACATTGTTATCTATGTATATTATATTCAACAACGACAGCTATGAAAGAACATTCAATGCATCAAAGGTTTTTTTTTTTTTTCTAAGCATTATAAAATCCTTTCCTGTTCCTCACAGGATATCCAATGTTTTAATACTTAGGCAACACTGGCTTATAAAGTCCATGGTTGAATATAAGCCTTGAAGAGTTTTTTTTTTGTTTTGTTTTGTTCGTATATATATTTATATATATATATTTTAGTAAGTAAGGATATGAAATTCAGGATTTGTGGGTTTTATTGGTTTTAAAGGAAACTTGCAATACTCTGTCTCCTAAACGGTATCCATTAAGGCTGGCAATGGCCATGGCAGCTTCGTCGTAGTTGGTCATGGTGACAAAGCCAAATCCCTTGCACTTGTTGGTGTTGAAATCACGGATCACCTTGACATTATTGACCGCTCCAAAGGGACCAAACAACTGCCACAGCACGCTCTCATCCGAGTCGGGAGACAAGTTGTAGACGAAGATGCACCATCCAGTCCCGGTGTGGCCAGGGATATTCATTCCCACAAGGCTCGTCATACCATCAATTGTGATCGGAGAAAACCTACCGAGCAAAAAGAGGGGTCTATTCTAAATATATCTCTTGGCACGAGCTATAGGCGTCCAAGACTTTAAAGTAAACAAGCCAACGGTACTGGAGGTTCTGGATGCTGTCCCTGGAAGATGAGCACAGAGCCACCCCTGCTCTCTAACGCCTGCTGAAGTGGAGGGGAGCAGTACTAAATCAAATCGCCAGATCTGGGCACAAACGCATCTCCCTCCGAGGACAAGCCCTGCTTAGATGTGTGCTAAGACCTCAGAAAAGAAATGCTTGAGGACAGTCTGAGTCAGAGAGGGCCTGCACGCGCTGTGATAAACAACAGCTCGTGTAAAAAGGGCCTGTAGAAATTTGCCACTTATTCCCAGCACTGATACAAGTTTCAGGACGACGGGGATCTAATGCTTTATCTAATGCTTTATCTCCTACCAGTCTGCAGTGAAAAAAACCCAAGCAAACTTCAAGACCTATTTTAAAGATTAATAAGAAATGCCTTTGTCAGGATTCAGCTGTAACAGTAGCTTCTTCAGCTAAAAATACTACTAGAGAGATGTCTCTAAGTGGTAGATTTTATTTCTCCTCCTAACGTGGTCCTTAATTGACATACACGGGGGAAAAAAGCCAGGTAATAAAAAGTCCAAAAACCAGCCACATATCAAAGAAGATTTATGCAGCAATTGTAGACTAAGTAGAACATAAATACAATTAATGAGCACATCAACTGATACCTTCATACTGCGAGGCTTCACTTCCATGACAGGCTTTAGGTTCTTCAAAAAGTCAATGCAGGGACTAACTCCTAGAATTCAACAGAGCACCCTACTCTTCCTCCCTTGTCCTCAGGGACTTTAACTCGAATATCCGAAGAGAGCAGATAAAGCCAGATGTTTATGAACATAGATCCATCATGGGATGGCAAAGGCTGGGCAGGATCTATGGAGATCATCTGATCAGCCTCCTGCTCCAAGCCAGGCAAACTTCTCAAACGAGATCTGCTGCTCATGGCCCTGCAGAAGGAAGCTTAGGAAATCTCCAGAGACAGGAACTCTGCTCCTGCAGCCCCTGCTGCAGGGCTCCATCCTCACTGTGAATGAGCTTCCCTTACCCCCAAGTGGAATTTCCCCTGCTGCAGCCTGTCACAGCCGACTCCTGTCCTCCTGCGTTTGACCTCTGCGGAAAGCTCGGCTTCACCTTCCTTCTAAAGCCCCTCGTAGGCAGCTGAAGGCAGCAGTCAGGGGCTAAACTCTACACTTGCCTTTCCCGGATTTCAGCGCGTTCCTGCAGCTTTCCAAGGTCTCCCCAGTGGCAGCCATGGCCAGCAGCAGTGACAGCCCCTGCTCCTCACCAATTCAGTGTCACCCGCTAATGCGAGGAGGGCGCAGCGCAGCCCATGACTCAGGTTATTAATGAAGATGTTAAGCAGTATCAGCCCTCAGGATCAACATAATTTTCCTTTCATCAGTGTGGAAAAAAAATTGACATGCTTTCTGAAGCTACACTTTGGGATATGTTTTAAAATAACAACTGCACAGAGGAAACGTCTTAAAAATCCAGTTTCACGTGTACCTTCAATATGATGAGTTTTAATGCCAGAACAGAATAATTCCTCAGGATTTTCTGAGTGATGATTGAGGGAGCAGAGGGAGGGACTCTGTTGCTGAGCGAGCTCTTGTGCTCTCCAAAACTTTTTACACTTGCAATAATTTCCACACACATTTGGCAATCTGCACAATATTATGCAGTGTATATTAAATAACCATAAAGGAAACTGCACACTTGATGGTTGCTCACTGTTCTGTTGACGCCTGACGGCACTTTTTATGTATATTCAGGGAAAAAGAAGACACTTGGAATATACATCTTAAGCTGAGGATCATCACTGGGGCGTAGCTACGCTGTAAATGAGCAGTTCACAAATGCTCACAGCATCAGATCCTCAGGAAGGTTTGCAGACAGTTTATTAAAAATACGTGGCAATTTTCCAACTCAACTTCACTTTTGCAAATTCTCATCTCGACACGTTTAAGTTTCTCTCCTGCACAGTGGAACCAGTGACATTATTGCAACAGTTCACCACAGAAGAGCTGGACAAGGCCAGTTTCTACTGCTCCTTCCACTGCAGGTGGAAATAAGGCCTGGAAATAAGGCCTGGAAATAAGGCACAGCCAGGGCTTGTGCAAGCCAACAGCTTCAGCTCACTTTGAAATCTGGAAGATGGGACTTCAAGCCCTTTGCTGGCCAGTGCCAACTGTGCCAGTAACATACATAGGCCAGCAAACAGTGCCCTTCTTGAATGTTTAAATTTAATGTGAAATGCAACACTAAGGGATACACCACGCTCTAAGCAAGGATGATGTAAACCCTATACAATGCAAAGCCATGCACTATATACATCACAATGCATTATAAAGCGTTGCATTTTAAAGAAATGCTGCGCTGATGTAAAGGGTTAAAGCTTCCTACAGTTCACTGGAGAGCAGCTTTTCCCTGGAAACCTTCAGGAGCTATGCAGCTTTCAACCATTTGTGTGCCATGAGCACAGCAGCTGCTGTAAATCCAACAAAACATGCACAAAACTGGTGCAAGTGTATTGACACAAATACAAGATCACCTATCGCATAAGGAGCTTTGCTACTAGCAAGTGAGCTGAAATTTGCCCCAATAAAACCTTTTTTCCACATCAGCATGTCTCATTTTCCATCAGTACCACACAGCACAGGGAGAGCCAATCTCCTGCTTCTGAAGCAGCTTCAGAAATTATCAGTGTGGTATTTTTTGTGACCCCGCACCTACCAATTCAGGTTTTGCTAGTGCAGGTACAATTGCCAAGGTTTGCTGAGAGGAGATAAGAACTAATTTAAGATACCAAAATGACTTTAAACGCTGCTGTGTTTTTAGAGCAACACTGCAGACAATGTTGAGAAAGCAGATGTATAACCTATAAAGGCAGGAAATTGCTCTTTTCCTCTGTTCAGACTAAACCTATCCTGCACCACACGCCAGCCCAACTCCAGGGAAGGAGCAGCAGCAGCAACAAAAACCCAGGGGAACCTCCCAGAACAAACCCATCCTTCTGACACTGACTTGCACCTGGACAGACACTCGACTGGGAGTCCTTCCATGTTTCTGACAAGATACCAAGGAACCAGTAGGGTGGGCTAACACAGGGAAGGGGTGTGTGACAGAATCAGGCAGGGGGTTCTGACTCACCAAATCCCCATCACCACTAAGGACATCCCGACACAACCAGCGTGCCCATGAACACCAGCACTGGTGCTTCTGGGGAGAAGCTCTGTTTTGACTTTCCTCTTAGGAGTACTCAAGACTTCAGAACTGCACTGAATTACTGAGGGGTTAAACCCCACCTCACTGTCTGCTACTAGCTAGTGTAAAGATATACTTACCATACCTTTTTAGAGGATGAGCTTCAAAAAAAAAAAAGCTCAAGTAATTTTCAAGTGTGGTGAGTAGACCATTTCAGAAGATTAAGTAGTAGTTTTCTCATCTTAATCTGGACATCTTAGGGTAACATCAGGAATAAGACTACACCTTTGTTCTGCTGCAGGGGTTGCTTATGCTGATGTTGCCATTAAAAGAAACACTAGCAACACATCATCTCATTTTAGCTACCAAACGTACTCATGGAACAGCAGAAATGTCGACAAATCAGCCGAGCTTTCACACATGCGTGCACATACAAACACACAGATATTTTAAACAAACAAAAAAATAAATTTCAAGGACTGAAAAACTCAAAGTATTAAACCTGTAACAAAAGAAACTTCGGGCTGATTGAGGTGCACACAGCTGTATTTTCAAGTCAAACTTATGATGCCAGATGTGGGAGAAAGATCATCTTAACTGCGAGAGACAACAGCAGCCTAATTCTGATTTTTGACTTAAATTTTCCATCATCACATCAGAGATACATTAAAAACTCAAGTTAATAGTTTTGATTCTGGAAAAAGCACCATTTAGCAGAGCAACTGCAATTTCAATGCTTGTAGCTGTGGCACCTAAACCATTTGAGAAGCCCACCTGTAAATAAAAAAAGGTTGAAAAAACCCCACAGAACTTGTGTGTGAGGCCTTTAAAGTAACAAAACCAACTGAAGTCCAAACTTAAAAAGAATTTGACATGCTGGTGGAAGAAAAGAAGGGATAAAAAAAATAAAGTTAGTGAATTAAAAAAAAATAAATTGTAGCACCAATCTGTGCCAACACGGACATCTGGCAATCTGTGGAATTCTAATTACCTCTTTACGCCATAGGCCATATTAAGCAAATTGTCCAGCCTGAAAAGAGAAGGAGGGTCTTTGGGTTAATGTCTCACAGATGGCAAGATCGCTCAATGGAACTATTATTAATAGTGTTCCATTTTCAAAGAAGAAACGTTCAACAAGTTTCCCACACATCTAAGGAGCCTAACAACTCCCGGCCTGCTTTGTTAAGTCTGAGGTTGTGCTTAAATTTTCACCAGGGCATTTAAAAGCCTTTTTTAAACTTGTCTACAGTTTTAGAGAAAAGCTTAACCACCAGAGCTGGGTTTTTAAAAATCCACTTAGGATTTGTCTTTTTTTTTTTTTTTTTCCCCCCAATAATTCAACTTTTTTTTTTGGTAATTCAACTGCTCGCCTTATATTTACAGTTAACTAGGAAATAAAATGTAAAGTCCAAAACTGCTGGAACTGGAAAAATTTTTGATTATCTGCTTTAATAGAATACATTCTCCCCATTTTATTATATATATTTAGTATTAATCCTTTGTTACACGTCAATCTAAATTGACCACCAAATTTGGCAGAATATAATCATCTGCTTTCCATGGCAGCACAATAAAGTCCTTCTGTCCATGGAATGATTCAGTGATAACCTCAGTGGACACAGCTGCGTGCCAAAGACACAAAAAGAAGTGTAAATTTAACATATCCAATGACTGACTTTTTATGATCTTTAATTTATTAGCACTTTTCATCACTGACAAACTAACATTACTTCTGAATAATTCTCTAAAGCCAGTGTGCAACTCAGTTATGCAAATATGTCCAAGTTTTCTTTCTTGAAGGCAGACTTTTTTGTTTGAAAGCTGGGTTGCCTGAGAACTATTAAGTATAAAAGTAATAGGAACATCACATATTGCTAACTCTGCCTTATGCATCAGATGGAAACAGTATATTCAGAATGCAAAGCATAAAACATCCCCAAAAGCATCTGAAGACTCACACCAAAGACTAATACAAGGGCTCTTTATACTAAGAGCAGATATCTCAGGCTAATAAATTTAATGATACTCCTGCTGACTGGGACAGACTCAGCTTTTTTCCTGCTACCAATCCACTGTCATTAACATCAAAGTATAAGCTGCATCAAAACTGTAGTAATATAGCAGAAAATAAAAGCATTACCCAAAAAGAGAGAAAGAACAGGACAGTCACTGTTCATTTGATTACCAGTGTAGCTCTATTCTGTCCTCCCTTTTTCTATGAGCCTTCATGAGATCTGATTGTACAGTACTTCAGCTGTTTTAGTAAATACAACATGACTACTGCTGTCAGCAGATTTTCCTCCTCATTCTCCAGGAAAGAATATTTAATTTTACAAAGAAAATCAGGTCAGCCTACGCAACTAAAGCATATTTTCCTGCACAGCACCTGCCCCACATTGTCATTGCTGGTGGAACTTCAGTTCTTTTCCAGGTAATTACCTGAATCTCTGAGCCTGGTGGTGAAGTGGTCCAGGGTAGCGTCTGTTGGGAGACTGATACAGCTGTGAAAGGAGTGCCTGGCTTGTTTTCTGGCTGGGGTTATTGGCAAACTTCACAGTAATTGGTTCTGTAGCACCACTAGGCTTCTGGCCATTTAGTCCCTTTATGGCTTCTTCTGCCTCTATTCTCTTATCAAAACGGATAAATCCCACACCTCGAGAAACCCCTGGGAAGCAAAAACATGTGAAGGGATGAATATTTGTAGGAACAGCCTCATTGATGTAATGAACATAAACCAAATGTTGGGTGAGACTTCACACAATAGGTGGTTTGCAAATTAAGAAGAGTCCTGTAAAGAAAAAAATCCTCTTCCCAATCTGTAATCTCCAAAATCAGCCCCCATCGTATTTAACAATGATTTTAAGATAACAATGTTCTGTATTTTGATAGTCCCTCATTAAAGAGGCAGCAGTCATACCTCCAGTTACATTTATAAAGAAACAGGTACTGCATTTTACACTAAAAGCCAAAAAAAATGCAGCTTCAGACAATGGCAATTTTGCCATTTCCAGAAAAAAAAACATGCACGTATCAAGAAAAGTTCTCTTTTAACCTGTGACTTGATCAACCAGAATCCGTGAGGTGATGATGCGCCCATATTGTGAGAATAACTGCTCTAATTCTTTCTGGGTCATGGTTTTGGGAAGGCCGCTGACATACAAGTTCGCATCCCGGATGGATGCTGAACTTGGACGGGCGTATGACACCTAGGAGAGAAAAGGAGAGCAGTGTTAGTGAGCTACAGCCACCCTTGGCATTTTGGACAGATAATGATGTGTTCTTTCACAAGTCATAACCCTGCAGTTCAGACAGGACCTGTTCTGCAAAACCAGCAGAGCCAGGACAGGCTGGAGGAACAAAGGAAGAGCCGCAGAGACCTTAAAACAGACACAAGAGTTCTCGAAGTGCAGTGAAAAAATATCGTGCAGAGGTGGATTAATGTGCAACTTCCCACGTGTGGCTTTGTAATTTTGCCCCCATGAGTGTGGGGATGATTTGCTGTAGCCAGCCTCACACACTGAAGCTCCTGCATGTTTTTCTTTTTCCCCTCCAAGTGACTGAAACAGATCAGGTTATTTGCGGACTGATCTTTTGTGCTCTCTCTCTCTTTGTGTTTGCATCCTGAGCTGGCAAGATCTGTTCTGGATGAACAGTAAAGTACTGGTGAAATTAGACTAAATGAACATCTGCTCAGGGAGCTGTAGACTGACACTCATTGTTGGATCTGCAATTTATCAAGAGAAGTTCCCTTGCATTATAAAGCCCAGAACCAGACCATAAAATATTATGACCAAGCAAATAAGAAAATCTAGCTGTGGCACTGCATGTGTGCTGTTGGGAAATTACTAATTCAAGCCTCTTAACTGTTCTTCTACCTATGAATCAGATTTATAATTATAATAGGTGCATAAAAAGCCTTCTGCACTTTTAAAATAATATATACTCCTAGAATAAACACATTTAACATCATAAAAACACTTCCTGGATAAAGTCTAATGGCAAATATTCAGCACAGATCATGAATTACTTTGCAGCACATCTGAAAAAGCATTGGAATTCAAGCTTAATATTGTGCACTTCATTTTGATTTATTTCAATATAAACAGATCAGTACTCTCCTGCATTATGTCTAAAAATGTGTCGAGGAAGGAAGTGGGGGGGTTCCCATCACAAATACAATACATTGAGCAATTGTCTTCCCCTCTTTCCGAGCCTCAGCCTGAACACAGATGATGTCAAATGGATGTGTGTGTGTTTTATGTGTCAAAGAGTTGTCTTTATGCGCTCCACACCTAAAAATAGATGTTGACTCAACACAGAAAATTATGTTAATGACTAATATTTGCTTCCACAATCTTCTCTGCATAATAGCAGACAAACTCTAGAGATGGTAGATTTTTAAGGTTTTTGGCAATTTCTTTATAACTTACATGTTTGTCCATAACCTTTTAAATCTAACATTTAGAGAAGGCTGGAGAGAGGAGGTGGAAAATTCAGGGAAAGAAATATGAAATAGAGGTTAGATAAAACGTTTGCATCAATGGAGGCAAGCTCAGGCACACAGCACAAAGGCTCAAGCAGACATGAGGAGCAGAGAAACCTCCAGGTGCTGAAAGGAAGGAGGATATTGGGGTAGAAATTTTGTGCTACAGCCCTCGAGCTCCTGATGGGGTGTAGCATTCCCATCACTTCCCTGCTGGTCCTGAACGCCCTTCTGATGGATCCAGGACCAGAACACACGGACGGCACCACTTGGCTTTTATGTAACAAGGCTCTAGGGGATACCAGGGATAATCATATGATGCTTTCACCTACAGCTTGGTTTGGTGCTGGGGCATTTGGAAAAGCAGACACTCCCTCCCCACTCTGCAAATGCCTCATCTTGAGAGGCTACTGTAGGAGTTGAGGCACCTACTTTAACCTACTTTAGGAATAACAGTTTAAAAAACATTTAAGAGCCTCTCTGGAGTGAGGGTAGGGATCTTACCTATTCCTCAAAACTAAGAACAGCAAAATGAATAAAGTTCCTGGGCAAACAGCCAGGGGTTTCCTTTGGGTTTCTCACTCTGGCACATTCATTAACCAAATGCCACGTTACAGGGAGGATGAAAAGTATTGGGATATGCAAAAAACACTACTTCCCAGAGCAATGAGTGCCTGACATTTTGTATATATATACACTTCTACTTATAGGAGGCTCTCTGCTCTCGTGGGCCTTGCAGGCAGGCAGAGGAAGGAGAGGCTGCTCACAGTCCCAACCCTCCACTCACAGCACATGTGAACACCTATTGCTGCTCAGGTCTAGTTTTTATTTCCTCCCGCTATCAAACATTCAGGCTGCAGGGGAGCCTGAGCCAAAGAAAGAAGCTGCCAAAAGCAACTCAGCCGTCTTTAATATCAAGGAGAAAAGGTTGCGGAGCTGAATGGACTCAAGGCTAGTAATGTCAATTATTTATCTGCTTTTGAATCTTTTTCATCTTCCCTCTGAGGTCAGCCAATGACAAATCGATCGGTTAGAGTGTGCCATCCTGCTTTCAAGCTATTATTCAGTTAGTGCTGAGGACGGGATGTCTTCCCATGTGTGAGCTATCAAAGGAAGAAATCGCCCACCCTGACCCTCCATCACACCAGAAGCTCCTTATGCTGTGCGAGTTAAAATGGGAGCAAAAACCAGCTCCCATTTTATCACTGCAAACCGCAAAGCGCTGGGTGAGGACGCGGCATTAATTCTTTATATTCACACTTAAAAATGTTTTTTTTTTTTTCCCTTTTTCCCCCTTCCTTTGCTCACGGCAGTGTTAGCACCCTGTAATGAAACAGAGCATTGAAAAAGAAGAGTATGGAATCCTAGCCACCACAAAGAATTCAAATAATGAGCTAGAGAACACCAAAGTACTGTTTGACCCAGGCATTTCTCAGCATTAAAATGTTTGTCCGCTCGTACAACGGTTGAAGGTCGAACCACGGTGTGGGATTTCACTGCATAAGATCATTTAGGAGTTCTGCGGTCAAATTTCCAAGGAAGATAATAAAATATTGTACAATTCATTTAATGGCTTGCTGGCCTCAGATGTTAGTTTCTATAAATACATATATAATAACTATGAAAAACATTTAATAGGACATTTCTCATCTGACATTGAGCATTAGCCTGTGTAAGAGCTTCTCTTCATAATAAACAGCCATCTCCAGAGGCTGCACCACTGTCTTCCAACCCCACTGCAGCATCAGAAGGGCCAGCATTTCATATCTTCCATGGCAAAACACATTTTTGTTCAGGCGCACAGAAAATACCTCCAAGTTCAAGTAATTATCTTCCCTATTGATTTCCTACCTGTTTTCCCATATAGAAAACTTTTTGAAGAATTACTAACCTCGAGACTCTTCAGAACAGAAATTGAAGCGGTCTGGCCTTTCCAATCCAGAGCCCACAGCAAAGGCAGCCAGGGGCATGAACGCATCCCATTTGTCTTATGGAACAAGCAACAGCAGCCATTTGAACACTGACACTTAACCACTTTGCTGCTGCTCCCTGTAAGAGAAGCCTTCAGCTCCTGGGCTAATTCTGGACTTCTCAAACATCAAAGCCCATTTCCAGAAGCCTCCTCGTAAAATTTAACTCCGGTCTGCTCTGAAGAGGAACTGCATCGTCCTTTCCTGGAATGATATGCTCTACCAGCACAGCCACCCGGCCCTGGACACATCTGAGCAGCAACCCAGCAGCTCATTTCACAGATACCAACCTTCTCTGAGATGTGTCTTGCTCTTCATCTACCACTCCTCACCTGGAGAATGGGAAGCCACACAGGAGCCTTGAATCAGGGTGCAGCTTAGGCACTCAAGGACCACCAAGTCACCCACCCAGGGCAGCAGTAGTCCCTGAGACACCTCACAAGTAGCTAAGGTGCAGTCAGTGTTAAGTGACTCCCTGGGCAGCTTTCAAAAAGTTCCTGTAACATGCAAAAAATACCAGACTTCTTGGTGACCTCAATACAGAGACTTTGCTTTGTCCTTTTGTGACTCTCTCCGAGATACAGGATTTCTTGTATGATTTTTGGGGTGAGTCACTTGGCTTTTTTCTGCCTGAAGTCCAGTTTAAAATGGGGACAACCCTTCCCTCAGATGCTGCCCCTTATCCCACTGGTGCTTTAACACAACAGCTCAAAAGCCTCACACACGTAAATAAAGCACAGTCTCACTTGTTCAATGCGTATCCTGAACTAAAAGTAAAATCTGCTTAGCACCAGTGAACGGGTTATGGCAGAAAGAGGCATTTACCCACAGCCACTTCCAGACCCTCAACTGTGTCCTAATTTTGCGCAAAACCAGATTTGAGACACCCTCCTGTGAAAGCTCTGTGCTTTGTCAGAACAAGCAAACACAAAAGCCCTCTGGTCCAGAGGCTGAAGACCAGGATCTGGAACGCTTTCACATCTGATGCTTGCACTGCTCTGTCCTTTCTCTTCCCTGAGCCCTTGGCTGGGGGATGGAGAGGAGTGACGATGCACTTTACTGTTGAGCGATTCAATGCCATTTTACAGAGATTAATTATAATTGCAGGTACAATGGTCTATCCCATCATTTCAGGAAAGACATCCATAGATAATAACCTAGAAACACTCTTGGCTGTACGAAGAGCAAGGCTAAGAGAAATAATTGCTCTGGCTCTGTGGAATGAAAAGGACTCACTGGCAAAACTGAGGCGGTAAAAAGAGAAATCACGCGAAATTAAGAGGCAGAGACTCTCTGGTGCCTGCTGAAAGCAGCAGAACCAAAGCTGAACCTTCAAATGCAGCACTGAAAGGTCCTCTGAGCACCAGTACCACTGCAGGCCCAAAGGGTGGAGGAGGGTTTGTTAACAAGCACTACCAAGTCCAAAGGGTTCACTGACAGAGGGTCCTAAAGAGCAAAACAGGAATAATGTAGTTAAGGCTTTCCAGGTCTGCAGCATGTTCAAAGTTTCTGTCCGAGACTTTGTCTTGGGGAGCAGCAGCCACAGCTGATGACCCCTCTGACCTGTGAGCTACTGTAAAAGAGAACAAGCAGTTACCTCAACTTTAGAAGGAGCTATAAAATAGCTGCATCCCAAATCTGCAGTTTGTGCCTGTAATGTGAATTTTCAGGAAAGGCAAAAAGGGGGTCCAACGCAACTGACACTCAAAAATGCAAATCTCTCCTTGCTGCAGTCCAACATACTCAGCTACTCCCAGCATCTTCCAACGCCCCAACCTTCCATCTCTTCTTGCAGAGCATCCCAAGCTCCTCCTGACCTCTCTGTACACACTGTCCTTATCCCCCAGCCTTGCACAACATCCCATGTCTTCAGTGGGATAGGAGGCTGCAGGCAGTGCCCAGCAGGCTCGGTGGCCCTGGGGAGGCTATGGGAGAACACGTCTGGAAAACCCTGGGTTTTCTCCGAGCACTGCACCGAGGGCACCCAACACCAGAGCTCTGCTAGCATCACTGCCAGCAACCCAGCGCTTTCTGGCTGCCCCCCAGTTTGTGCTGAGCTCCCCACACACCTCCAAGGAGCCCAGGATGGGCTGCAGGAGATGCAGTCTCTGCCCCAGCACTCCCTGCTGCCATTCCTCCTCCTGCCCCGTGCTTCCCGCGCCGCCTCCTCCGCCCAGCACGGCTGGAAGGCAATCTTTTTGACAAATGACTTTGTAGGACAGAGAAGTCTGAGGCTGCTGTTATTTGGTTACCCTACAGTGACAGGATGGTTTGTAGTTTTGCGGACAATTACAAGAATTAACATGGACAGATTTAGAGCCTGGGTTTCGTGGAAATAGCTGGCATTTTGAAAAATGCCACAGAAACCCAAGATAAATAGGAAGATCTTTCGGCAGTAATGTTACTACTTTATTTTCAGAAAAAGCAGGATTACTTTCTCCCACAGCCTTATTTGCTGTATTTTAAACTAGGACCATCCAGACCTATTGATCAAAAGAGGAGAGTAAAGCAGAAATATAGAATTTCATGCTATTTATTCACTTTAACTGAAAATTAAAAATAACTAGAAAAAGCCTCTGAGCACAGAGGAATCATCCTAACCGTTTGGTATTTTACCATCGGATAGATACGATGGATTTAAAAACTGGAGGTTATCAAGGGCTCAGAGAACCCAGATTCCTTCTCCCCTCTCTGGGGTCATCTCCCTTTGCTCCAGCAGTGTCACAGCATGTCCCTGCTCCTGTGAGGGGAGGAAGAAGCAAACCTATTTCTCAGGCAACAGAGAAAAAGGAAGAGGGGGGTGCACAAGACCGCACTTCAGGGGGTCACTGGCTCTTTTTAGATTTCAAACTTCCTTTCAAAACTGTTCTGTCCTTGTTCCAATGAAGCCAGGTCACCTGAATCCCCAAGTAAATTGTAAAACACTTCCTTCGCATCCTTTCAGGCGCTGTCCTTTTTTCAGGGCAAAGCAGCAGTTTAAACAATCTGTACCCCAAGCATCACACATCTTATTTTCCTTCTGATATTTGAGGCAACTGAATTGCCAGGCAATCTTCAACAGCAGCAGTGACCTTTCATATGCTTTTATGGATGGGCAAATTTAATTTCTAAAAATAGATTCAATTTCTGGAATATATATTTATTTCAACACACACTATCTGCTCCCTCATTCTAAACTGTTTTGGAGAATTATGGCAAGCTTTAGC
The DNA here is from genome assembly GCA_013397295.1 of Polioptila caerulea. NCBI lineage: Eukaryota > Metazoa > Chordata > Aves > Passeriformes > Certhiidae > Polioptila > Polioptila caerulea. The sequence continues at coordinate 1,744,492 of VYXF01009087.1, read as the reverse complement.
TGTAAAAATAAAGTGAAGCTTTTCTCTCTCACAAGAAGATGATGCTGCTATGAAATGGCGTAAATAAAATATGCACTCTGATCAGTTGAGGAGGAACAAAATGTGTATAACCTATTACCACCAAACACAAACTCCCTCCAATGCTTTTCCCAAACAGATATTCTGTAAATCGTCACCTCTCAACTTTGACTTGAAAGGGCATCATTGACTTAAATAAAACACACATAAATATTTTAGCTGCTAGAGTGAAAAAGGATTATTTATCATAACAATGACAGAATAAAAAGAACATTTCTTCAGTTATTTTAGTCCACACATCAGAGCTGACTGTGCCTGGCTGTTCTGCTGATCCTGCTATTAAGCCAGTTCCTCCTGTGACTGCATGGCTGTTTTGCAAGGCATCAGGAGAGGGAGAACATTAAGCTGCCACAAAAACGTTGAAGAAGTGAAAAGGACAGCATTTGGGGCCACATGCATAAAATACACATATTATTTTTAAACAGGAATTAAGCCTTGTGGAGTCAAAAAATGAGTGCAAATACAACTCCCCAGAGCCACTTCATGTTCAGTCTAGGTGCAAGGAACAGCAGAGCCCACAACACAGCCAGCAGGACCACAGTGACCTTGGTAAGCAAAAATAATTTGCCACTGTAAAAGGGCTTTCACAGATTACTCATTTCAACTTTCTTTCCATCAAAACAGCTTCCAAAAGGCAGCCAGAGAAATTGTACCTGGAGGACTTCAGCTACCCAACACGCATGGACAGGGGCCAAGGTTCAGCACATCCATCAACAAGGTATTTACAGATTCATTCTGGAGCAAAAAACCCAGCCACATTCATGAAGAAAGCAGAACTAAGAAATGTTCAGGACTTTTCTGGCTCAGTGTTATTCTACTAAATATTTTTTAGCCTACAAAACTATATGCCACCGAATTCCTTTCTAGATGTTCTCATGAGAGAAGTTTTTCTAACGCACCACCAGTGCATTTTTAGTAACTGTAAAGGGCATCTGTAGCTAAAGTAATTCTGGTCTGATAATTAAATATAGTATTTCCACAAGTTTAAATACTGCAACCTTCCAAAGAATGACAGTGAGATGCTGGGAAGCAGCACGTGTGGGAACAGGCAAGTGAGGAGGTTCGGCAGTGCTGAGTACTCACCACCTTGAAACCCTTTGGAAACCAGAGAAATCTCCAGCAACACAAATGCCACTGGCAGCACTAACAACACCTGACTTGCCCCTCAGCATGAACACTGGGAAACCTCCACCCCCAGTGCACAGCACCAGGGAAGGCAGACCTAATCTATCAGGATTTCCAGAAGTAACTCATAATTAAAAATTTAAAAAAAAAAACCCAAGAGGGTAAAGGTGAGGTAATCTCATGTGATTCTGCAATGAAAAATTGGGTTGGAAACTGCTGATTAGATGTCCCTGTGGCCAAAACTTTGGCCGTTGGGATAGAGGGCTCCCTTGGGTTGGTTTTAGGCAACTGCATAAACCCAATTTTATTTAAAAATACCCCAAACTCTAAGCTTCCTCCCAGTCACAGAAGAACTTCTGTAGCTCCTGTGCATGTAGATTAGATAAATCTCTTTGCTGGTTATTAAATTTTAACAGCTTCCAAGAGTCCCCTCAAAATGTCCTTTATTCTACACCAGTCTATGAGCCATTAATAAACATGAAAACTCCAAAACAAACAAGTCACTGAATTTGTAAAATTTATACTAAATTAAAAAAACACATCACAAGTAAGATTTTGCATAGGAAGTTCCCAGATAACAAAAATCTTACTAGAGGTGACAAAGAAAGGCATAATGGTTTAATTTTGCATGTGAGAAATGCGTAACAGTAATTGGTATGGGTTGCAGTTTCTGGAGGCCTTTTACAGCACGAGTTTCCTGTAACCTTGAAATATTATGGATGCAATAGCATTGCTGTGGTTCACAAAAAAAGAAAAACAGAGGCAAAGCAACAGAGGTACTTAGGGACAAGAAATGCAGTTCTTTCCTAAGGCTGAATAATGTTCAAAATATACATGTACTGCATGAAAAACTGATCTAGATTTTTCAAATTCTACTGAGTTTTTAGTGAGTATTTTAAAAATATTTTTTCTCCAATAATGTAACTTTAAAAGCAATTTGGAGAGCAACTTTTCCCTGTAAGTGGAAACTGCTGAGTCCAAGCCTACATTTCCACCTGCAGCAGTTGATAAGATGGTAGATTTTGCTGCCTTGCCTTACATACTCCTGTAAGTGTTTCCATTAACTCTACAAAACCTGCTGAGAGCATTTTGATGTATGGCCCACATGCCTATCTGTGGGATGGAATCTGGCTGGTCTGAGGGAGGTTTGAAGCAGCCTTCTCCAATGAAATCCGTGCAGCTGCTCCACCACTTTCATAACCCTCAGCTCAGCACTTCTGCTCTTCACTGATCAAACAGATCAGGGGAAAATGTGCTTGAAACAATCCTTAGAAATACACCAGAATCCAAGAAATATTTTTGCTTCAGGGAAAACCACAATCTTTAGCCAGAATGCCAAAACCTACAGTATTGACCACATGACATTGTATCTGTTTTTGCAAGATACATCACTGACATTACTTGTACCAGTATTCATCAGAGTAAAAATTCCATTTTTATATTAACATTTTTTAGCTTTGAAATACAAATTAACTACAGAAGAAAAATTAAGAAAATGGTGCAAATCAAAAGCCAGGATTCAAAAAATGATCAAAGCAGTTTCAGATAATTTGAATCTGATCTGCTGTTTGTTCCCCTTCAATTTTTTGATTCACATCCCTTAAGCTGTATTATTTGTCAGAATTTGGGATGTGGAAATCTTCTGTAAGCTGTTTCAGAACAGCTTTATCAGCCATGCAGTGAAAACTGTGACAGTGTAGAAGCTTGCTTTTCTTGTGAGACCACTAAAGAAGGTCATTGAATAACTAATGGTCTATTACAAACAATGAAATAAGAGACTTCAGTGGGAAGCCTCCAGCTTTTAAAAGAATAAATCAAATTAAGGATGTGGAAATTGAGAATTTTTTTTTTTTTGAGAATGACATATTCTAACTTGTGAGAAACATGCTTTCAACATCTGATAATGACAAGAGTGTCACTAAAAGACAACTCTGTGACAAAGTATTTCCCATTAAAACATAAGGAAACATGTAACTTGTGAATTCACCAGCACGTACTTCACCTGTTTATGGATAAAGGCATCACTCTGGCTGTTTTATTCTACATTTAAGCCTCACTGTCACACTTTAAAGAGCTTCCTGCTACTTTCCCCTCTCTTTAACAACAGCAGCAATTTCGGAGAAGAGAGATTTCATCTTCTGCATGTCCGCTCATTGTTCCAAGGAGGAGCTCGTTAACCTCCTTACAATGGAGAATAAAATAGTGATGAAATTGCCAGAAACAGTTCCAACTACTTTCTCCCCTTCCTGAATTGAGCAAATAGCATTTTATATTGTCTTACCTTTATGGTTTTGGTCTGGAGTCTGAGTCCATTTAAAGTGTTAATGGCTTTCTCTGCATCCTTTGGATCAATGTAGTTAACGAATCCATACCCTAAACTCTGCCCTGTTGAAACACAAGAAATAAAGAAAAAAGGAATCAGTATTTTTCAGCACAGGAAAAACTGCCAAGAGTGGAAGAAGAATTTTCTAACACTGTTTATTTCCTCCCTGCTTTCCCTTACAGTCTCTATGCTGTTTTTCACCATTTCTTTATCTCCTTAATACAGGGGGGGCCATCATAACTTTAAATTGCTGCTCTGAAGATCCTTCTGTAAGAACAAGAAGCAGCAACCCCTCTCACCCTGCCTTCCCCAGGAGTTTACTGAAAAACATGCATGAGGCTTGACAGCAACAGAATTGTGTAATAGTTTTGTGCTGAGCTCCTAATAAATATAACTGGCTGACCTGCCAGTAACGAGGCCACCTCTTACAATTAAATAAACACACACGTACAATTTTGCTGCTGTTTATAAACAAGTCTTGAAGCATTTAAACTACAAAATTAGGAAACTGCATTTTCACAGTAACCTTGAAAAATATGAGGAACAAAAAACCACTTCTACATCTCGTTTTACCACTCAGTGAGCAGCCAGTAAATAGGAGAAGGGACAGCCCAAATTGCAGCCGGGCGAGGGACCGCGTTAAAGCTCCCCTCCGAGTATTCGAGATGACAGCAAACCCAAACAGTGCAACAACTGCTGCTGTGCACGGGATGGCAGGAGCCCTCTTCAGCAGCCAAAAGCGTTTCAGCAGCTTCTGCCTCCCCGGCGAGCCCCGAGCGGGCGTGTGCAGCGGAAACGGAGCCGGTCAATAACCGGGGCAGCGACACCGGGGCAGCGACACCGGGACAGCGACACCGGGACAGCGACACCGGGACAGCGACACCGGGACAGCGACACCGGGGCTGGAGGGGCCGTGCTGCCGGCACCGCAGGGATCAGGGACACGCTCAGGGCTGGGCTCTGGGGCTGCACACAGGGCTGGGAGAACCCGCCCCACACGGATCTTTTCCCAATTCCCAAGCAGCAGCTTTGCAGCACCAATTCTATTAATGCAACGTGACAGACAGCCGCTTCCAGACCCCTTCCTTCGAGCATCCTACTGAACTTATTTTGCATGTTTGGAAAACACAGCTTTTTTTTTTTTTAAGGCATACGAACTTAGAAACAGATAATCACATTTCAAGAATCAGTGAGCTCAAGCAGGCAGGTGAACCACCCTGTACTCCATCCAACCACGCTCCCTTCCCATACACACCCTTCTGTGCATCCAGAACACAGCAAGCCAAAAATCCACCTGTCCCTCGGCACTGATGTGCAGGGGATCAAAATGCTCCTGCTCACAGGCAGTGAGAAAGGAAAACACGTGAAAATCCCTCCCAAGGAGAGGAGCAGCATTGTGGAGATCTCCTGCCACGGAAGCAGCAAGCAGCGACCCAGCTTCTGCTCACCAGGAGGAAGGGGAGGTTGGGAAGGCAGCTGCACACCAAGTGCCTTGATGTCCCCTGGAGGCACAGATCCTGCCTCCCAGCACAAAGCTTTGTTTCTTTGTCTCCTGGACTACAAAAAAGCATCTGTGTGTTTCTCAAAGTCAGACGCCACCAAAAATACAGCGTTTGCTGTAACACAAATACAGGGAGCGCTTCTGTCTTATGAAATCAGATCAAAGCCCTAAAAGCTGCTAACTATGCAATGGAAGACTTTAAAAATCCATGGAAACACTGCAGTTCATGCCTGAAATGCCCACATGCAGGCGGTAAGGATAAGAAATGGCTGTTTTAACATACAATACAGCCAGGGAGCAATTCCATCCCATCAATTTAACTTCAGAAAAAATACAAAAACATACTCTGTCTTCCTGGAGAGCTGAACTAACCTCAATAAAAATATTCTTACCCAAGTTACATGACATTAACCAAGAATGATCTGAAGTACGGCTGAGCACAAAGCCTGGAGCAGAAATACTGCAAAGTTACTTTCCCTGCCATGCCTTCCTCTTCCTTGCCTACCTGAGGTATTTTAGACAGCTGTGCCTCTGAACATACCAAACCTTTGATACATGTAATCCTAAACAATCCTAGGGAGAGGAAAGCCATTCTCGAGGAAACAAACATCTTTTTATGGGGCGAGGAGACTCAAGGATCAGATTTGGATAACCCGTGTTTGTATCCCTTTCCTGTTAATCATCTCTGGATTTCAGGGGTACACAGAGTGCACGAGTAGCTGATGTGAGATTGGGATTTATGTCCAATGTCTGATCCTGGGCTTCCATATCCAGCCACTGCTATTTTCAAGGCACATGGATTGACCAACCTCTACAATGTACACACTGTTTTTCAACAATCTCCCACAGAAACATTCTCACTTCTGTAAGTACTTGCACAAGAGACCATGGACAGCAAACCCACTGACAGCACTAGCAGCAGGAAAGGCAAATGAATGGCAATACAAGAAAAGAATACGATCACTATTACACACAACCTTTTTTCTGAGTCTCCCAGTAATATTCAAATTATTCAGATACCATGATCTCTCATTCTCACTACCAACTGGCAATGGATAAATATATTTTCTCCAATGTGAAGGATAACAAATACCAAAACAAATAAAGCTGGTCTTGTCTGCATGCAGGACTGCAGAACCTGGCTTAATGAAAACTATTACACTGTTGTATCATTTTTCTTTCAAAGCAGGTCTGCAGAAACACAATTTCTTCTTGTTAGTGTATATACTCCTGAACATCAAGAAATATGAAATTTGTAAGAGGATTGCAGGCCTGTTACTCAGAAGTATTTGGTTATGAACACATCCCACTGATTGCTATATTAGCTGTACTGTACTCTCACAAAAAAGGGTGAATGCTCAGAATTTTGAGCACTGAATTTCTGTTAATTCAATGAATTACCTTTTTATCTTAAAAAAAACTAACTCCACACCCTTCACAGTCCATTGAAATCTCGGTGCAGTTGTTTCCATCAGCAAATTTCTTCTGCTCCTTCCTGGCATACACCTAAACTGTACCAGTGAAGCTGAAGGAAGGGAGAAAACCTCTCCATTAAGAACTTTCCACTTCAGGGGTGTAGTTTTTTTTTGGTTACTTTGTATTTTCAACCATCTCTCCTAAATATTGTGTTTGAAGATTGACACAAATACCCCACTCTCAAAAAATTGAAAAGAAAAACTCAGATTAAGCTTTTTGTCTGTGGAAAGCTCTATGTGGCAAATATCATAAAGTTTTACTGTGCTAAACATTTACAGTTAAGAAGCCAAAAAAAAAATTAATACATGCAGCTAAAAACATGAGTTTCAATTCCTCTCAAGAGCAATGTACCTGATGTCAGACAAAAAAGACTCTAGATAGGAAAAGAACTAAAAACTGTCACAGGTGAAAAAAGGAAAGGATTTGTTCCAGAATACAGTAAACAGTATGAAGTTCCCTATTTTCTTCATCATGTGCTCTTACTGCATGTACTCCAAAAGGGTAACACTTCTTTGGACACAATCTGGCAGCACAAAGCAAGCAGCTGGACCTCTCAGTGGGATCCCACACAGACACTGTAGTTCATTCCCATGCTACACTTCCCAGGAACAGCACCGTAAATAGTAAATATTTTCTGTGATTTGGAATCCAATAGTTCATCACATGCTGTGATTCAGTAGGTCAGGCAAGAGATATTTCTAGATGATCCTAAAACAACACCTTGTTATCTTGCTATTCCCACTGCTCTTTCCGAATGTTTTCTCTAGCAGCAGAAAATGTATAGTGGACCTCCCAGAACCTGGTAAGGAAAAGATCTAAAAATGAGGAGTAACAGGGTGAGAAGTTATCAAGGACTTGACAGTCTTAAAAAAACCAACAGGCAAAGCCAAGCCCAAGCTGGTATCGTACATGTTTGGCATTTGAGAAAGTTCCATTTCAGAGCTGAAAATTATGCTTAAAACAAGCCATGAGAAAGAAGATAGAAAAAAAAAAATCAATTTATCCTGTATCATTTATCCATACATCCAAAAACCTGCAGCTGTGAAAAAGGCAGTGTCAAAGACCTGTACCTTCCTTTACCTCCTCTGTAAGCCAGTCTGCTTTGGCCAATTATGTATTTGTATTAAGAGGTAAAGAAAAAAAACATAGAAAAAACCCTGTAAGTTAGAACAGAAATGTCATAGAAAACAACAACAAAACAAAACAAAAAACAACAACAAAAAACCCCAACATAACACCCCTCTAGCTAGTAAAGGTTGGAATAACAAAATAATTTTTTTTTTAGGTTACTGAAAAAAGATCCCTTACACTCATCCTGACTCACCAGGAGATACTAATAGTAACAGTACAGAGACAAAAGGCATTATGTACACCTGAAGAAGTATGTGAAGATATAACTAGCAACCCAGGTGAATGCTAAACAGGAGCTCCTAAAATTGTATATGTTTAAATGAAATGATCTGGATTACTTCCAGAGGACAGACTCCCAAAAAAAAAAAAAAAAAG
>VYXF01009087.1:1699381-1736468 GCA_013397295.1 Polioptila caerulea | reverse complement strand
AAAAGGGGGGAGGCTAATGGCTCTCTTTTGTGATCAACAAATTCCAGGAGCCTGGAAGAAAAATGTTTGCACTGAAATTCAAAGAGGGAGGACTGGATGGCCCAAGTACCTACAGGTCCAGTTGTCTAATGCTGAGCAATGCAAAATTACAGAATATTCAATACTGGACTTTAGTAATAAAGACTTAGTGAGGGGTAATAAAATCAATGTCAATCAAATTAAGTCTATGGAAAATAGATTCTGTCAAACTCAACTGACAATCTTCTTGATGAGATCACAAGTTTGACCTATAAATTTTAAGAATACCATTAAATCAACATTGATATACTTGATCTTCTCTAAAGGACTTGATTTGGTACCGCTTCTTAATTGACTAAAACAAAATTAACATGGCACACATTAAATGGATTAAAAAAGCCAACAGATCTCTTACTGGGAATTGTGAACAGGAAATCACAAGAAAGATGCTTTCCTACAGGTTTAGCTCAGGAAACAGATCTTGGCCCTATGTTTATTTCCATCAGCAAGTGGAAAAAACCCAAACTCCTTGCTCGAGAAAATCGACTGCAGAAAGACAGGAGGAGGAGAGGATAAGCACAAAGAAGACAGAGGGACGGTACAAAGCAATTTAAGTTCCTCAGTAAACCACAAATACACACATTTACACAGCACAAAGATTACACAGGCTACATCAAGCCTGCAACATTGACACAATAGTTAAAACTGTTCTTGCCATAAAAGTCACACAATCAGAAAGAGAAAGAAAAATTTCTGCTTCTGATCTACCGGTGCTTTGCCGAGGAAGAGCCCAGTCCTGGAGTATGTGCTCCAAGCAAGACATTGATGCCTTGGACATGGGGCCATGAGAAGTGACTACAGCACAAGAACTCCAGCTAAGGGGGTCAATCTGCCCATCTGATCAGAAAAGTTGTGATGGTAATTTGAATGAAGCGCAACCTGAACACTACTACGTTAGTGTTCACCTGAAGTACAAATACTTCTTTTTCTTCCTAATTTCTGCCCATGGAGTTATGTATCCCAAGTTCCATTGCTTGGCAAGTGAAACCAGACTAGAAACAACAGAGCAAATACTGTTTTCCTGTGGAAGCCATTTGCTCTGTGTTTTTGACATGGAAGGTAACATGAATTTAAGTACCTGCCAACCATTCTGTCAGTTCTACCACTGGAAATTCTGAAGGCTTGATTTTTTCTTTTTTGTCTGAAAGCTATGCTCTAGCTCAAGCAGAAATTAATCCAGGGAACGTTTTGGCAAGATGTGTTAAGTGCTCCATCATCTCTTCTACTCTGAAGCTCTACAAATACACTGTTCCTGCTGGTTCTACGAAGAACAATCATTGCCACAAGCAAAGCAGAAGCAAACTACTTTCTCAGAAAGTCTGAAGCCTTCCTGTTGCAGGAAACTAGTCTAATAGCAGCTCAGAAAAGAGTACAACTTTTAATTGCCCAGGTAAGTTAAAAAAATGGTTAGAAACATCCTTTTTATTTGGAAATAAATTCCTGTGGAATGCAACATCACATTAAAGGACTATGGTCCCCACTGCAAGCAGTCACTCGTGAGAACAAGCACAGAATGGGACAGCAGCAATCCCAACTGCCTTAAATTGTGGTTTTGTTGTCCCCTGCCCAAATGTAAAACCTAATTAAAGCTGCCCTCCTGACAGCACCGATGCTTCCCTGACACAATCCCTCCCCTGGGAAGTAGGGCACGTCTGACAGCTCATCTCGCATCAGCCCGGCAGGAGCCGTCAGACAGTAACAGCCTTCACTCACTCTGGCTTTGGGACACAAGAAAGAATGCTCACCACAAACCCTCCACATCTCCCCAGACCCATTTCTGCCTGTTCAAACCTTGGGGAAATTTCAGGAACAAACTGGTCATGGGGTGAGCGTCTCTCTGTCACAAAAGCTCCGCACAATCTGTTGTCCACCTGTGGCTCTTCCAAGGAAACCTGCACATACTCTTCCACTTTTTCCAGTGTTTCTCAAGATTGAGATATCTGTAATAAAGAGCACCTATGGAATGGCTGGCAGGGAGATGGCTTTCTGTCCTTTAAGCAAGAGTAGCCAAAGAGAATTCTGACATTCAAGGCAACCCCTGCTCCAGCTGGCAGGTCCATTTCAGAACACCACCCTGGGAGCCTTCAAACCAATTCAGAAGTGTTTTGAACACATTCCTGGGATGAAAAGGAATGACTGCAGCTCATATGAAAAGCTGTATGAAGTAGAGGCTTTTGGAGAAGGTTACATAAATACCCTTGAGATGATATATTCATAATGTACAAAGAGGGTCAAGTGAAACGACTCTTTTTTTTTTCTTGTTGTTGTTTCCACAACAGGTACCAACAAATAGAGCTGTTCACCTAAAAAAGGAGGTAAGCTGCATAGAGAAAATTCAGATCAAGGGAAAATGAGATCTGATCATGAGACCAGTTCAAAACCTGCTCCTTGTCTGAGGCTTTTTTATACCAGTCATGTCAGTCTCACTCATCCTTCACCTCTTTACCAAGGAGAATCACCTGCTGTCACCCCAGCAATGCACACTGCAGTGTCAGAAGCAAACCAGGAGGGAAGCATCTTCTGCACACAGTGCTCCTAGGACCAAACAATTAAGCTAAGGCTGTCACTGTCACAATTCACTGCAACCCATCTATGAGGGGTAACTTGTTCTGTGCTTAGTGCAGCTCTATCACAGCACCCATTCAGTCTATAGCTTACTTACAATACAGACTCCTTATGTTTGCACAGACTAGGATTTAATACATGTCCATAAACAGCAAGAAAGCATTCTACCCCTATTAACTCTTTTGCAAGAATTTAGGGGAAAAATGCACAATCTTTCTCAAAGCAAAAATTAGACCAGCGTGAGTGACAAATCACTTGTTTTTTGCCTTTTGCAGGAAGGTGTCTGGGTACAAGCTTTGTTTTGGAACCTTCCATCAAATTACTTGTCCTGGGGTGGCATTACTATACTTGGATTATCCTTAGTTCTTTTGAGAAGATCCCACTTCTACTTTAGGAAAGGTCAGCTGTATTTAAATGCAATCCAGCCCAGAGCCCCAGATATGGTGTGATGTGCACCTACAGTGCACCTACAATTGAGAAGCATGACTTGTCCTCAGTTACAAACAGCCATCAGCATTATCTGAGTTCAGCAGATCCTTCTTAAAATACTACTGGAGAACAAAGTCAGGTTGCAGACTAACACTGAAATGCACTTTTGAGAGATCTCCTCCTAAGAAACATGCTATAGTTTCACAAAAAAGTAAAGCTAACCCCACACCTCTGAGAAAAATCCTCTATGTTCCACAGCTAGAGCATCTGCAAAGGCTACACAGTGACACAAACACCCCTCAAGCAAACTCTCCCCCCAAGGCATCAGAGCCCTGATACCCAAAAGCAGTGCCCTCTCCATCAGGTATCTGCATGGAGAAAATTCCCATCCCTGCCTTAATGCCAGAGAGACTCAGATAAAAGCTCATTCTTGCAGGAGTGAGGCCTTTTCCGGGGAGCTTGAGGGGAGACATGAGCTGCACAATGAGGTCCCATGGGAGCCCAGTGCAGACAGGATTTCATAAACTCCAGCCCAAGTGGAAGGGGCTTCTTCACACCAGGCCTTCCCCAACAGTGACGCTGCTACGTGATTAAAAAATCCCCCAAAGGAAGCCCTTGCAAACTGTGTGCTACATCCCACGTAAAACTCTCCCTCGGGGAGAGGATAAGAGAGGGAAAATGAACCAGACATACAGACACCACTCACTCAATTTTAATATCTGAATGGGAAGTGCCAGATACCATGACAACAAGCCTTGAAAAATAAAAGGGGAATAAAAAGAAGCGTTGCCCAAAATGTGAAAAAAATCCTATAAATGTAGCTAAAGCAAATGATTAGTGCTGGTGAGGTAACTGCAAGCCCTGGACTTTCCCATGTCAATGGAAGGGAACCACAAGGACCTGGACACAGTGAGCTCAAAATCAAAGCAAGGCTCCCCAAACCTCTCTGCAAGCTCCCCACAACAGAAAGAAATACCATTCATCCAGCACCTTGAGTCAGACAGCCTGATTCTGCCAGGTAGTGCCAGAGGAGATCACATGAGTTTTGTCCTCTTCTGACAAATCTCTTAAAGCAAGGTGGTGTAATTTAATGTCTTGATTTTCAGAGATGCTGAAGCAGCAGCAGTTCTTGTGTAAATTAAATACCAATTGAGAGTAACTGCCATTTTTCAAAATTAGATACAGTAACTATTTTCACTTTAAGAATGGCCCCACATATCCAACTCAGAACACAGAACAAAATGGAGCATGCTTTGACAGCCTGCTGCTGCCCAGCACCACCAGATCCTTCCAAAAATCCTACCCCCACAGAAACTTCAAGAGGGCTTCCAAAACCACACAACTACTCCATTTTATACTTGACCACATCAGCAAGGTAAGACACACCTGCTCTTGAAAATCGTGCCTTACAGTCTCCTAAAGGCTTCTATCACTTCAGATGTTCTGCATCTCACCTGAAACAAGGCTTTGCTCCTACCTGCACACTACAGAGTTCAACCAAGTCAGCTGAGCCACTGCTGTGCTCGAGGACTTGGACTAATCTGTGTGCAAAGCTTAAGGGAAAGTTTGAGACAGATGCTGCTGACTTGGCTGGAGTATTCTGTGGTTCCCATGACCATAACATGGAAGCATTTTACCTCTGAAACACACCTTTCCTCACAACTACCACTGAGGAAAGCACTTTTATGCCTGTTATGGAGAAGAAAAACTGAAAGGCATCACAACTTCCAGGGTGAACTTAGACAGAGAAACACAGCCACTAAAACAGGGAGCTGTAACTGCAGCTCCTCTACTCTAAGACTGGAACCTTATCACTGGCCCATTGAGAGTTATGCTGGGCTAGAGATATCTTGTAAACAACACACACATTTCATGCTCTGTAGAATACATTATCCTCCTTTTTCTTTTTTGTTTGCTTGCTTTTATCAAGTTTCTTTAAATGCAAAACTGGATTTTCAGCATGGGTGTGTTCGTACTACTGCAAGCAACTGATTAAGTAGGTTTTGAAAAGCTACTGCTCTTGACATACACAAGACAAGTGAGCTCCATTTCTGAATAAATATTTGGATTTTGCTCCCCTCAGTTGACATCTTTTGCTTCCCTTCTTTTCATCTTCTCCTCCCCCTTCCTTCAAGGAGCACAGAGCCTCTGAATTAGCAGCTGTTCCGAGAAGAGCAGGGCTGCACTCCTCCCCGCTTTGTCCCAGAACAGAACAGGGACTGTACTATAAAAATCCAGTGTTCTGGGGACAGGCATGAATGGACAAGAAACAGCCATGACTTGTCTATCCTGAACAGTAAATTCAATGCTGAAGAGACGACTTAAACACAAGAATGCAGACATTAGAAACAAACAGGCTAAGTGAAAACAAGATTCAGCAAGAAAAAGTGAAAACAAATAGAGCCAGAAAAATAAAACCCTGAAAGACATTAACAGCACACAAAAATGGTTATCAGCAGTGTGGAAAAAAAAAATCTGCAAAAGGAATTGAAGAAGCCACTGCATTATACTGAGCATGCAATACACTGTGGGGAAACAGTTCTCATCCCAAACAGGGGATGTTACACTGGGGAGAAAGGACATAGCATCACTGGACAAGCAGTACAGAAAGAAAGGTAATGACCACACCACTCCAATGAGGAATGTATGTACTGGAGAAAAGGAAGGCAAATTTCTGCAGCCACCACTTAAAAATAAGACCTAAGGCTCAAGAGTGACTTTATATATAAGCTTAGAAGTGTCCAGTGCTAAAACACTAAAATATGGTACCCTTTGATGAAATTTCACCAAAGGGAGATACAAAAGCCTATAGATATTTAAAATCTGGACACGAAATATTAGAAGTGTGCTACTTTTAATATGGTTACTCAAAAGATGAAATCAAAAGAGGGTAGAAAGAATCAGAGTCTGGAACCAAAGAGAAAAGGCACTCCAAGAGCATGAACAAGCAGGTCACAGAAGAGGCACACACTTCATTACAGCAGATACATCTTCCCTCCTGCATATCATCCCTAATGCTGGCACTTCTGAAATTTATATGAAAGTAGAATGTGACTAAAAATTTAATACTGAACAATGGACCAGAAGCTTAAGGCAAACCAAAAGAAACAGAGAATATTCACTGGTCAGGCTTCAACCAAAGGCACAGGAAGTTCAGATCACAGTGAGCCCATACCAAGCCACATACACAGTTTTGGTGCAAATGTACCAAACTTGTATGAAAAAGGGCAATGCCAGACACCCAGAGTCAAAGCTTATGAGAAGCTCCACTAGAAAAAGATGGCAGTGAGTGGTAGAAGAAAGGCAGAAGGACAGAACCAGGACAGAGCCTGCACACAGACCAAGGTTCCTACTTTCATGAAGTGTCAGAGAACGGCAGAGTGGAAAAAGAGTCCTGGCTCAACAAAAATTTTGGTCCATAGGCTAGAGATTTTTATTAAAAGGTGAAAAACATACTCTGTCAATAAGAAGGAAGCAAGCAGGGAACATGGGAAAGACACAGTTAAGATCTGAAAAAGCCAGTGCATCATCAAACTTGGACTCATTTCATGCAGACATGGTGGCAGTAATGCCTCCAGTCTAAAGGAAATGGCAGAGGAACACAAAACTGGAGAAAAACAAGAGTATGTTTTGTAAAACAAGGATATTAAGTAGGACACAATATTATACTGCAGCATCAATACCTGAAACCTGTTTGATTGCAAATTCAAAAAGCCCTGGTAATTTTGTCATTAAATGATTTAATTCAGCAACGTTCAAGGTTTTGTACCTCAGCCTCTGTCAAACAGCAAAAAACAAAAGCCACAACAATACTAACAAATTTCACAGTAATTCAGAACAATGACTCTCAATACCTGTTCTGTCTCATCAACAGCCTGCTAATTAAACTCTGAGCTCTACTAACCACTCTTTCCAATGCACAGAGGAAAGTAATTTATTACAGACCGGAACACAAAATTTAATATTAACAACACAGCTCGTGACTGCAGCATTTTTAATCTGATCAGCAGAAACATAAATAAAAGCTGCAACCTGACAGCTAAGAAGGTTAATCTGTAATAGTTAGATTTACGTAGATTACTTTACACAGCATCTGGAAAGATGCTGAGAAAGGTAAAGCTACTTTATCATATTCCAAAACATGCTACCTATAAAAATTTTGCTATGCACTGATATATAGACTGCAGGGAGCCTCACCACAAATTTATTTCAGCTTTAAGACAGAACTTCCAAGAATTTTAAAGCGAGAACAGGAATTTAAGTATGGTTTCAAACGTTTATAATATTCCTTTTAGGTACCTTTAGGTAACAAAAGCACTTCAAGGAGAAAATATTATGACTTTGTGTGCATGTACTACTTATTTCTATCACTTAATCTTGGTAATTTTTTGGAGAAGAATATTAGCATGAATATGCTCCTCAGTAAATTTTCTCCAGCATAAAAATTCTGTTCTTTTCAAGGTGGCAGATTTCATCTGTATCAGCCAACACCTTCCCTTGTGACATTATCCACAGGTATGGCACTGGATGGACCATTGACTGATGCCATCATTGGCTGACCACCACTAAAACCAGTGCCATTTCTGTGATACACAACTCTTCCAAAAGGCTTTTCACAATACTAAACAGGTGAATAAATTCGTTCCTTTTGTTTCCAATTTGTCAGAATACCTAACCTGGAGCAAGTGAGTACCACAATACCACCAACAATCAAATTGAAGGTACCAGAGCAGCTATTCCAATGCAGCAGAAAGCATAAGGGAAAAATATGTTACCAGTCAAGCTCCCAAGCTGTTCATGTTTGGGGCTGGGTTTTTTGTTTTATTATTTTTTTTTTTTTTTGTTAAGACGAAGTGGCTTCCAGAGAAGGAAAATGTTTAAAGAAACAGAGAACTGGGCAAATATATGCACTGGTAAATAGAAATGACACAGATACAGCAAGCAGGAGAACAGAGGAGTCTAAAAAAGGAACTGCTGGAGAATACTTCTTGTTACATGTCCTATCTTCTCATGCCCTACCTACCATCCTCACAGCCAGGAAAGTCAATGCACCCCCTTCCCTCCAGCCAACAGCTTCCCAGGGAAGGAGGAGGCAGCCTCATTTTTTGGGTCCCAGAATTCTGCAGAGAGGAAAGAAGCCTGTTGATACCTAACTTAAGGTGCTTCCAAACGTGTGTGAGCACAATTATCTGAATAGGGCAGTGGGGAGATTAGAGCTTGTACTGCAGGAACAGCAGCCCCTCTAGTCAGCAACAATTAATCACACTGGCAATGCTGCCATTTGTTTGCTTGCAGGTGAGTATGACGCAGCTTTTTGTCCATCTGCTTTTGCAACACGCCTTGAAAACTATCTAACTGGGAAAAAGAAAAGGCAGGTTAGGCTCTTGTGAACAAAAGCAGAAAGTGTTCCATCTTTTTCCCCCTCAAGCTGATATACTCCACTGATTAAACATGCTGGGAGTCATAAGAACAGCAGTACTGTGTCAGAGCAGAGGTCTGCCTGGTCCAATATCCTGCCTCCAGCAGGACCTGCAAGTCAGTAACTTGCACTGAAATTCCTAGCAGGGACAAGCAGCAACATCTGCAAAGTCAGTGATGGATCCTGCTCAGGAATAACAGAACAGCAGCTACATCCAACAATGTGCAGCAGTGAGTCAGCCAAAGCAGAGCCAGTGAGCAAAGCCAAAGAAATGGACTGGCCATGATGCTTTCTTTCCCTCTTTTCACAGGAATGAGAGCAAAGAGTGATCACAAGATTGCGGCCTCACAGAAGTGGGAAACACGGCACCTCAGCAAAATACATCTTAATAGACATGGAGAGATGCAGAAGAGCCCAAACAAAACTTGGGCTGTGTCACAAATGGTTTGAAAAGTCAGAGGCTGCAGTACCCTACCAATGACTGTTCCAGGAATGAAGCACAGGACATGAAAAGAATGCTGTTGAAATCCAGAGATTTGCTGGCAAAGACTGTGCATCAGAGCAGCTTCCAATAGCCCAGATTCCTGAGATGGCTATCTGTGCTGACTACAAGCATGGGACTGCCAGGGAGCTGCACACAAAGGCTGCTGGACTCCCAGGTCAGGCAGCAAGAGAAACCATGCTCTGAACAGGAGAAAAGAAGAGGTGGTGAGCAATGTTAAGGGTGCAAAAAACACCCTCTCCATATATCCTCACGTGTAACAGCAAAATTAGAAGTTAAGAAGTTTTAACTGCAAGTCAATTTAAAATAATGGCCTAAGTTTCCAAGCAGTGAGATTGAACCTTTGAAGTTTTCTGGAAGAAAAGGAGAGAAAAAAAGAAAAGGATTTAAAGCCAGGCAAGACCTCCATGCAGTAAATACCCCAAAAGGAACTTTTCCCTCTACAAATTGCATCTCGCTTGACAAAGAGATAAAAAAGAGCTTGGTCATGTAAATGGGTCTTTCCTCAAGTCACAGTTAGAGTAACTCCAAAAGCAAAAATGTGAAGGATGTACTCTGAGGGGCTGGAACCTGAATGATGACTTTGATCAGTTTAGGGACTGCACATAAAGTGAGGTAGCAGAAAACAGAGGAGAGGCAGGAATGCTGAGGACATCCACTCCTAGGAGCAGCAGAACCCAATACTGGTCTGAAGGTCTCATGTTGACCATTACCGGAAGCCAAGGGGAAAATCACCTTGGCAGAACTCCTTTGGCTGCAGAGAAAACAAACTGCTTGCTAGGGGGAAGTCAAATGATGATGGATCAGCTCTGCAAGACAGAGGGGGTAAGGACTCCCTGGCTCACTGATTCAGAGAATCAGCTACTGCAGGCAGGTCAAGTAACCCCAGTCACGAGTTTACTGAACACCATCTGAAAGTCAAGAACAAACTCCAAATGCAGCGTTGGTGAAAATCAGCCTTGTGAAAAGGGAGAGCAGGAGGCAGCTCAATTTCCAAAGCATTTCAATGGGTTTTACACAGGTCACTTCTGTTTCTGGACAAGCTGTGTAGCAAGAGCACAGGGGAACCAGGCAGAGGCAAGAGCCACAGGACAGCTGTGCTGCTCATAGGTGTGGCTGAAGGGCAGAGCTCCTGGAGCAACAGGGAATGGAGAAATGCCTGGAGCCCTGACAGGTAACCTGGTGCTCTGTCTGCTGCTGCCCCAAAGGGCACCAAAGGGCACCCCCTGCCTCAGCTGGGAGTGCCTCACTAGCAGCTGACAGTCTGCCAGAGCTTTCCTGGCACTCACATTCCTTTCCTCCCCTTTCTCCTTGGGCTAAAAGGAAAGAAAAGAAAGAGTTACAGAGAGAAACAGCTGTGCACAAGTGCTGAAGCACAGGGTCGGGGCTTCTTGAGGAGAGGGCAGAATGATCCAAAAAGGAGAGAGAACACTAAAAGTGAAGGGTGGAGTGCCATCAGCAGAGGGTTGACAACACTGGCTGCTCCCTGGTAGACAGCTATCTTCAATGCAGGTGACCCGGGGGATGGAGAAAAGGCTCAGAGGAGAAGGTCAGCAGGCACACTGCAAACTCGTAAGCAACCTTGTATCGGGATGTCACGATTTCAGAGGTGTAGGCGTGCTTGAGCTGCTGAGGAAAACCACGCTGGCAATCCTTCCACACTGGGCTTGATGAGAAATTGGTGATATTTACCCAAACCAAGAAGCAAAAACTGAAGAATACTCTAAATACGCATTAGAGGCATTTAATACACTTCAGAAGCAGCTCAGGATTGAAACTGGTGAAGTTAATTAGAAAGCTCTTTTGCAGCACAAGGGCCTTGCCTGCTTGCTTTCTGCCTATTTGCCCCAACACTCATTTCAATTGCTTTTCCCCAATAATCAAGAAATCAAAATTCCTTTGTTCGCCGGCACAGAGCCTGCACCAGGCGACTGCAGAGAAGTGATAAAGAAAATGATGGATGCTAATTTGACCATTTTCCTCAGCGTTCAGCAGACATCAAACCACACAAAAAACATTTTAGAGATCCAGCGCTGAGACACTCGCTACCATTTCTGTGTGTCCTCCCCCACAGTGCTAAGTTCAGATACTTAATGCAAATGTTCATTAAAATAATCAATATTTGGGGATTGTCTTGAATCTGCAGCCCTTAAAATAGGATATGCAACATGGAAATTACGTTTATCTCTGCTCCAGAACAGAATATACTTCAGGAAATAAGCTATAAAAATAACTAGGTTATGAAATTAAGATCAATTTATCAAAGGTCTTTAATAACATTCAGAGCCATATATTTAGTCCTTTAAAAATAATTCTAGATTTCAAATTTAAAAGACTCTGAAACATGTCTGGTTTTCCATCTCTTTTAATATTTTATTCTCTGCATAAAATGAAAAAAATAAAGCACAGTCTGTATTCCATCTGATTAGCAGAAAATTTTTTCTTTTCATTTCCAAACTACATTATCTTAAGACTTCTGCTTCTCTGGGTGCTTGACTGTCAGCTGCACTAACACTGCTCTGACCACTCTTTCCTCTCACTGTGTTTGTCTCTGCATTCAACACAAAGCAGTAACTTCCACACAAATCTCCTTTACCTAATAAATACAGTGGGGCCAGGGTACAGTCACTTTCTGAAAAACCCAAGGCAATTCACTTAATTTGGTATTATTTTTTCAGACAAAAGAACCCTAGCTGAGTACTCTGCTGTATAAATATTTTTCCTATTTCAGCAAATACCAAGTCTTTTGCTTTCAAGGAAGTCAAATGTGAGAACTCCACTGCTTCTTACAGAGATTCCCTATACAGTCAATTTGAGGGGCACTACTAAATATGGCCTTTAAATGCAATCAAGCCAAATGCCAGAAATATATATTCAATTTATGGTGAACGCCACAGTATGAAAGCTTTTTATTCCCCTGTTCTGAAAAGGATTGTATTAATTCTCCTCTTCTACCAGAGCAATGAAATTGCTGCTAACACTCAGTCCAGGGCAACAAGATGGGTGCCAAAGAAATGATCAGAGATCAGTGACTAGTTACCATTGCTTTACAGAGAATTATTAAAAACCCCTTCCAAGTCAACAAGGGAATAAACTACCTCTACAAGGTATTTTTCTCCTAAACCCTGTTATTAGGTGGGCTTATGCCATGAGGCATGTGTGTTTACATACTTTCTAAAGAGTTTATAAGTCTTATCTAACATAATCCCTGCATTCTATAATCCTATCTGTTTAATGTATTTTAAGTGGAGAAAACGGCTGGAACCAGGAGTATCTCAAAATGGAAGGCTCTTCCAAAGCACAATCAGTGAATTGGACATCAAATGCAGAAGCAGTTTATGCTCAGATTAGACTTTCAGTCATCTCAGATCAGGTACCCTAATACTGGGTTTTACTGTAAGCTATATTTATCTGCATATGGATCTTTTTTTCCTTCCCACAGGACACTTTTGGCTCACCATTTTATAAAATTATTAAAGGAAAGATAGACAAAATGCTGCCTGCCTTTGTATGTGAATTTTTCAGTGAATGTGTTCTATCTGCAGCTTCTAAGCATAAATAGCTGTGAACTATTTTCCTTAAATAAAAATAAATCTTTTTTCCTCCTTGACAAAGCAGCACAATTTTACTAATATCTCTGCAATTTCCAGCCTGTTTCACCTGCAGACTTAACCATGCAATAGCTACCTATTGTCACGAACTGCATTACCAAAGGCCTGTTCCCCATAATTAAATTTAGCCATTAGTCCCAGTTTTGCTTTGTGCCTTCACATTATGATGAGACTCCAGAGGCCTCCTTTGACTCCAACCCAGGTGGACCCACTGGGACCTCTTGGATATCTACTCTATATATGCCTCAAAATTAAATTAAAACACATAAAACTTGGCTGCTGCCTGCTGCAAACACTGGGCCAATACTAGGTGATGTCTGCACACCAAGGAAAACTTCAGGGGTGTTCTTCTGCTACTGCACATCTTCCATTAGACCCCAGGAGCTTCCCTCCTGGAGAACGTGACCATTCCTGGCTGCCTTCTCTTGTGCTCCCCGGGCATCACCAGTGTGCAATTAATGCACAGAGAACACAGAANATTCCTGGCTGCCTTCTCTTGTGCCCCCCAGGCATCACCAGTGTGCAGTGGTACAGACAAAGGAGAGCCCTTGCTTTCAAAGCAGTCACCAAATCCAGATACTGATTTGGTATACTGAAATTAAGGCTGCTTAATTAAGCTCCAAATTTCAGCAAATTGCAGACATGCAACTCTGAACAGCATGTTCTAGATAGAAACACACTAGTTCCCCATCACTTGCTGAACACACTTGGTTAAATAAAATCTGTGTCTTTGCTTTTTACAGCAGCACCTTTTCAGTAACAGGCTTCTCATTTTACACGAAAGTTGGAAAAAATTATTTTTTCTAGAGGGCACACGATACTAACTCAACTCAGAGTGGATAAACTTCTGGACTGAAGGAGCAGAACAGCTTGCCCAGGTCAACAACTTACTGGTTTCCACAGAGGAATGAGCACTGCACACTTCTCATGTGAAAAATACCTCCCTATACTCTCATAATGCTGCATCATTTCTGATTCTGCCATTTTAGTGGATTTGGGTTCTTGGATCCTGTGCTTGAACATCCAAGGAGTAAGGAGTGGACAATCTGTAATTTCTAGAGAAGACTACAGGTAAAGCAGTCAGTATTTCTTTCTCTCCATTTCACTCACTGATATTTAAATTATACTTACAATGTCATGATTATTTCTGAACTTGAGTTTTAATCTAAACCTGTGTCAGTACCATTATAAATACCTGAAACAAAAGTGAAAGACTTCTGTCTTTGTACATAATCTCAAAGGAATTGCAAATTCAAAAAGGAACAATTGAAAAAAAACCCAAAAACAACAGAGTTACATTCTGGGCAGAGGAACGACAAAGTTCCTGATTATACATGCAAAGAACATCAAATTGTACTACACAGCAGAACTATGCAAACCCTGCCATAACTTAAGGGATGCACAGAAATCCTGTATCAATAAATATTCTGCTTTACAGTGTTCCTGGATCATTTGAAGATTTGCAAGCCAAAGATTTTTGGATATCAATCATCTGAAGATACAAAGATGTAAGCTCCCAGCTAAGTTACAGAGAAACAAAAAAAGAACCTTAAAAGCTACCAAATGAATTAAAAAATTATTAACAAACATCCCCCTTCTCCCACACACCAACTATGCCAACAAGGACAACTCAGAGGGCCAGCAGCACTTACAGAGCCTGATGGACACTACGCTGACTGGATCTTTTGTTTGCAAACACAGGACAAAACAAGTTCAGCATTCCTTCTCTGAAAATTCTCATGAATTCAAGACCTCTCCCTCAAGCAATGACGATATTTGTCATTGGTTTTCTTCAGACAAAATAAGAAATAAGGAGCATCTGCAACACTCCCTAGCTTTGCATCTCTGGTTAGTGCTGAGCCTCACTCACATCCATCTGAAGCCATAGGTTTTCTCCCTGAAGTCACCTCCTCTCATCTAATGCTGCTCTAAATTGTTTATGCCACTTAGCTGGTTTTTTTTAACCCAAGTTCTTTCTCATTTTTTGAGCGCAGCTGATTAAACCTGAACAACTGGGTTGTTGGACGAAATATGCTGTAGCTATGAAATGGTACAGCAGGGACCAGTTTCACTGTTAATTTAAAATGCTAGAATTAATTAGGTAGTGTAAATGAAGAATTTAATAAGCACACTTTACAACCACAAGTTCTGCTTTTATTAAACACCCCTGCCAAATGAAGGCAACTATCTTCAGTCTGTTTTTCCTTGTCTCATTCCCTTAAAATCTCTGCAGTGAAAAAAAAACCCGAACCATTTTTGCTATTGCAACCCCTCCCCCATAATTAAAATGTATGCCTGACTTCCATCTCCTCTCTCAAGTCATTAGCATCTTTAAAAAATGCTACTGTATATCCTGCCTGTTCTGAGAAGCTACCAAACAAAACCCAAGTTTACGATTTTGGTTTTGAATACCAAATTAAAGGCTGTCTTAGAAGCTGTCATTCCTATTCAACTCAGTGCGGTGTACTACCAAATTAGCATAGTTTTTTAGTAAAGGAATATGCTTGTTTTAACATGTGCCTTTCCAAAGCGAGGGGGCAACTTCACAAACCAATTTTATTAAAAACTCCTACTGCTGTTCTAAGACTGCAAAAAGACTTGGAGCAGATGACTATTCCTGTCACACATTGTTTAACCAAATTTAAAATTAATAAAAGAGTTCAGGTCATGAATTCCATTGGAAAGATCCAGTATGTTTAAACCGACTCTCTTTACCTTTTAGCTCCTTGAAAAAAAAACATTTCAGAAGACTCAACATTATTCAAAAGAAAAAACTTTGCAGTTCCTTGACAGGGGAAATAGAATCTTTTACATGAGCCAATTCAATGCTGCCTAGCTTCAGAAATGCATTTGAGATTTTCTACTATGGTTTTGCCAGGATAACTATTTAATCATGATTTGGTTTATGACCTTTTCTATTTTTCTTGAAGCAAGCTCTCCCTACAGCTTTTTCTTCTGACTTTTTTTTGATTTGCCTGATAATTCAGCCCAGCAAGAAGGAAGCAAACTTACAATATATGAAGACAAACCAGACTTTTAACAGAAAGAACAGCACATTTGTTTAAAGGCATAATGAAACAGAGCATGCTTAGCTTAGATTTATTAAAGCCATAAAATTTTCAACAGAAACAATGAAAAGTCCAAAAGCAGACAAAACCTCAACTGTTTCACATCTTCATGGTTTCAGCAACACCTTAAGAATTCACTGGGGTTTTTTGCAATACAGCTTTCACTGTCAGAAAAAATACTTCTATTGATTTTAATAAGGAAAAAGCAAAGAACCCCTGAAAAGCCAGTCATTCCTCTAGCAGCCTACTGGCATACTTCCACCCCTCCCAAAAAACCCATCCAGGGGCCTAATGAAGAACACTCTTACATGATGATCCAGAAAGATGAGCTGGGTATGACCTCAGTGCATTTCCATTTTGTTACTCTCCATGTTCTAAGAACCCTACAAACATGAACTGCTTCTGGCAGAGGACTGCATTTGATTTACTAACTCTGAATTCAATGTGAGGAATGAACATGCATCCTCAAATTCAGTAATGTTGCACAATGCCTTGATAACGGGCCTGAAAACGTTGGCAGATGAAATTGTTTTCAAAAACAGCACAGACAATTTGGAGAACAATTTTTTTTTTTTAAATTTGGCTCTTTTGTACTTGTATCACCTCTTAGAGCAACATGTAGGGGTGATGTCCTCAAGGCATCTGTGTAAGTTTTTTTATAAGAATGGTTTCTTTCAAGTATTTTAGTGATCAAAGATTTATGCACTTTGTATGGAAAGAAAGAGCACAGGCAAAAAACTACCCAAGAATATGTCAGATGATCATATAGCAAATTTCTCACATCTTCAAACAGAAAGACAAAAGCCTGGAGATGGAATGAAACAAAAAGAATAGTGTTCCTAGCTGATGAAGTAATGGCTCTCTGTCCAAAGACAACCCATTCCCTGTGCAAACAACACCAAATATCTAAAGTCTTGAAAATATATTGTAAGAACATAATGAATTTGAGGGACAGAGTAAGCAGTAAAGGTTCATGAAACACAAGATCAAAATTCAAGCAAGGCACCCTAGACTCCTGTAGATGAGGGTTTCACTTCTGCCTGAAATAACTGTACTAACTTGCAGTTAAATTTTTCTGATTATTCCCAGACTAGAAGAAAAACAAAGGTCTGTAGAAAAATAAAAGTAAATAAAAGTCAATTCCATTTTTCAATCTTCTTTTTAGGACACCCGAAGCTGTGCCCAAATCAGAAGATTTATTGCAATAGATACATCATGGGCAACGTGCTAAAGAAAGCTCTGCTGGACTACACTTGGGAGGACTCAAGCTGCCCTGCAGCTACTGCCATTTGTTATGTGCCTTGTGTTCAACTGGAGCATTGCTGTGTGTCAGGAAGTAAATAAAAAAGAAGCATTGCATGTTGAAAAGCACTAAGCAGATCACCCTAATGCTGCCAGTACAATGGCTGCCAGGATGTTATGGAAGCAGGTATGTAGATTTACATTTTAATTCCTCATCTTCCCATGCTGCCTCTTCCCACAGAGCACACACCCAAGTTGCCAGGAGAGCCTCTGAGGGGAGCTGACTCCTTTTCTGGAACCTTTTCCCTCCCTAGGCTGCTGCTCTCTGTGCTAAACATAACAGCACTGGTGATGCACTGAACAGCAGTGAAATTTCAGCTGCTCCCACCTACGGTGCAAGTAGACACACAACCTAGAAAACTAACCCATAAAGCAAGCTATAAAAGCTGATTGTTCATCCCATCTTGTGCACCAGCAGATTCCTGGCTGCAGCAGCAGGGATGTGGATTAGGCCAGGTGCATCTGCACCCATCCACACCTCCTCTAGTGACAGTGCAGACTCCTCTCCTTGTTGAGGCAGCACCTGCCATGGGAGGCTTTTATTATAGAGGCACCTACCAATGGGTGCTACTTCATATAAAAAAGGATTGCTGCAAACTAAAATGTTTCTGGGGACCAGAGTTAATTAACCATTATCTATACATGTGTGAATGAAATCCAGAGCAGTGTGTCTCAACTACAGCCCACTGCTGCTGCAGAACACCGTGGTCAGTGAGCTGTGATGGACATGCAGAATCACCTCACTTTACAGTGTTCCTAAACAGGCAGAAATTTAACGAGGGTTTGATGAATCTCAAACGGCAGAGTCAGAATTAGGAACTGTCAGCTGGCTCAAGCCATTCAGGCAAGTCCATGTTAAATAAAAATGAGAATGAACAGGAAAGCAAGGCCACTGCCTAAGCTCTCCTGCAAGGAGCTGCACAGTGTGTAACACACACAGACTGGCAACCTTCAGACTGCTCCCCCAGATCCGTAGAGGCCGAGAGACAAGGGGCTTCTCCGCTGTTCTAAACCCAGTGTGCAGCACTGAAAACTAAAGGCTTGCCCCTGAAGTTTAGCACTGCATCTGCTGCACTCCCTGTGTTAGCACTTGCAATACAAGCACCAAGGCTCTGCAGCCCCTCACGCAGGCAAAACCCTCCCCACAAAGCGCTTACCTGTGATTTTGTCTCTCACGAGCTTGCAGGATTCGATTTCACCAATGCTCCCGAAGAGACTCCTGAACTCCTCCTGGGTCATGTTCTGGGGTAAATAGTTGACTATGAGGTTGGTTTTGCTGTCATCTGTAGCAGCCCCTGTCTGCATGGGGGAAGGGCAGTTTCTACTGTTGCTGGAGGGTCCATTGGTTGTATTGGAAGTAGGGCCATTCGACACCTGAGGCTCCATGGTGCTAATTATCTACAGCAAAATAAGAGAAAGGGGAAAAAAAACCACCCTTAAGTTTCATAGATACAATAGCTATTTTTAAAGATACTCACAAACGAATGAGTAGGTAGCATTCATGGCCAATTTAGATACTTCAACAAAAAAACCCGGCTTGATTCCTCTGTTATTGTTGCAAAGTAGGTCATGCTAGTCTTTGGCTGTGAGCATATACCAAGATGCAGCTAAAAAACCTTCTTTTTTTGTTAATGCAAAGCTGATTTCTGCTTTCATCGCACAGCCATTTTCACAAATGTAAATTTAAACCACATAAATTTAATTATAATTTAAGGTAATAATCATAATTAAAATTATAGTTCCATTAAATCAGATGAAGTAAGTGTATGGCTCTATATGAAAAGGTAAAATATTTTACCTATTTAATAACTGTATCACAGAGTGCAATGACAACAACATTAACCAAGCACAGTCAATCTGCACTGTGTCATCACTCAGCTTGCCTTCAATTAATAAACTTGGTGTCCCAAGACATACCATTTATTGGTTCCAGTGATGACCTATATTCTCCACCTATATTTTTCACTAATGAACTGACATCTCTTTAAATAATAAAGCCCTGGATTTGCAATCTTCACAGATACAAAGGTCTTCAGATATTTACTAGAATCAAAAAGGTTTAATCAAAGAAAGGCTTATCAGGCACAGGTGAAGGCTGGAATTATAACATGCCCAAGTATCTTGGAACACAAAACTCCAGTTTTCACAGAAGAGACTCAAACAGACCCTTCCAAAAAATGACAAGTAAGAACCCAGCTTAGCAAAGTGTGTTGCAGGACAGTAGCCCCATTGTCACCAGTGCCACCCGTCACGTGAGCAAAGCTGCCTGCATGTTTATCTGCAAAACACAAGTTTTCATCCCAAAACTGCACAGGCAGACAAAGAAAGCAGAAAAACCTGGGTGCTTCAAGCTCGTTCTATATAATTTGCCTCTGCCGTGGCTTCCAGCCTGTCTTCACTGTCACCACTGCTGCCAAAGGAAGGGCATCATCTTACTCTCAAATGTGGATAAATTAAAGCAATGCAAATGGTGGCTTTTGCTGCCTGCTGTGAAGTTTGTGATGTGCAGCTCCACTGGAATCGAAGACCATCCCTCGGATGGGCTCAGCCTCCCTCCACCAGGGGTCAATGATGCAAACTGCTGCCCCAGGCAGGAGGTTCCACTGCCCAGGGACAGTGACAAACATGGGAGAACAGAGGGCTGAGGCACCACACACTCTGAACCTGGTATTCTTCCGATCCTGTAATTATTATAATTACTCAAGACTTAATTTGCTTTCTTTTTTAAATCCAGGGAGGTACATGTTGTGACAAATTAGGCCTGTAATTCAGGAGGATGGGGGCACACACAAACACGCCAAAAAAAGGGTGTCTATTCTAAAATTAACTGCATGAGGGTGGCTCGGAGTCTAAATAGGTTATATTCTGGTCATGTCTTTTTTTTTAATTGAAATGCTTCAGTGTTAGTTTAATGCCTCATTTAGGAAATAACCCTCTTTTTTATCAATGGAAATAAGTTTTGAATTACCATTATTTTTATTATCAAGCCCAGGAATAACTACTTGGTTTAACAGCTTTTAAATAAAAAGAAGCCTTGCCACATTGTGCTTAACAGTAATGCCTTAAAACCACACAGCAGAATCATTTTGAAAATAAACTGCACAAAAATAGTCACTTCTTGAAAGACATGGGCACATCCAAACCAGAATCCCCCTGCCAATTTTACCAGCCACGTGGCACCAAGCACTGCTGGCATCCTTGGCCAAGCTGTGCCAGCCCCACACGCTCTTCCTTCAAGATTCCCCCTTCTACCCGGCATCGGCCATGCTTCCTTCCCTTCTCCAATCTAATTCCATCCATGTATTTACTCACACGTACTACTTAAACGCTTCAGATGCCGCTAAATCTGTTTAGCTCGGGATTCCAGCTGGAAGATCATCCTTTGATCTCTGCGACCCCACGGCAGACGCGGGCCCCGAGCTCTGCCTGCGGCTGCTGCGGGGCCGGGGGTCGCGCCCCAAGGCGGCCGCGCTCCAGCTCAGCACAGCCCGCTCCCACAGGCTGCGGCCGCTTCCACTCGCCCAAAACTGGGGGGAAAAGATCCCAGCTCTGACGCTGAGGCACAGTCAGAGGATGAGTGAAGCGGCTGGCGTGGTTAACGGCAGCTGCCCGTGCGCCTTTACATCCCTGGACCACATTCTCCCCAACATAAAGCCCTACAGGATAAGCGGCAGTTTTAGGGACTGATCGTGCCCCTCTGGAGCCGACAGGAATACCACACCACTGGTTTCAGTTTCAGCAGAAGCAGGACTTCAGCACAACACACCGAGGAAGGTGCATCATCTATTATTAGCAACAGACTCAAAAGCTATCTATAGTTCCCCGCGGTAGACAATAACCTTGGATCTTTTAAAAAATCTGTGAAAGAAAACAAAATTCCAAACTGGTTGGTGTCCTACTTAGGCATTTTGCAAATGCTTTTTAGTTAGATTTTCAGCATTCATATCTTCCCTACCAAGCAAAGGAACAGAATTCAACCCAAGACATTTAACACATTCAGAACATTAAGAGTAAGCTGCTCGGTAAAAATCTGTTCCTGAACAAGTACATTTCCTCATATACTTCAAAGTACCTTGGCATAAACTAATTTTGCACCAGGTGCCAGATCTTCTTCCTAGTTACCCTCAACTCCAACTAGGTTTTCCTGATTTTTTTAATAGCAGAAAGGAAAATCAAGGCACTTATTTGCCCTTCAAATTATTGTCAAGTCATAGGTTACTGAAAATCCATTTGCTATATGCGTATTAAAAAAGAGATAATGGATTGAGAAAAACGTTGAAGAATTATTAAAAGCATTTCTGATAAAGGATTTCAGATTTTTTTTTCACTGCATAGTTTTAAGTCTCCATTTACAGAATGGTTTCTGTGCAAAAGCAATTCTGTAGCAGAGCTTGCATTGAAGTTCTCACAGGGACAAAGGAATAACACTTCAGGTGTGCATATTTACTCCTGCCGTGGGTAGAGACTTACATTATTAATGGTAACAAAAAGGTAAAGCCCTGGCTCTCCTTCCCAGACACTGGGTCCTGTCCCCAACACGCCTGAAGCTCAAACCTCGGGCAGAGTTCAGTGTGCATGCACTGGGATGTTTATTGTCATGCACTGTTTTAATATTAAGTAGCTGTTGATTCCACATCAGTCAGCACATTACATAAGAGGAGCATTATTTATTCAAATAGATTTCAACATGACAGCCACTGAAAGTTTTTTTTCCTCTACCCACAAGACTAAGATACAGGTAATGAATTAAAAATTTGAATCCCAATACAAATATTTTTAAAATCAATACTCCAGTTTCCCAGGCACACAGTTAACTTACTGTGTTTTAATTACTGGTAGTAACTTTTTTAGATACAGTGAAGTGTTGGGCTGCAATTAAATTCTATCAAAATATCAAAGAAGGCTCTATGTCTGCCTAACTCATCAAGGGCTTATCCGGATACAGGCAAAACAAACGCTGAAAATTCGAGAGTGACTTAACCCCGACGCGAACTTTTTAAAAACAAAATATACTGTTGTCCCTGAAGGTATTGTTAAACATCCATAAACAAATAAAATTAGCAATATCTGCGCTCTGAGCAACATCTCTTCTTGTAGACCTTTCCTGATCCAATTTAGGCAGTTACTACTGGTCCTGAAATATTACAGCGCAAATGTCATGTGTGATGACATTCACATACTACTGGTATAAAGAGGCAATTTATTTTTTGGGGGCAATAACTTGCCAAACTCCCAATACTGCAATATGATACTCTATATATAGGGCAACAGCATCTTTGAAGAAGAATAAACTGCAGTTATTGCTAACAGACATTTGATTTAGCCACTAATAACCTGAATACTCTAACACTGACAAATACTATCTGTGATAGAATTTCAACCCTGATTTTGTAAGTTACATGTTTCAAATTGTGCACGTATTTCATCAGACTGCTACTTTTAAAAATGACGATTTCCTGGTGTACTACTTTTCTCACTGTGGTAATGTATCAGCAAAGTACGAGGTATTTTAGTTTGACAGATTTCACAAATAAATGCTTTGGGGAAGACAACATAAGCTTTGCCAGTGTTTTGCAAAACACTGCTTACCAAAAGGCTTGGTATAAACCACTCCCACAGAGTATCTGCCACAAACACCCATTAGAGCAACTCCTACATCACTAATGTTTCAGAAATACTGCCATCACATCTTCATTGTTTTTTCAATTAATTCAATTAATTTCAATTTATTCCCGCTAAAATATTAGCTCCAACAATAATGCAAAAAATACCTGTATGTATAAACACAACTACTACAATTACAAACTATTACAAGCTGGAGTAACTGACACTAATCTTCACTTATTACAGTAAATGTGTGACATCAATCTACCATTACAAAGCACAGTTAATGAATCATTTGGAAAACTACCCACAGACTAAGACAGCCTTATCTCCCTACTGCATGCATAAGCAATAGCCAATGGCTCGATAAATGTAAATATACATTTTTTATATTTACAAAATTTGTTCTCAGCAGTCTAGAAGAAGGTCTGCATGTTGAATTGAGGCTGCCATGTATGTGCACTGAAAGGAGCTTACATCCAGCAAATAATCAGCACCCATTCTTGCCATCTGAATTATGGATACTCCACTGACCATATTCCACAATAAACCGAAACTTAACTGGTATATATAAAAAAAAGCCACAATTGAGAATCTTAAGAATAAGTGTTATTTATATGCACTAAAGAGAAGTGTTTTTAAACATACCACAAACAATCTTTTCCTAAAATTAAAACCTGAAAAAAATTCTAAACCCCAGAAAATTCATGCAGACATATCCATTTTGAGGACTCAGAAGTCAAAAAAGTTAGCTATGAATAATGAACTGTTCACAGCACCTAAATGCCAAGAAAAATGATCATGGCAAATTACACCTCATGAAGAATTCATGAGGTCTAATTTTATATTATTTCTAAGTGTTCATTAATGAACAAACTCAGAACATTCTCCCATAAAAAAGAGTTTAGATAAATAATGCAAAGCTCTTACTTTATCTAAAAAAGCTCTTTAATTAGCATTGCAAGTTGTTTGCTTTTACAAGTGAAAACAAATGGTGCCATGGCAGAGGTCCCACAGCCATCTCGTGAAAAACGATGACAAAAGAAGAAACAAACAAAACCTCTCAAAGAAAATAAATGTAGATTCACAAAGGTTTCCCTCATACAATGAGAAACAGGCTTTAATTCCCTGCATATCTGCTCTTTTGAATGGAAGTCAGCACAGTACAAGTCTCTGTTCCCCTAGAACTTTTCTGCAGGTGAGAAAAAACCCATTTACAGGAGCTGCCTGACCAATCCATCCACAGCCTTGCCATCTGCTGAGCCATGAATAGCCATGCCAGGAGTTGGTCCAGGGGCATGGAGCAGAACACACAAACACACCCAGGTGACCCTGAGCCCTGTCCCAGCCCACGAACCCCACCCCAGTTTAAAATGCACCCACTGCTCCTCGCTCCACGGGGATTTAGCAATCTTTGCAGAATGAGGCACTGCATCACAAAATGTTCAGGACACAACATGCCACCTTCCCATAGGAGTGTGAAAGGAAAAGAACATAAAGTGATTTTAAGCCTGCCTTGGTTCAAAACCACAACTGCAGCCAGAGCAAGAGGCAGGTGCA
Source organism: Polioptila caerulea (assembly GCA_013397295.1). NCBI lineage: Eukaryota > Metazoa > Chordata > Aves > Passeriformes > Certhiidae > Polioptila > Polioptila caerulea. The sequence goes on along the minus strand of VYXF01009087.1, from coordinate 1,712,330 downwards.
CCTGACCACATGTGGGCTTCTTTCTGAAGTGACCCCAGGAGCAGCAAACGATGCTCTGTGTGCAGCTCCAGTACAGATTCTCTTAACTGCAACAACTGTCAAATTTCACTGTCAATTACATTTTTATTAAAGCTTATGTGCTGCACAACTAGACTGTGCTATTATTTACCTAATAAATACATCATGAACATGAAATAAAGGAGGAAAATGAAGCTTTTTAGTCTATCTGCCTGGAGGCAAATCCAATACCCCAGAAACAAATCATTATCTAACCCTCCGTATTTTGACATGTTCCCCACTCATATGCACTTCTACATGCTACATCTTTACCTTCCTTGGAGTAAAAGTCACATTTAATATTTTAAATATAGATATAGCTGAAAAAATCTCAGCTCAGAAGACTGGCAGTCTCTGGCTCTCATGGCACAGACACAGCCGTCTTAACTTGCTTCCAGTGTGCTGCACTCAGGTTGAAATGGTATTCAAACATTTTCAGCAAATCCACATTTATGGGAGCCCCAATAATTGTACAGAGCACACAAATGATCCAAATGGAGAAGACAACAAATGCATTCATTTTAAGATGCAAGCCTCGGTTGAAATAAAGGAGAAAATTATTTTCTTTAACAGTTAAATTCATCCTGAACCAGTCCATTATAGGCTTTTGCATGAATATGCTAAATCAAAATATTCTGCCCCCAATCTGCAGTGAAATGAATGCAAAGTTTTTTGGCAATATTAACTTGTTATCACAGTAGTGCCTGAAGGACATAACCCATGGCAGCACCAAGTTGTGCTGTACAAATGGGCAGTAAGGCAGGGACTGCTGCTCTACCAACACAGTGACAAAAAGCAGAAAGGCAAAACCTGTTATTTTTTATTTGAATTTTCACAGAAGTGAAACAAAGAAAGTGAAACCAGATGAAAGTATCTAGGCAAACTGCTGAAGCTACACAGAAAGCTGTGACAGCCCCAAAACACACCATCCTACCCTTGAATCTGGCCCACTGATAAGGTACAACTCCTAACAATCTTATCAAAAAGAGAAGCAGTATAACAACTGCGCACCAAAGTGCAGGTTTTTTGAGAGTTTCAGATAAATACGTAGAGTCCACACTTCTGTTCCTACAAAGTGCGGACTCCACAGTTTTGCATTTGATTTTAAGGACAAAAGGGAATGAGTTGGGGGGAAAAAAAGACACCAAAATAAGTTGCAACTACTTCAACACCAATAGCTACCACTTGAGCAGTAGGGGAAAACACTCTTGAGCTACACATCCAATAACTACACTAAAGATAGGAACAAAAGCACCATATCACACACTTTGCATCATCTCTTACTCTTCCTGCAGGTACTCTGGGGGTAAGAAATTGGAGGAGGAGAACTACAATTATCATTCATACAGCTCAGCACTCTGCAAAGCTCAGAGGAAACACAGGACTGGGGAGCAGGTGCACAAACAAGCACTCCATGCACAGCAGTTTCTGGGTGTGTGGCACATTCGTAAGGACAACAGTGTTTGTCCAGAAGCAGAATATAGTTACAGTTCTGTGTTGTGTATTATCTCAACTCACAAAACGTGAGATTCTTTATGAACTTCTACTGAGCTTTACTTTCAACTACTTCCAGCTTTTTCTTTTCCTCTTGCAAAGATTACCAAGAAACTATGCCTGCTGGAAACCGAATGAGTTTTTGGCTTTATTCTTCAGTGTTCTCCCAATATCTTGAAATCCACAGCAACAGCACTTGGGAAATGGTGAGGAACAAAGTGGTGTAGTAGGTGATGGGCACAGAGGTTTCCTTCTGTCCCTGGATCAGGGTTGTCCTTTTCATTAAGACAAACTGATTTTTGGAATGCCAGCCACTTATCCCCTACGTTATTTGGAATGGTCTGACCGGAATTTATGATACTTTCTACTATTAAATGCAATTCATACATGAAGAGGTGGGAAAACACAGCCTTGATTCCACAGCATTCAAGCACCACTCCGGAACACGGCTTTGGAGAAAGCCATCACCAAAAACACCGGGAGAGGAAAACGGATGTGTCCTGTCTATTAGATGGGCAACCCAACCAGCTCGGGTCAAAAACCCTTACAACCACTGGTATCCCACAGACCACGGACTGCAACAGAGGCTGGTGGCAGGGAGGTGTCCTACTTCTGTCCTGGGACATGGCCACCCATGGCTCCTGCCCACCCGTGTCCCTGGGGGTCACCCGCCGCCTCTGCTCAAAGGTCTGCACTATTTTTGAACGGAAATAAAGACAACACGGTCAGGCTCTCAGTTCTCAAGGAACATCTATTTCTTCTTCAATCACACTTCTACTTCTGCCAAAATCATACCAGGCAACCCTGAACCTAAAATTTTACAAGGGCTTTATTTTAGTAATTTTATCATTCCAGATCGCTTCTTATTCCCTCCCGTCTTTTCACTGAGGCTACTACTTGTTCTCTCAAGATGCATATGAAGGCTAAAGGAGTCCAAAAAAACCAAATCTCAGCAAAAAGAGATCTTTCTTTGATTGACACTTCAAGCCAAAATTTGATGAAACCATCCTCTTTTTCCATGGGCTGCATTTTACAAGATACCACAAAGGCAAGAGGGCCCCCAGTGACTGCACCGTCCCCCTTGAAAAAAGAGACTGTGACTAACAGAAACCATAGTTGAAATCTGTGTTAAGAGGGTGATAAAAAAACCAGATATACCACCAAAAACATTAAGTTCATGAGGAAAACTCCGAAAGACTGAAAAGGGTCTCTCAAAAACCTACATATTAGACAATAAAATGTTGATCTCTACCATGCTCTAAGATAGAATCTCAGCCTAAAGGACACGCAGCCTAAAAATACCCTGAAATGAAAGCAAAGGAAATTGAGAGAGTCTTTTTATATTTCTGGTTACTTTCTGAATTTTATTTTTAGCTCGATTTTGTTTCCTAATCACTACTTACTTGTTTGGTTTACTGACTCTATTACTGAGTTATATATTGCTAATCTGTAGCTGAATTCTATTACTGACTGGGGAATATGTATGTAGCACTGTGTACTGACGCACAGATTCCCACGGGGACGTACACGTTCATGGAAGAAGCAGACAGCTGCAAGTCTTCAGCTGCTGTAGACCTGTCACAATTCCACTTTATGTTTTTTTTTTTTCCCTTTCCCTTTAAGAAAATAATATGCAATCATTTGCAACCCCGAAGTTTAGACAGTGAAACCTGTGTTATGAGCCATATTGAAACCTAAAAACATCTACTTACCAGAAGGCAAAGCAAAGCAAGGACAGCGCGGGCTCTCCGTGAAGCCTAGGAACATCCAACCCCCCACTGCTGTTATTTCTACTGAAGTTCTAGAAACAAAAAGCTACAATTTTTAGAAGCCCTTAAGAGATTTAATATTCATTAAAATTCACTGCAATAGGATTTCAGCTCCTAAGCCTAAGCTCTTCTGAAAATGCTGCCCATGTATTTTTCATGCAAAGACAGGCTTGTATTAGGCAGGAATGGATGGCTTAGCAAAACACATGCCCCAAACAAGATGTTTTAAGGCTCTGTCCTCAACAGGACCTTAATGAAGACACACTGCTAAATGCAATTAGGAAACACTAATCAACATGTGTACATCTCAACTGCTGGCAACAGCATCTCTATGGATACTGCAGCTTGCAGGTCTAAGTGAGACAGACCCCAAAATAGAAACTATGTTGTTCAGCTAAGTCCTATCTCCATCATTAGAAATGTTTGCCTGCTGCAAGCTACCAGTATTTCTCTTAAAACTTAACCGGATTAGTAATAAAAAAAATACATTTACCTCTTTTCCAAAATTCACCTGTTAGTCTACAGCTCTGTACCACACTAATATTGCTTATGGAAATAACCTTCTCTTAAAACATAAGCATTCTTACTTCAGGAACACATCTATGGTAGATGAAGTTACAATGAATTACTGAAAATAATGTATGTCATCACCATCTTAAAGACAGTGAGCAGATAATAGAAATTGTAAACTTGAGAAGCTTCTGGGAGCAAAATATTCAGAAATCACCTTTGAGTAAGCAGAGGCAGCTGTTTACTCTGATGGTCTCACAAAATAACTACCTACAAAATGGCTTAAATAAGTATAAGTTTTAAAGTACTGCATGGGGTGAATATCTCAGTAATGCTTAAATTCAAACTATCTCACACATGAAAGCATCAATGCTAGGATCAATGACAAATATAGATTAGGAATATATTATTCATCAATAAAGGACAAATATCAAGTACACACCTGTCATAGGTCAGGCTAACAGATCCTTATGTTTTATCCCAGACAAACTATGAATCTCTGCACTACAGAAGAGAAGCATGCCACGGGCCAAACCAACCATCACCTTTCATAACTGTAAATTAACAAACATACCCCGAACAGCAAGAATTTAAAAATGTACCAAAACTCCTCTTAAAACGTGAGCACACCTCACGGATAGCAATCTCCTGGTTAAAACACAATTCTGCTCAAGCAGCCAGTAAGAGCCCTGCCAAGCTCAGCCCCTGCTCAGGTTCAGGTGCCTGGGGACAGGGGGAACCCAGACCACCACAGCTGTCCTGACTCCAAGCCCCACGAACCACTCGGATGTTAAAAAGCAACTGGAAATAACAACAGCCACTATTAAGAGATCAGCAGGGAGAAATGTCCTAAGGGTCTAAACACACATGAACTAATGCCTGGGTATTAAAAAAGTCAAACCAACCAAGTGACTGTCCTCTATTGGCTATGCTTTCCTTACAACACACAGCAGCCACAGGCAGGCGCTTTACACCTGGAGCTGGATCCACTTCCATCCATCTCACCTCAAACAAGTTGGTGACAAATCTGACTCTGTCATTACTAAAACTACGACATCACCCAAGCACCCTGGCCATGGAGGCACTCAGCCCAGGTGTCCTGGTCCAGCCTGGTGCTGAAATGCTGGAGGAGAACGTGGCTCCTCCAGCAGCCGCCTCGGCTACGTACAGCTGCAGAGCTCCTTGATCAGCACAAAGAACATCACACAAACAACGTTCACTTTTGCACTTAGCAAAGACTAACGATGGAAATTAAACTCAATTTCTATCCGAGCATTTACATCTGCGAGCACTTCTTTCAGTAGCTGGGTGATGACAAGCACAGACAATAAAAAAAGGATTCTAAAAATATACTACTCTTTTTCCCTGGATTAGTGTGTCTACAGTTAAATATAAACTGTGCTCTATAAATTATCAAACACAATGTCAAATTCTGAAGTGCTCTCCGGAATCTCTCACAGAGCACACGAAATACAGAATGATAATTTTGTCCTGGCCCAGTTAGTCTAAAGAACAATATGCTACTGTGCTGGATCATGGAGTTAGCTCCTGTCAACGGCCACACTAAAAATGGCCACAGCCACCACTGTAGCTGCACGCTGAATTTTTCAGGACCCTCCGCATCAAGCAAAGAGTTTAATTCCCTGAACAGCTGCTCTCACAGGAAGGGAATCGACAGCAACATTGTCACAGTATAGCTGGCACAGGCATATTAGGAAGAATTTCCAGCATTCATGCTTTCTGCTAAAAATCAACTTCCCCCTACTCATCTACTGCCAGTAACTTCATTTGGAACAAAGATATATTAGAACTATTTTTATTTAAGAAGCATTTATTTACATACATTATTACTTCTACGGAGTCGTGACTGTGCCTTCTGCTTTACAGAAATAGCATCTTTGCCCACAAGATCTTCTGCACATAGTAAAGCAAAAAGTCACTGATCACCATTCAAAGATCAAGAAGGACCAACAGAAGATTAATACAAGTATTGCAGTTAACAATTATAAACCCTTTAAGCACGCAGAAAAGCCAAATACCCCAAATACCTCTGATCTCCAAAGCAGAATGCGTTAACACTCCACCACAGTGTAGTGACTTAAATATGGGTTATTTCATGCCGTTGAGTCATGAATTTCACATTATCTAACATTAAACTGCTGCTGACTATGGGCGTCTACGCATCAGCTGAAGGGGACTGAAAAAAGGCCTGGCCTCCCCTCCAGATTAGCATTCAACTCATTAAAAAGGTTTGTTAGTGTTTTGCCCATGTAGTTTTTTTTTATGAACCTCTCTAACCAGAACTACTAGAACCAGGGGACTTCCACATACACCAAGCACTTCATAGACATCAAGAGTCTTAATTAACCCATGTATGAAACATAAAAAATCCCCAATGTTAAACCTCCCAATGAAGTTCAGTCTAGCAATATACTTCTCAAATTCATAAATACCAGTTTTGCTCTTAAGAGCAGAAGGGAAACATGGACTTCTGGCAACTGTCCTGACCAGCAGGAGCAGAGTCAGGATCTGAAATTCCAAGTCCTTGCCATGTAATTAGACGTAACATTACAAGAGAAGGCAGGTCTACCTTCAACTGTAAATCGTGAGTAAATTGCTGTCTTATCTAGTTTTCCAGAATGCAACCATGAGAGATTCTTAAAAGGAAGAAAAGCAAGAAGGACACGTGTCCTTCATCCCTCATGTCCCTACAAAGGCTTTTCAACAGCACTCAGCCTGGGAGAAAACACTTGGAAGTGCTCAGGGAAACCACTTAGCCTCTCCAAAGGGGAGTGCATGCAATTACAGGCCAACAGGTAGGACCGGGGCACAGTTACCTGCTACAGCAGCAACCTTTTGGGGCCCTCTACATGGAGATCCGGTGGGACCTTCTCCCCAGCCGTCCCTCCGGAAGCCAAAACCCGGGGAAGCGGTTTGGGTTTCCTCCCGCGGCTCGGTGAGCGCCGCCGGGCGCGCGGCGGAGCGGCTGCATCTGAAAGGACTCGCGCTACTGGAAAGGCTCCAGTGGCATTGCTGCCCTCTGCCAACACCAGCATCACTTACGTGGGCACAGACGCGCTACGCGTGGAACCTTCTCGAAGCGCTGCAAGAGGCACAGCCACCTCCCATAGTCACTGGCGTCTGCTTTGAAACAAACACACATTATCGCGCCGCCTTCACCTCCAAGGGCTCCGAATGCTCCCAAGCCACCAAATGCCACCGCCCTGACTCCCGAAAAACGCTGGCGCGCGTCTCCAGACCGGGGAAACTACCAGCAGCAACGTATATGGAATTTTATGGCAATTAGAGAAGTTTAATTTTAAGAGAATTAAAAAAATGAAAGCTTATTTTTCCCCCAGAATTCAAGGACAAATAATTTCCCATCACAACAGCATTGCTGACGCAATTGCGCGTGCCTTAGCAACGAAGGCGTACTACAGCATTTTATATACATCTTGCCTCTAAATATTGTCAAAGCCAGGTTTGTATCTTACTGTGCAACTACATCTCACTTCCAGAGAGGACACGCAAAGGTTTGGCTATCCCCTGGTTTAATTATTTTTCTTCATATTATGTCTTTTCTCCCCATGTAATCTACGATTCCTAACTGGTTCTCAGCATTTCCTGACTTGTACAGATCTTAGCCATTGAGGTGAAAGTCTTCATGTAAGGCACTCTCAAGGGTAGAACAATAGGTAAGATGGGCTCTTGGCTTCCTCCCTACTTTTTGGGGATCTAAAGACGCAATAATGCATCAGGAGCTCCATTAGGGAACACAGATTTTTACTACAGAAAATAAAGCTCAACCTAACATTGCTGGGGTAATTCTTAATGAATTCACACAAGCAATGTAAAAGCTACAAATAAGACAATGTTAGGCAGTTCCAAGAATTAAGTGCATTCTTATTATAATCTCATCTGAGAGTATTTAATTTCTAATACTGATGTTCCAATGCTATTGCAAACTCTGAATATTTAAATGAGTAAACAACAAACAAAAGGTCTCATCTTCAGTGCCCCAAGCTATCATCCAAAACTAGTTATAATTAAACGTGTGAACAACAGAGTAACAAACCTGCAAAGTCAAGGTTCTGAGAAATTAATGGGCATCACACCACTGCACCAGTTCACATTTATCACTCATTATCTCCCCGACTAGCACAGTGCTGCTTCACATATTAGTGCCTCCTTCTTTCCTCCAAGCCTTTCCTGCCTTTTCTAGATGGCTAATTTTATACAATTACTGCCTCTGACACATTGAGACCTTTTCTCCCCCCTTTCTTCTTCTTGCTGTAAAGCTAGTGACCTACAAAAGCCCCCTGCACCTAAAATATTCCAGTATTTGAAAAAGTAAAGACTGATCATTTAAGGGAAAAAGCAAGCAAGCAGTCTCTAAGTACCTGTTTCTTCAACATCTTCCCTTTACATTATCTCAAATGGTTAAATGTACTAAAAGGCTAAGGCAAGGTACAGGTACCTTTTAAACATGTTTTATTAGGATTAAATCTATCGTACTTGTTGAATTGCAATACCGCCCTCCTCTTCACAAAGTTCCTTAGAAAATTAAAAATGTGCCTTCTCTTAAAGTTGCTCCAAGTCCTCCACTGTTGGTAGTAACTGGACATTTACAGAAATGATTGGGAAGTGTTACATTACACAAACGCCCTTTCCCTCCTCATCCAAATCCCAGCATTTTCCTTACCATCCATTTGAATGGGAAGGCCAGATACTCATGCACAAACACATACACAAAAATACATGCGTACCCATCTCTTCCTCCACCCTACAGGGCAAGGAAAAGAGCAAGAGAAGGAGAGGAGTACAAGGGGGAGGGGTGACTTTCCATCACAGATTAGCAAATTTTGCAAAATCTGGCCCATCCCTTACAGAGGTATCTTGCTTTTTAACATCACCCCACTTGCAGGAAAACTGTTTGTGCCCACTTCTCCCCCAAAACCCCAATGACATTGAAAAAATACTGCATTGCAGTACTTGCCAGTGCATCGGAGTGTATCCAGTTAGCTGTCCCACAGACATACAAATGTACATTTTAATGTGTCCAGGCATGTAAATGAGGAGTCCAGAGGACACAGATTGCCAAAACAGACCAGTGGATTTGTCAAGTTATCTGCATCTCTCTCCTTCTCACCATAATATTCTCTGCCACTGTCCATTTCTTGCCTGGGCTGTTTGCTGAAATTATTTTCAAAGTCCAAGTTCCAAAAGAAGACACCAAATTCCCCTGCCAGAATACGGGACGCAATCATACCTTATTTCTTTTGAAAAACCTCAGGATGTAGAGTGGCTCTAGGTTATGTACCAACAGTATGACAATTACTCTCAGAAAATAACCTGCATTTAATTAGTACACTCCCAGCATACCAAGTAGGAAGGTTGAGGGGAAAAAAAAAATTCCCTGTAACTCAGAAGATATTATTTTAAAAAAATTAATACATTAAATATATGTAAGATTAATACAACCAGATTTTCTTTCAATAGAGTCACAATATTTAACAGGACCAAATAAAGATGATGAAGACTATTTCAAACCCATTCAAATGGGATTTTTAAGTATACCCCTTCCAGCTCACTGTAACCATTCTTTGTCACAACAGCTCGGGCTCACTTTGAGAGAGCTCAAAAAGGTAAAATTAATAAAGAGGAAGAAAGCAAAGGAGGCAACCAAGCCAGTCACCAGTGGAGAGACATGCCTGTATCTAACATGGGAACTTGATTAGCAGAGTACAAGGGGACAGGATTTTAAACTGATGGCTGGTATTCACATTGCATCAATATCCAATTGTAAGATTGCCTCCTTTCTGACTAGTACACCAAGACAACAGTTTTTTAAAAAAGAAAAATGTCATGCCTAAGGACAACTACATTTTCTGTATTTTTTTGTCTCAACAGAAAGAGGTGTTACATCTTCATCTTTCAGTATTACTTGCAATCTTAATTCTATTTCACTAACTTAATAGCTATTTTTCTATAGAAGATTTACAATGCAATCTTTTACATGCAGAAAGAAAATGTCACTATGTACATGCAGGCTGTATTCATTAATATAATCTTAAAACAAAGGAGGAAGATCAGGGCAGGAACACGTGCACCATAAAACAAGGATTACATTATTTTTAAATCTTTGTAGAAACACGAAATTGAACAGAAAATGAAAATGTAACTACTAGCTGGTGACTCTTAAAACAAACAATGCAGCTGTGTAAAATAAAAGGCATCCTTATTTATTGTCATGACTAAGTTAACAGATTTAGAACACAGTATCTCTGTTTTGGACAGAAGAAAAATTATTTTAATCTCACATACAACTACAATGCATGTCAGAATGCATCTCTGCACATGCACAGACTATAAAATACGGAATTTTACACATGCACACACCCCCTCAAGATTTTTTTTCTCCCCCTCTACATTGTAAAGCAGCGCAGTTTTCAGAGGGCCATTCAATCACTTTTTCACAGAAAGGACTGCAGCAGAAGCTACACTTAAAGCAAATTAAAAAGAGTATTTAATTTTTTAATTCCTATTTCAACTAAGCACTACCATTCCTGCTTGAATTTGCATTCGAAGTCACCCTGCACCAGAGAACGGAATAAAGTAAAAATATCTACAAATCCAAAGACAGAAAGAAAGGCGTGTTCTATATTCCTGCTTTGCTTCTTATGCCTCCTGATGTGTGATAGATGAGCATTTTCTGGGCAACCACATTTTTATATCTTTTACGCTACTGTCTATCACCTACTAGTCTACTACGCTTTTTTAACACTTCTAGCACCACCAGCTATTTCCCATTATTGTTTGCCACTACAATTAAGAGACCATCACAATTAACAAAATATTCAGCCGTGGTTTAAAAAGTAGAGTTGCCACAAGGAGCCCGACACTGGAAGTGGATATTGCTCCAGCAGATACAGAATGGACTGTGGCTAAAGGTGGGGACGGAGACGAACAGAAGATTAATTTCAGTATTTTTGTAAATACCGCTCAGTGCCTAAACCCTAAAATATGGTGAACTCCCCTGAACTGATTATTCTGCCATATAACCATCTGATTTCGTAAAAATACCAATATCACTTAACACAAAATCACTGCTTAGGGTAAATTCATTCTACCTACTGTTCTCATAGGGACATTTGCTGGAAAATTCTAAGAAATGATTTGCAGAAGCTATCAGCTGTGGGAGTTCACTATTATACCTCTGTCAACTTCATTCAATATAATTTACATTTTTTTTTATACTGCCTCACAGGATTCCTTGCAATTTTTTGCACGTACAATTTCACAGCAGGGAGGGGGGAAGGAAAAAAAAAAAAAAAAAAAGATAACCCTCTTTTGCAAAGGAGAAAGAACAGATGCTTAAAACCAGATTTCTAGAAATCACTGTAAGCCTGAGCCAGAAATGTAATTAACACCTATTTATAAAGAATAATTAAAGTTGTGACTGCCACAATGAAGAGCAGAGATAATCGAGGTAGCCCCTGCTTCTCTTTTTTTTTTTTTTTAAGATTTTTTTTACACTGTTTGCAGTATTCCCACATGATTGCCACCTGCTCCCCCACTCAGCTTCCCCTATGCTCGTTTCCCCGGCAACCTTTCATTGGCTTTTCCTCCCAGCTATCGCTTTCAGTTCGGCTGCTCAGTCTAATCTTATTTGTTTTACACCCATCAAAACAAGCAGCTAGACAAAGACAATCCTGTAAGAATGGGAAAAGACCGTCGCTTTGTTTCCCCGGTTATAATAAATATCCGCGGCAAAAGTCTGCAAAACGTTAAATTAGGGGGAANCCTCCAACCTCAACCCCCAGCCCCCACCCCGACACAAAAAAAACACACCCTTGCTTCCATCCATCCACCCATCCATCCATCCTCGACAGCACCGGCTCCATGGGAAACGCGATACCTGGATTTTTTAGAGGCGATTATTAGGTTTGTGTTTAAGGCTGGTGCAATAGGAGCGGAGATTAAAAGGCATCATCGGCCGCCCGCTTCGCCAGGCACACGCGGTACCATGACACCGTGACTGTCAGCAGAGACCATCCGCGCTCAACTGAGACGCAGCCTTCAATGGAAACGCCGTGGAGTGCCATCGCGGCTAGGGACGGTAAATGGATGTACGGATACAGATGTACACACACACACACACACANGGGGGGGGGTCCCGCTTGCCCCCCCCCATCCCGGGGCTGGCAGGAGGGCCGGGTATTGTGCGTGCGGCCCCAGCCCCCACCCGGGTCGCCCCGCTCGGCGCAGCCCCGGTGCCCGCAGTTGTGTGTCTGATCATGCCATTTTGCACAATCTGTAAGGAAAAGCACAAAAGAGGGGACGAGATGAGCACGTCCGGGCTCCTCCGCCAGGAGAATACGGGCTAAAAATAGAAATACTATTTTTCACATAAATGGNGATTAAAAGGCATCATCGGCCGCCCGCTCCGCCAGGCACACGCGGTACCATGACACCGTGACTGTCAGCAGAGACCATCCGCGCTCAACTGAGACGCAGCCTTCAATGGAAACGCCGTGGAGTGCCATCGCGGCTAGGGACGGTAAATGGATGTACGGATACAGATGCACACACACACACACACACACACAGGCAGACATAGCCCACCAAAAAAATAAAAAAATTTAAAAAAAAATAAAAAATAAACAAGGCTCTCTGATTTTATTTTATGACTCGCGATCCGCCGCCCTGAACAAAAGAAATTCGCGAGGCACACGAGAAACGAGACAAAACCCCACGAGCAGGCTCTCCCCGTTCACTTACCATTTTCAAGCCATTCCACTCCATCTGTGATCACAAAGATGGACCCTTACAGCCCCTCACAGAGTCAAAAGCAAAAAGAGCGTTATGTAAAAGCTGACATTCCTTCTTACAGCGCTGCTGCCCAACGATGCAACAAAATCGACATATACTAGGCACTGCAACACATACAAGCCTCCTCCTCTTTTTATGAGGTCACGACAGGAAACTCTTTGAAATACAATATGCAGCATTTACTGAAGCTCATATAAATCACCCTCTTTTAAAATTACCATACCTATTGCGCAGTCCACCAAAAAGAAAATTACCAATCTCGAGGCTTTTTTTTTTTTTTTTTAAAC
>VYXF01009087.1:1680367-1698517 GCA_013397295.1 Polioptila caerulea | reverse complement strand
AGGCGTTGCGACATCAGGTGCTATTGAAATTAGCCGCTGCCAGATTGACAATGTTAATGATGCGGTGACCTCTACAACAACAGAGACCAGATTTCTGAACTGCTGCTTGTGTCTAGTAATTAAGGCCCGGTTGAAGAAACAACACGCAGCCCCGTTTTTTTTTTTTTTAATTTTTTTTGGGGTTTTTTTTTTTTTTTTTGGTTCCCCCTGTTCCCACCCCTGGGCCCGGCGGTGCCGTAGCTCGGCCATGCTCCAGTGCCTACATCTCCTTACCTCCTGCGCGCCCCGCTCCCAGGTCCGGCGTATTTTAACCACCTTATCTTTTTCGACAGTTGCTTTCCGGAGAAATGCATATTTAATGATCTGCCTCTAGGCTTAAAGGCACAACAAAAGCACTTTGACGTGCATTTAAAGCTGCATTTATTTTCAGGTACTATTGATTTTAATAATCAACCCATCTCTCCTTCCTTCCGCCCGGTGAGGTTTTTTAAAATACGTTTTTTTAAAGGCGTGGATTTGATGTTGCTGCCACTTGACAATGTCTAAGGCACAGCAGACACCTCTTTATCGGGAGCTTCCCCCGAACGACAGTAGCGTTTCAGAATTATTTTGCCACCTCGCTTCATTATTCTTCAGCTCGACAGGAAATAAAACGACAGGAAACTTCGGGCATTTAAAAGAATTTTCTTTTCCAGCCTTAGAGAAACGTGCTTAACTTAACAATGCACACTCATTAATCCTCCGCTCGCTGCCACTGACAAACTAACAAAACTTCACTTTCAAACAGCAATATTTTACCCCCTTCCGACCATGGCAAGTTTTTAAAGAATTCCCACAAGTTGGGAAGCATTCATTTCTTTCTTTTTACTTGAGAGGTATTTTCCTAAAGCATGTTTTGTCCAGAGTAACAAGGCATGGCACTCTGTAATTACAACAAACCTTGAATTTACATTTATCACAACTAAAGCAACCAAGAATTACACTATGGATACACACAGGATCATTTAGTTTTACCATCCACAGATTCATTTCAACAACTAAATATGGGGGTTTTTTTAAAGAATTCAGTATCATTGCAAGCATTTTTAAAGGTAAGAGCTGAAAACCGAGGAAGCTAGGATGGGCCACGTTATAAGCTCACTTAGCTCTTTCCTAGAGAAAGAAAACCTGACCACAACCCACCATTTTCAAAACATGTAAATCAAATCATCATTGTTCCACAAGTTTCATTTAAAAAAAAAGTATAAATATTCCCTCCACACTGCTAAGCTGGGGACTGACATTCAGTACATTTTAAATTTCTTTAAGCCATAAGCAAGCTCAAAAACACACAGAGACTAAACACACCAATAAAACGTATGAAATGTAGTAAAGCTCATAAAATTCAGCTACACACAAACCAAGCAAGGAGAAAAATCACATTTAAAAAACATCATACCATCTATTTGTGGAATGAGCACTGAATTCAATTAAAATATGAACAATGTGAAAGGCTGCAGACGATTTCTCTCACCACACATCTTTCTGAGCACGTTTGTAGCTTAGTAAAAACTAGCATAGATAAAACTAGCCTGTAAGATACATTTCCTGACTCAAATTTTGGTGACCCATTAGACTGAACACACAGACTACTACACAAAATGCTACAACAGCTAGTATATTAGCATAGATTCTTGTACAAACATACATCAAATATTAAAGTTAGATTTATAATGCACATTTTTTTACTTAAGGTCTCTTCAGGGGTTAATAACACGGAAGAAGGCATCCAGAAATTATTTTTAAGTCTCTTCAACTTCACCCTACTTTGTTACTATAAATTCGTTATGCATATCAAGATTCAGCCATTTTTCTGAAACAATAATCGCACGCTGCTCCTCTAAAAAATTAGCTAATCTTATCCGTCTGTAAATCCAGGTACTCTGCACACTGACCACTTTCCCAAAAAGCACCTCACACACGCAGCCTTTCCGAGAAACACTAAAACAAACGCTCAAACATCCTCAGAGGCCTCTCTCTGGAAAGACAAAGGCAGAATCCTATTGTTGAAAAAGTCAACCTTATTCTCGTGTTTCCAACAGTACCATTTATCTTTCAGGGAAAGGGACTGACCACCGCATCACAGTGGTGACATTTGTAAAGCATCAGATTCTCTATACAGTCTCTCCAGCAACAGCCAGCAAGCCCCTGAGCAAAGCATATTTTTAGTGCAATCTTCCATCCCCACAAAAAGAAACTTGTCTTAAAACAGCTAATCCAATATCAAAATGAAATCACAGGGTTGTTTCCCAGCCCCCCCTCCCTCTCCTTACCATAAATGAGCAGTTTCTTGACTCATTAATGACAGTTTCCCTTAAAAGAAGTGATCTCATATCACTGAGCCCCTCTCCACCACGCATACATCCCAAAGGTTGCGGGTATCTTAGCATCAGTAGCCGCTAGCAAGCTCTCTCATACAGAGCCCAGATGGACTATACCAGAAGCCAATTCAGCGTTAATAACTACCTACTCTGTGCAGTTTAGAAGCCTTACGTGGCATAATGTCCTAGGCAACAGCAGCCGATTGAAACCGCAAATAAAAGACAACCCAATTCTCCAAAAGCATCAAAAGGAAAAAAATAATAAATTGAAGAGTGATTTTTAAAAAAAAAAAAAAAAACACACAAAAAAAAATAATCTCTTACTTGCATAAGATTAAACTGAATCCTTCACCAACATATGAAAAAGGAGAAAAAACAGATGCTGCCCAGAAAAAGTGACAAAATATTACCTCATTATTTAACAAAGCAGCATTAAGCGTCCTGCTGATTTCAAACATCTTGCCACAGATTTTGGTTAAGAGAAACAGAAAGAATCCTTTGCAAGCCCTCTGTCTGCAAAGGGTTCTTCAATTTTCTTGCGCACAACAGAATAGTCAATATGTTATTTCCCTAGAGTTCGCACATTAAAACATCTAGTCAGTGAGCTGAATTTCCCCCTTATCACACTGTAGACTCCTGTTATATGTACTGCTCTCTTTGC
The DNA here is from genome assembly GCA_013397295.1 of Polioptila caerulea. Lineage (NCBI taxonomy): Eukaryota > Metazoa > Chordata > Aves > Passeriformes > Certhiidae > Polioptila > Polioptila caerulea. The sequence goes on along the minus strand of VYXF01009087.1, from coordinate 1,695,496 downwards.
AAGATTAGCCTGCCCCAAACATGGCTGTTGTTTAAACTATTCTTTAAAGTAACAGTTCACTCCATAACCACCAGGTGGGCAGTGTACACAGATCCAAGTAACCATCTTAAAGATTTTTCTTGGAATAGCTGCTGGTTGTGATATACAACGTAAATCCCCCCAACACTTATCAAGCAGGAGGAAAAAAAAATTGTCACTGTTTTATGCTCTTTCCTCCCCAGCAGCAAGCCCACAAACAAAACCCTAAAATCACTTAGCTTTTAACACAGATTTTTTTTTTTTTTTTAAAGGGACCTTAAAATTTATACAGGACCTTTTCATTCAGCAAAAGTGGTAAAATCCAATCAGTGTTGAGAACAGAGTGTAATTAAAAGGAAAGGCACACCCAGCTAACTGGTTTGTACTACAGAAGAACAAAAATCAGCATTACGTTCACAAGAGGGTTCTCTCATGGAAAGACAAAATTCAGCATGTAAATAATTCTGCTAGAAAACATGAACTATACCTACAAGCAAATTGAAGACAACTTGATAAGATACTGCTATGACTTACTGTGGCTTAAATTCATTTATGAAACCACTGTTGCATGCATCAGAGCACAAGACTGAAACACATGGAAAGGATCCAGTGTTCAATAGCACCTAAGTCTCCCAAGGTATCAAACTGTCCCTATTCCATCATGTCTGCAAGCTATTTAAGCTCTTTTTCCCCCCCACTTTATTTAAGGTCAAATACCTCAAGAAATACTTCCATTACTATAAAAAATACCAATTCAGTCAACGCTCTACAGCAACACCCAGAGGCTTGAATGAGATTGGGATCTTTGTGTTAGGTGCTGTACAAACACATTTGAAAAGTCATTTCATACCGAAGGATTTACAAACAACATTTACAAGACTGAAAGCACAAAGCAGAGGTGTGAGAAAGAACAATAAACAAAGAGCATCACAAAATGTCTTTACCAGCTAGGAAGAATTGCTGGAGGAACAGGGCATCTCTGGCAACTACCTGTGCTAAGGCAGAACTCAAAAGGTTATTAACTGTGGTTAAAGAATAAAAGCATTAGATGGACAAGGGCTTCTTCAGATTTACCACCTACAAAGCACAATCACCTATTTCTTTCATTTATAGCAATCCACACTGAGCAAGTATATGCAGAGTAGTGATTTTCTTTGCTGGCCTTTAACTAATATTAAAGTGATGCAGTAATGACTTAACCTTCTTGAATATGTATTGAGTTTCAAGTCATCCCTTTTTATATGAGAAAGGTTATTTGCATCGATTTCTGTTTGCATGAAATAAGCTTATTTTCTCATTCACCATATGCCTTGAACACTAATTAAAAGTGTCACTTTCTTCTAATGTAAAAACGTAATCACTTAGTAAATAAGTATTCTTGGCTTTTTGGTCTTTGTGATAATCTGTTTAAGGACTTTTTATTTCCACGTAACTTCAGTGCTTTGATTACCACACACTCCTCTCACGCAAAGAGAAGTGTTTTACAAATGCACTTTTTTGTCGGATTTTTTTTTTCCAAATAAAAAAGAAGAAAAAAATATCTAGAATCACATCTTTAAGGACCCACACTCCTATTACCCTGAGGCAAATCCATCCAATCAATATGAAACCATTCACATGCCACCATCTGCCAAGCTGTAGAGCAATGTGGCTGGAACAGACCTCTTCTAAAGCAGCAGTGGTCTCGTTTTCAGTCTATTAGGGAAGCACCAGAGCTCTCATGTGCAAGGACACAACACTCCCAGTCAGACCTCCTCACACCACTGTCTCTGTGCACTGCTGCAGAACTCCTGTAATTTTTGCTGCCTGAGTTTTCACACTAATCATCAAAGCAAGAGGGAGGAGAAAATGATCAGTAACAGTCCTATTCCACTGCAGCACAAAATACAGAACTCAATTTAATTCTATCCTAATATGATTATAGCAAACCATTTAAATGCTGCTGCCTGTGAACTACAACCTGGCATTTTCCATCACCTCATTTTCTACTCTTCTGGAGAACTAAACATTTATCTCTGGAACAGTTTTACTCTTTTCCAAGACATTCCTCACATAAAATTAATATTTAATTCTTATCAAGGAGTTATTTTGTTGTTTGACAGATGGGAAGGTGCAGGTGGATGAGGAACCAAGGAGAGGCATGTGTAAGCAAGAGATGGATCTCGTGTACAAAATGATTTAATAAAGATAACAGGCAGGGAAAGGACATTACACAATGCAAGCATCCGGGTTTGTCCTATGCAGTAATTCAAGAACCTCTGCGGAAACAGCCTCCAGTTCAAGATACCACATCAACACTGTCTTCAGCAACACTGAGCTCACACAGTCTTTTCATCAGAAGATCTCATAATAATTTAAAATATCCTCCACCACCTATAACCCCATGCAAATGCACTGCATGACTTACTAAAAAAGAGCACTAGGAGAAAATGGGAACATGAAGGTGTGCAAACCCCTTCTAAATATACACAGGGAGAGGAAATTAACTAATTGAAAACCATCCCTGAAATTACAAGAAACTGGAAAGCTAAACAGGTAATTCATGTGATGCTGACAGCCACAAACTCAGATGAGGAAGCTAGAGCTGAATTGTTCATGGCATCTAACCCAAAGTCAGATTTCAGCAAAGAGAACAGGAAAGAAGAAAAAAAATCAGCCCAATTAAGGTGACTGCCTCTTGCTGTATATGTGTGCAGGAGGTGGCAGAGACTGGGGGGGTAGAGGGAAAAACAATGGCTAAACAGGTTATTTACTTACACAACAAGGTTTTTTTCCCACTGTTACTTGAACAACTTACAATTAAGTGTCTATATACATAACTTAATCTGTTTAGCTACTGAGTAATTTTAAAAAATCCAGCAAAATAAAACACTTTACCAACTGCCCTGTGAAAATCGAGCAGGAGTGGGTGATTGAGACTAACCCTGCGTGACATGGAAAATGACTTTCAGGCTCTTAAAGGTTAGTGAATTAATGTATTTTATGAAATGGAGTAAAATTTTTAAGGTTTCACTGCAAAATATGTAAATCATAGTAACTGAACACTAGCCATATAAAAAAGAAACACCGTACAATTCCTGAGAAAACAGTAGGTGAAAAAGAGGACTGGCATGGTCTGGAGCTTTTATTAGTTTCTTTTATTTGAGGATCCACTCAGAAACACAAGAATCTGTCCCTGCCTCCTGTGCTGCCCCTGCTGTGGAACCCACTGACAAGCTGTACCAGCTCTGCTGCTGGTGCAATGAAATCCCTCCTGATGCCGAGGAGATGAAATATAACACACAGCTACCTGGAAAAAGTAGCACCTTTTGGAGCTGAACCCAGAAAAGAGAGAAGGAAAAAAAAAACAACCAGAAGGAAAATCAAGAGTAGTCAGAGATCTAGCTCCTTAAAGAGCTAGACACTAGATGCAAAATAAGACAGAAAACCTTCCTAAATACTTACAACCCTAAATGAGGGATTTAGATGCACAAAGCTTAGGCAAGTAGTCACAGTTCCCACAGAAATCACACTTCAGCTGCTTTTGCACAAATATGCTATTTAATGTTGCTTGCCCACTTTTTCATGCCTTATGAGATGTGTAATTTGGATGCTGCATAGCTGCTCTAAGTATCACATGCCAATTTTCCAAGGATGTGTGTATTTGCAAACCCCACTGTGGATACTTATGTTTGAACGCCGGGAGACTGGAACAAAACTCTCCAGGGCACAGCAGAGCAGAGGTAACAAAATGAATAGATGTAAATAGCTCTGATGGTGAGAGAAACCGTGGCAGTGATAGGAACCACATCCTCAATTCCACACCTGGAAGCTGGGCAGTCACACAGATGCAGGTGTGCACGTGTGCCAGTGAATAACCTCAGCAAAGGATTCCTGTGACTGTCGGGGCACAGGCCAGCCAGGGAAGGGGGCCAGCAGCTCTGCTACAGTGCAAGAAGGGTTTGGAGAAGATGATTCAGCACCTTCCCAGTGAGTCTGAAGGCCAGCAATGTCCTTGGCTCCACACTGCTCTCCCAGCTCTGAAACACAGAGCATCCACTCAGTCCCAGTATGTCCTGCCTGGCCAATTTTCAATACATTTTAAATAACCCACTGTCAGCACCACAAGACTGAAAAGCAAAAGGCAGCATACACTGCAGGCAAACATGTTAACGCAGCAGTAAGGTACCAGTAATTCTTTCTCTCCTTTCCAATTCTTTTACTTTCGGCTCAGGAATATAGATTTTAATGCCTTCGGTCCCCTGATTTTGTTTTCCTCCTTTTAAATTCAGAGATACTAAAAGTTGTATGTGACAGACATCCTAAATCCTACAGCGTGCTTCCCTATCACTACAAGCAGGACTCAATCCTACCTACAGGGAGAGTTAAAACATTTCTACATTGCTGTCAATTTTGTATAATACAGTTAGCAAAGTTTCAACTGAGCACAAATGAAGATGTTTTCAAAGATTTATGACTGCATTTTTAAAATGTATTTACTTGTAAATAATGAAAGGACCTAGACACTGAAGAACTCCAGACTTACCAGGGAGATTTACATGAGTTCAGCCATTTTTAATGTGCCTATGTATAAGCACAAAAACCTTCATAGAAAATGTGAACAGGGTCTTTCAAGCAGCATTGCCTAATTTTAGAACAGTTGATGGATTTGCTTTAAGTCCATCTGTAATACAGTGTGCTATACACCCTGTGCTCAGGCCAAATAATATCAATAACAAGAACAAAGATAAAAACCTGGAAGGGGATTAATGTGCTGATGTTTCTAAGCTTTGAGACAGGGATCAGAAAGATCTGGGGAAGAGTATGAGGTGGCTGGACCAGAACAGAGGTACAAGAGGAATCAAAGGAGACCTGTGAGCAGCATGCAGAAGGGGCATGTCTCCTGCAACCTGGCAATAACACGGGATGGATGCAGAACCAGGGAAGATACAAAAGACAATAAAAACCATCAAGAGCTATTATTTGCCCAAATTACTTCTCATTAGAGTAACTGGCACTTTACATAGAGTATTTTAGCAGCAGCAGGTAGAAGGTAAATAAGTACTACAGTTTCATACATCAAAAAAAACCCAACAATCCTCAGTAATTTCCAGGTAAACCTTTTCATGCAACCTATCCCCAAACCAAGGATGCTGGAAAGGAGAAAAAGTTTAAAATGGCTTTACTACAGAATCCAAGCTTACCTCTTGCTCCAAAGCTTACACCTGTATGTACAAGGGCTAGAATTTTCAAGAAGCTTCCTGTGTACTTCTGTTTTATTTTACCCTTTAAGAAATAAAGGTTAGGTAAGCTGCCTAAATAAGGTATCCAAATTTCAGGGATAAACAGCTCCCTCATGAATATGGCTCACACAAGTCTTTAGTGTATAAGTTAGATTACAGAAATGACAATTTTATAATAAGGAAAATAAGGTCAAATACAGAGAGGGTAACGGGTATAAAAAACAGAACTGATGCAGTATTTAAGAGAAAAGCAATGCCAGCACTGAACTTTCCATACTGACACAAAAGCAGGGAAAGGCTAAAGAAAGACAACTGAAAGAAATAATCTGCAGCTCCTCTTCTTGCCCTCTAGAGTTCCTGGAGCTCATCTCTTGGGATCAGGATGACTCTAGTTTTCCTACCCAGTTCTCAAGATTTTCATGTGGGTTTATGGTTTTCTTTAAACTTCTCTTTGCAAAGTATGACATACCTTAGCAGATGATCTTTAGCTTCCTTTAAAGGAGGGCAGATGAACAATAGGTATTTTTAATACTGTCCTTTAAAAAAAAAATTAGAAACATGCTATAGGTATAAAAGTTGTTATACAGGCTAAAATTCCTAATAAATAACTTTGGGTTACAATTACCTAGCAATAGATATTTGGGGCTTGGGCTTCAAGGGATCTGTGCAGCCCAGCTGGAGAAGCTGGCAGGTTGGCACCCAAGAGTGAGTTCACTCCTGTGCTGAGCTGCCTCTTTCACGGCCACAGCTGATTGGTTTTTCCATGGAACAGGCAGGTAAGAGATGAGGCAGCAGCCAGGCTGTTTGTGGCTTCTCCAGTCTGTGGAGAGAAGCTGTATGTGAGAGGATGGGCTTTACAGCCCTAGAGGCCAGTGTGGATGAATTTACCTCACCCAAGGTTACCCATCTGCTGGGCAGTGACTCTCTCCAGCCCTTTGGACAGAAAGTTCTAGCAAAGGGGCACTTCTAAGGCACAGTTCATCTGTCCTGCTCTACAAATCTCAGAGAGGAAGATAAATCATGCTCTTCTTGACTGCCTGCATTCTAAGGAGGTCTCCAGTGATCACCAGGGGAGCCTTGCTCCAGCAGAGAGTTCACCTTTGGTCAGACCAGTCCCACCACGGGTTTACCAGGTGACCCTCACATAAATGAGCTTTGGCCACACTGGGGTCTGTTAACACCACAGAGCAATCCTCCATATAACTCAGCACAGCTGTTCATAAGTACCAAGAAGTACTTCAGTGAGGAGTGATTCAAGCCAGGCAAGTTCAGCACAGACCCACAGCCAAGGCCAACAATCAATGTACCCATAACAGCCACACAAAGCAAATCCTGCATTGGTCTGTACATGGAAAAAGCCTAACATCTTTGGGAGCATGTAAACAACTTATCAAAAGGGAAAAAAAACCACAGCAAAGTTTATTTCATGAACTCTAGGCTAGATAATCTCGCTTTCATAACAGAAGCTTTGATTCTGGACCTCCAAACAGCAAGGCATCAAGGAAAAAAAGAAGGGTTCTAGTATATCCAATTTATGACTGTTGGGAAAAGCAACAATCACATCAAAACAGCTGCTCTGAAAACCTACCCAGCTACAGGCCATCACCCTGCAGTTTAAGAATATTTCACTCCATTGCCTGAACACATTTATATTCTTCCAGGCAGTTTTCCTGATGTTTTATAAGGATTCCCCAATGCAACAACAAACGATCTTTCTTTTAATAGTATCACTGGATGCGTTGTAACCTGCACCTAGGGACACCCTGCTCTGCTCAGATAAAACTTAATTGTTCTTCTGACATCGTACAATGAAGGAACCTTAAACTCACTAAATAAACAAAACAGCCCTTTATTTTTAACATTTTCCATAGCCCCAATGCCTAAAAAAATGTTCCAAGCGAGTACAGATAACCAACATAGACCTAGTGTGCAAAAAAAAAATATATTTACTTTTTGAAAAGGTGTCAAATAAAGGATTTTGTTCTGCTGTGGTAGAGGGTCCTACTTCTGTGGGTAAAGGAAAGCTAGATATCAGTGATGCTGTGGAACATTTGACAAGGAATTTCAGCTGCTGGCAACAAACAGCAAAACTCCTCCAGCATATCTGTGCTGTGCCTTTCTCCAGACTAGTTCCATAATTCTGTGCTTCCTGCCAAAGTAACAGGACAGTAGAGGTGCACACCATAAAATTCTGTGGTTTGGAAGTGGAAATTTCAGCTCGTGACCTTTGAGGTTAATGGTGCTATTTAAATTTAAGACACAATGAAGCTATTAACCAATTACTCCCTCTGACCTCACTGTTAACTGGAAGACTGTCAACACAGAGAATGAGGCCAATTATTTAGGAGCTATCATCTGTTCAGAAGAGTCCAACCATCACCATCAGACAGCCTCCCATACACAGGGGCTGTGCCCACAGCACCAGGTATGAACACTGCCATGATAAGGACTGCAGCACTGCACATGCTGCTGACAGATGCAGAATTCCCTCCAGTAATGAACTCTCTGAATTTCATCACTTGCTGTTCCATGTGGAAAGCAGAGCCAACCTCTCCTTCTGTATCATTAGGATCATAACAGTAATTTATTAAAAAAAAATCTGTCAAAACTAGATTCTATTGCACATTTCATAAGCTTTTAAGTAATGAATGAAGGAAAAAAAACATCTCACAGATACAGTCACATCAACTATGCAAACCAAAATAAGACCAGATACTAAAAATGAATGTTGGGAAGAAAACAACATATAAGTGTATACAGTAAAATCTTCCTCCAAATGCTTCCAAAAGACCCAGATAGAAATAATTTTAAAAACACTGCAATCAAGCTTAATGGAGGCTTTACTTGATTCATCTATTTAAGAATCCCGAAAAAAAACCCCTCACAATTTCTCCACAAGAGACTGCTTGTAAGATTCAGATTAAGCTGAACAGGCCAGATGCTCCAGTGTACCAAATTTGCTCCTCAGCATTTTCCTATCCTGCCCACAAACTCAGTCTCACCATTCTGTGAAAGGGCAACTGCTGAGCATCAGAGCTGACAGGTTAACAGGATGGAGGGAAAAAAAGCCCATCAGCCAATGACATTCTCATACCACAAGAAGATCCCAAATGTGTTGTTCAGCACTACAAAAAGCAACATAGCCTGGCAAAATTTCAAACAGGTTTCCAGTAGAGTGACCTGCAGAGAGCAGCATGAGATTCAGGGAGTCAGGCAAGGAAGAAGAGCTGGGAGCATGGCACTGCCATGTACTCCCAGGGCTGAGTGCCCTGATGGGTCACACCTGCAGCCTCCACCACCACCCCAGTCCAGGTGCTCCATTTAAGTTCAGGGCTGGGGCACAGAGGGCAAAACTCTGGCTTTTCAGTTTCTAAGAAAACCATTTTACCATTGAGAAAGTGGATGGAAAAATGGACAATAGGGTGCACAGCTCCAGCTCTAATCTCCAATACTGTATCTCAGGTTGGCATTTTCATCAGTCAGACACTTGCAGGGGCAGACCAGTAAGATGCAGGGAAAGGCACACAAAAAGTGAGTGTCTGTAGCACACAGAGCATCCCAGTACTACAAATTATTTAACTTTGTGGTTCCATGAAGTGTAGTTAGTTCTGGGTGTTAATAACCCTGATTCAGAACTGTTCAGCAATGTACTCTCATTAGCCAGACCATCTGTGTAAAGGGAACAACCTACGCTGTCACAGCACACAGAGCCTGGGGCTGACCTTAATATCTTCCCCCACATACCAGCAGAGGACAAGAGGAGAGAAATCTGGCATCAATTTGTCTTTACTGCTGCCAGAGGAAGGTATCTGGGCTGGAGAGGAAGTTTCTCACCTCTCCAGTCACTCTGCCAGCTGTGGCAAATGCAAAGTGGCAACTGCTCTTCCTCCTAAGGTCCCACTGATGAAGTGGGAAATTTGGCTGTCCTATTATGACAAGATAAGTCCAGTTTAGATATCACAGGACTCTGACTTATTGGGAAAGAGAGGCTTCACAGATCATGTGAAACAGTAAAACCTCCTGACATTCAGTCAGTGTAAATTATCTAATGGACTGAAAAGTGCCCAGCGTGACATGGAATTGCATTCCAAATACAAAGTGTTTGTTGCTTCTTGCTCCTTCCTCTGTAGCAGACAAGCTACCTGGTGGACATTCCTGGAGGTTCTTCCTACCTGCACAAAAGTGTGAGATCCTTGAGCTGACTCCTACAGGAGCAACCTACACAGAAAATTGATGCAGGTCAGAGGAAGTACAGGACTGTAAGGATACATCCCAGCCCTGAGCAAAACAGGCAGCAGCCATCTTTAAGCATGCTGAGGTTTAGTCCTCTCTTTCTAGGCACATCATTCTTACAGAATCTGCTTTTCTGGCCAACAAATATCATGCTTCCTCCTCAGAACAGAAAAAAGCAAAACAAACCATTCAGACCCAATCTGCTTAATGTGCTACTTACTTCCGGAAATGCCATTTTTTCCTTCTCTACCAATCTCTTTTCATCTTTGATTCCTTGCCTGCTTTCATCTGTTGTGTTCATGAACTTCCTCTGACTGGTGCCACATCCAAGGAGAGCTGCAGAAAAATAACCCAGTGCTACTGTGTGCTCTGTGCTGCTGAGAGAGCCCCAGAAGAGCTCCAGCGAGCCCAGGACAGACCACAGCGTGGAGCCTCGAGTGAGAGGAATTTGAACTACTCTTCCAAGACATAATTAAAGCTGATGTTTTCTTTAGAGCAGTGGAATCCAGCAATGAGTACATTAACAGAAAGCTTGGTTTTGTGAACACCAACAGGCATCTCAATTCAACCAAAAGTAAATTGTCTGGATTATGAGATGTTACCTAGGATGCCAGTAAATGTCTACAAAGTGCTTTATCTCTTCTCATCATAGCACGGCAGAAATAATCTCCCACACATTAAGGCTGCTAGCAGGAACCTTGTCCCGTGGAAACAATGCTTTTCTAAGGCTTCAGCATCCACTTTTGCTGTTGTGCAATTCCCTTCTAAGGGATGAGATCAAATTAAGACCCTTTTTAGATGTTTGATTTTGCAAAACCTGTGGTAGTTTAGCATCTTCGAAAATTCCACCCTTCTGCTATCTATTGAAGACTTGCCAGTGGGTTAGAAATCTATTAAACAAGGAATACATGAACAACAGACAAGCTGAGTAGAGAAAGGACTTCTCTTGAAAAACTAGGAGTATAATGAAACAGAAATTACTCAAAACTAGAAATACTTGAATGAGGAACAATAATTAAAACTGCTGGCAAGTGACAGACGTGGATACAGGAGTCTGTATCAGACCAGCTTTGTATCACATCAGTTTAATAGCAAAGCTGCTCTTTAGACATACAGAGCTCCTCCAATAGAAGTTATTTCTTTTAAACAATATCCATGTTCATGGAATTTGAGGTTCTGCTTAAGCCATGAGCAACATCTTGGCAAAAGGTGACTTTATATGGGCTACTGCAACTAAAACTGGCAAGCTTGTCAAAAACGCATGATTTGAGATACTAAAACTCATTGAAATATATTTAGAATTATGCATTTGTAAGAAAAATGGAGGATATATAGTAGACATGACTGTCAGGAAGCTCAGGAAATCTACTGTTTAAATATTGGACATAAGAAAACATTGCCATGTAGATATTTTACTGTGAGTGACTGTGCCTAGGTGAAAAAGGCCTAAAAAAACCAAGGGAAAACAAACTAACAAAAGCAAGATGCAATGACTTTAGCTACACAAAGACTCTTTAGCTGTACATTGCATGAAAATATGGAGGACAATGGTTCAAATAAAGTCAACTGTGTTGGAAATAGTGCATGAAATCCCAGAAGTGATAAAACTACTAGTCAGTGAAGAAAATGAAAGGAACCAAGTGGAAGAAATCAATCAAGAAGAAAAAGTAAGCTTTTTTTTTTTATAAAGTCAGGCAAGGGGCCAGATAACATAGATGGACACACATGCAAAAAAAAAAAACCCACAGAAAAGTAGCTCTATCTCTAAGTACAGCAAGTGATAAATCTGATAACAAACTAGGAAGCTCCAAACTACGAAATGACAGCAAGCAGTGAGGGGTGAAAATTTTTTCTTGTGCTGGGAAAAAACCCACCTTCTAATGCAAATGGATGAGCTGATTAACAAAGCTTGCAGAGCCTGTCGTGAAAGACGGGTGAATGGAGAGAACCCGAGGGAGACACTAAGAGCATGTAAACCAAATCAGGGAGCAGCTGACTGCATTCAGAGGGAAGAGGCTACAGGAGCACTCAGAAACATGAAAACAAGAATATGACCGAGGCTGCATGAAGCACCAGTAAACACACTGAAGTGGAGGGCAACAGGAGGCATCTGTTCAATGTGTTCTTAGAGTGCCGAAGTGTCAGCAGTTTTACAAATACCACCATTTATTAGTAGTAGTTTTTATAACCAGGGGAAAGCACCAGAATGCTTATTTTTACTGAAGTCATACAGAACTCACAAAGAAATGACACTTGTTTTTCAGTACTAAAAAACCCAACTGTTGAAAGGTGAGAACTCCCCTTAATTTATGGAAATCCCAGGCCCAATCTCCCATGCATTAACTTTAAATCTTTATGGAAACAAAGGCTGCATATTTTGTCTATTGTAAGGATACTGAAGTACTTTTTTTTCTAAAATAGTTTACTATGTCAGTGAAATTGCAGATGCTTCTGTGCACTTCAGGGACTTCAAACATTGCATCAATTATCTGAATAAGTAATGAAAAGACATTGTGAATAAAATGGTTCACCAAGCCTGGTTCACAAGTCAATTGCTTTCTGAATCCAGTTATATACGGTAATATTTGACATGTTATTTCTTTTTGCAAGAGGTTAAGAGTTTTCTGTGCTTCTATGCTACACTTGTTGCAGAGTTTGGAGAGGAAAAAACCTGACAAATATGAAAGACTGCAAGAAGGACAATATATTTTTAGATTCTCCACTACAACCCTTTTCATACAAAACAAAAAGAAGGTCTCTGAAACCAGAACTTGGAAGTCCAACCAAGGCAGAAACATGAAAATCCTCTAGCAGATTGCTTATCGTTATAGCCCAACCTAAGACTTTAAAATTCCACCTTTGACAAACTGGACTAGGTGATGGTAGAACACCAAATGTCAGTTTGTTAAGCTCTCGTTTCCACAGAGTCTCTTTCTGGCACCTGGAAACAGAGCAAGCATAAGGCTGATTATCATTTCCATAACCCCCAAGGAAAACTATCGTGCAAGATGTTTGAGTAAGAGCAGTGCTGTTCGAAGGCAGCATTCATAAACAGAACAAAGACTAAACAAAAGGCTAAACAAGTACATCATAATTAACAACTACCACCAAACTTTTAATTAAGATATGTAAGAAAAATCAAGGAGAGCTAATTAAAAAAACACCAGCATATATACTTCCTTAGAAAAATCTGAATTGGTACCGTGAAGTAAACAGGCTAATTAGAAGTGACCACAATTATTTTGTGACTGTTACTGAGTTTAGTCATGATTTTTCAGCTTGCTCTTTAATCCTACACCTTGTTTGAACTCCTCTTTTGTTTGATTGCAGGATTCTTCCATCAATTTATTCAAAAACTGAGCAAAAGTGAAGAAAATACCACAGAGATTTAACTCTGTATGGCAGGCATGTTTTGTCATTAGTTTTGAGACACACTCTTTTCTTCCTAGGACAGTATCATTCTTGCAGGGCCAGAATTATAATTATTATACACTTCCCCCATTAATCCTGAACAAATCCACAGTTACTACAAATGGATCCTGATAAAACTGCCACATCAGTAATGCTACACTCCACACGTTTTTCTTTTATCCAGGCAGCTAGGCCAGTATAAGAATATGATGCTGTTTCACACAGATTTTACTGTTAGAGGTATCAACTTCCCTTAGGGCCAGAAAGCAGTTACAGATAATAGGAATCTAACTGGCAATATTAAGGTTTTACTTCTCTCCTCTTATATACTATCCTTTCATGAAAATACATCCATTCTCATTACTTTTGCCATTCTTCAAAACTGTTACTAGGCTGATTTGAACAGTAACAGTTAATGCTGATAGAAACAAGCAAAGAAAAATGCTGACACAACCCGGAGTTATTCAAGAACTTATTTGCTACACATCTATTTCCAGAAAATTAATAAAAAGTTGCTGACTCCCAGCTGTAAAAACCCCAAGTATACCTAGGCAATATAAAACTGGGTAAAAAAGGAATTCCCACCCACAGCCCAGAATGCAAACAGCAAAGTGACTCGCAATTAACAACTTCTGCCTCTCCCCTAGAGTTGGCACAAAACACTCCATCGGGATACACCTTAACTCTTTGTGATTACCAAGTTTGGGAACCCTCTTCCACGTTATTTCTGCACCTACACAAAAGCCAAACTCCACTTTTTGGAAAACACACTCCTACATTTAAGAGAAACCTACGGCCTCCTAAAATTCTGTTCTGATGTATCACTGTAAAGGTAACCCTTAAACTACTCCAGAAGAATTGGCTGCCAACATCAGCACCTTTCTCATTCCACATTTGAAGTTCCAGAGATTGCTGTCCTGCCTGTAGCTTTCTGACTCGAGGCTGTAGGGTGTCACCCTTTCCCCCTTTCACAAAACCAGTGAACCATAAAGCAGTTCTCTCTTAACTGATGACACGGTACACACCTTCCTTGAAAGGCATTAATTTAAAACTCGTACATTTCAGGTGTTTCATCCATATTGAGACAAAAATAACAAGTCCTTCCTGCACACGGCTAAAAGAAGTTAACTGCATTTCAAAACTCCTTTAAAATTTAGATTTAAACAAACATGCCTGTGCCAGGTAACTCACCAGCAGCACTGAAATGGAATGGAATCTCCATTTCCTCAGACTATTTCCAGGCTTCTCTACTGCCAAAGCTAGACAAGCACTTTCTCCCTAGTCTACATTTTTCTCAATAGGTAGAATAAAGTAAAAGGCTTATTTCTGTGCAAAGGCTTCTTCCTCTGCATAGCAATAAGCCTCACATTGTAATTGATTTTTTTTAAGTGTCATTTAAATTATTTTGGTATGATTTATCTTTCCTTACTTTTTCCTAAAACATTTCAGAATATTAACAAGGAAATAAATGTAGTAATACTTTAACATCTTCAAACATTACCTAATTTAAAAATCTAATTTACTTTCCATCATTTAGGCTTCCTTACTATTTCGGATGTCACTCAGTGTGGATAGTAAAATTAGACTATCAATTTCATTTTTACTTTGAGTGTGTTGCAGGCTCTGCTTCTCAATCACTAGAACTTTCTTGTTTAAGGTTTCCAACGCTGTTCTAGAATTTTTGAATTAAAAAACAGGGGGAACTATTGCTTTGTTTTTATTAAAAGAATTCTCAACTGCTCTCCCTGGCCCTTCTTACAAGAAAAGGCCGAGTGCTGGCACAAAACCAAACCTCCAATATACCTGTTAAATAATATTCAGTGGTCCTCTATTAATACAAGGAGATAATAAAAGTCTTAAATAGCACTGAGGGTGCCACTGGATACAACGACCTTCCAATGACGCCAGTGGGAGACCTACTTAAGAACCAATAAACAAATTGAGCAAGTGATGCAATATGAGCTGTCCTGCTCTTGCTTTGGTGAAATTGAAAAGATGATTTATCACTGTAAGCAGCCTTACTGCCAGCCAGCCTCCACAACCAGCGAGTCTTACTCAAGGTGTGCCATTGCACTGAAAAAGAATTCTGAGAAAATATTTAGGGAGATCTATATTCTTTAACACAAACGTTCATTGACTGAACTTGCTTTAGGAATTTTGGTTTTTTTTTTATATATGGTATAACAAATGAACAGAAATTTAAATTCTATCCATTCCAAGCTTTTAATACTTCAACCTGGGAAGA
>VYXF01009087.1:1661263-1680316 GCA_013397295.1 Polioptila caerulea | reverse complement strand
AAAAAAAAAAAAAAAAAGCTATCGGCACAAAACCAGCACTAACTTCCAGAGTAACTATTAGGCAATTAAAACTACACAGCCATGGGTAATGACTTTAATTAAAAACACCTTAATTGTACTCATCATAGCAAACGGGACTGAGACTACAACTCGCATACGCGTCACGGAGTAACACAGGTAGAGAGACAAGGAGAAGCCAGGGGAAGGTGACCAGGCAGGGACACAGGCAGGGACACAGGCACGGACACAGGCAGGGACACAGGCACGGATACAGGCACGGACACAGGCACGGAGCCCAGCAGGAGCCCCGNCAGGCAGGGACACAGGCAGGGACACAGGCAGGGACACAGGCACGGATACAGGCACGGACACAGGCACGGAGCCCAGCAGGAGCCCCGGCAAGGGCCCGGGTCCCGCTGCCGCTCGCACCCCGCAAACTCCCGATGGATAAATGCTCCCTCTACAACCTCTAGCCTAGGAAACACAGTGCAAAATTACGTTTTTTGTTGATGCTGCTTAGAAAAAAGAAAAAGTAAGAAGCCCTTCTTTATAAGCGGAATGAACGCAGGCGGCATCACCCAAACCTGCCCGAGCGCGGCCCCGCTCCCGGCGGCACTCGACGCCCCGGGGGCGGATGCGCCGCCTGAAGCGGCGGGGAAAGGGGGGTTTAACCTCNGCCGGGCGGGGCGCTAGGCGGCGGCGTGAGGCGGCGGCGCCGCCATGGCCCCGGGCAGCGCTCGAGGGGCCGCGGCGCGGGCGCGGCTCTTGTGGCGCACGGAACGGGCGGCACCTGCGCGGGGTGCGGGGCAGGCCCCGGCTGCGGAGAGGGCGCACGTGTGGGGAGGCCGGCGGGGAAGAGCCGGGCTAACGCAGGGTCCGCACAGCTCCGCTCCCTCCCCGGGGGCTCCCGGTGTTGGAATGGAAATGGACGGAGCGCGGCCCGCGGGGTGAGGTCTGTGCTGGTCTCGGCCGTGCGGGTGCTTCCCCCTGTCTCTGACCGACTCCGTGACCCTCGGCCCTAAAGATGTACGAGGAAGAATTTTGAGTAGGTTAAAAAGCCTCTTTTTCAATCACCGCTCAAGGAAAGGATAAGATGATGTGACACAAATGTATGATCGTGTGCCGCAAATAGAACATTGTGGGAAGCTTTTCCTTAGACATAAGCTTTGTCCTATATTTTTTCAAACAGTTTATTTTCTTGCTGTGTAGGTCATTCTTAACATTAGGCTAAATTTAGATGAAGATGCACCAGCAGTGAAGACAGACTGAGGAAGCTGAATTAGACCCACAGCCTCAGCTGTGGCCTGGTCAGGAACTTGGGTGTGAAATTATTTACCTTTCTACTGACTTAATTTTGTTTCAGGTAGCTTGGTTAAAAGCAATAGAATCTCAGATATTTAAATAAGATACCTGGAGACTAAAAGAATTAGAAGCTTCTAGCTTGCATGGTTTACTTCAGTGCCGCAAGCCATATATACAACTAGCATTAATTTCAAGGGTATTTCTACCACAAAGTGAGGAAAGACTGAACATCTTGGGCCTTTTGAAGATCTGTACCTGAAACTTCAAAACAGGGTCCAATCTCCGCTTCCAGTAAGGACTGCAAAATTTGCACTTGTTTATGCACTTTGATTTTCAGTTCTTTGTGTATAAATTTAGCCGTGGGTGGAGTATCCTGAGCCAGATTCCTCCCTATATGCTATACATACAGGATTACAGAAAGACAGACATGATTCTGTGTTAGATTGACAAGGAATTGCATTTCCCAGCAAATGCTGGATCAGAGCCATCTGTTTCAGAAATTAGCATAGCAGCAATTTGTTTGTTTGGCTTCATCTGTCTATTAGTTTGGTCCAAATCCTCTTGTTTTAGAGACATGCTATCATGTAGGGAAGGATCTGTGATACACTGTGCAGGCAACCCCTAAAATACATGAATTATTCTAAACAGAGGAGATATGAAATGTCATTGTCAGAAATCCAGACAAAGTTAAAGTAAGATTATTTGTTTTCCTTTAAACAAGTTTGACTTTCTCACAGCACGCTTATTAAATCATCTGCCCCTAACTGGTGTCCTGGTCTCAGAATGCTTCTCTCCTACCCAAAGTAGTGTTGCTGTACTTTTAGGTGCACTAGATATTTTCCTTGTGTTTATTTTGACAGAATGATGGAAAATCCTTCCTGACTTACAGGCTCTACAACTTTTGAAGAGGTATTGATATTCTTAAAAACTGAGAAGTCTAGCTGCAGACAACAGTCAGGAAAAGGGCATCAATCCATTAAATGATAAGGTATCACCACATTAGACAACAGCTCTTCTAAAAGCGTTTTACTTTGAGCTCTGTCTACCCAAGAAAATGACATCTCTTACACAGCTTTTTTATTTGTGGCATACCCAGGCTGCACTATTCAGGAGTTCCGTTATTTGCCTAGATTTCTTAGATCTCAGGGGGAAAAAATGCTACTTAATACTCCAAAAACGTTCTTCTGTGATTTTATAGTTCTTACTGGATGTGGTTACAGTGCAAATATTTCTCCACAGGTGTAGAGAAAGGTCTGCACTGTTGTACAACTAATTATTGTTATGTCACTTTGGCTTGATGATGCAAGTTTCGATTCAGAGGATATTTCTACCAACTCTTTAAAAATGTAACCAAAAATAGTCTTAGGGAAGTCTTCTGTACCCTTGAGAAGTGTAAAGACCAATGTGGTTATTATGAAAAGAGAATTCCAGGTAGGTCTGCTCAAATAGGAAGTAATTGTGAATGTTTCTTATTACTGAATGCTGCTAATGCACGATTTAGAGGCTACACAAAGTAAAAGATTTAGTTCACTTTCATGTTACTTCATTTCTTAGTTACATGGCAAAACCACCAACAAAAACACCTTCTAAAATAAGAACTTACGTTTCTCCTTCAGAAAAACGAGTCGTGTGTTGCGGGCAGTGACAGTGAGGTGAAGTCTCAGCTCAGAGGACGTGAGTGCTCATTCTACACCTGCGCTAGAGATCACCTGTGTTGTTTTGTGTGTGTCTGTCTCCACCTGAGCACCTCGCTCACCTTTCTCCTCCCACCGCCCGCCCCGTTCCTTTGTCTCCTCGGAGCCGCCGGCAATGGGACGTGCTGGAGTTTGGAAACCTGGGCTGAACGGAGGGGGCGGGAGCTGCCAACGAGAGTGGCTTAGCCAGGCCACTGCTGAAATCCTGACAGCCAAGGCAGAGCTGTGCTCGCATCACCGGGTGAGGAAAGGCAGCAGCAGCCCAAGGCGGACGGTGACAACGTCTGGTGGCTTCTCTGTGCTGTCACAGCAGGGCGAGGAAATTGCCCGTCCAGAAGACGCTCTGGGAATCGATACTCGGGTGATGCACACCACGGGGTTTAGAACAAATAGCAAATGTCAGAAGTAAATAGTTCTGTATTTTAAGCAATGGAAAGAGAGTGGAAGTGCTTTTCCAGGATAAGTGTAGAAAGCCATTACAAAGCTTATCTTTGCAACTGACCTATGAAAGCTATAAACACATCAAAGGCTTTGAGGACATCAGATACAAACTTTAATTCTTCCCACAGTCAAAACTCCCATGCAGTCAATGTTCCAGGATCACGACTCCGAGTATGTTCAGTAATGCTAATGGAACTCAGACGTCCATGGGCAGCTTCATTCACAACTGTAATTTAATTCAGGTTGCAATTTATTAAATAATGATTTCTTGTAATGATTTTTTCTCTAAATTGCTGGATGTAAGGCAACACAATGTTTTAGAATAGAATTTCTTGGAGGTTTTATTATTGCAGAATAACAAAAAAGTAGCTGAAATACTTTTTTTTCAAGACAGCAGCTTTTTGTTTGCATTTAGCAGGTTAAGAGGTTATATTTGTGTCACAAGTAAAGGCAAGCAAAATTTTTAACAGGTAAAGAGTCTAGATTTTCATAGCAATCTCAGATTTTAGCAGCAAACGGTTTTTCTTATATTTTTGTCCATCTCTAACCACAACACATTTAATCATAGCACCATGCATTTTAATAACTGGCTTTTTGATTTTTTAAAATGCTATGCAAAGCTGTCCTTTACTGTAAATACTTTACGAGTTAACCTGATAACATAAGCTACCAAATACAGAGGGGATGAAAATGCCAGTGGATCCCTCTGAATGTTTTAGCCTTAAGGCTCCTGCAGGTTTTATTTGGATTCACAATAGTAGGAGTGGGAAGGAGGAGATAAATAAAACATTTGTTTCAGAAAGTAGGTGACTTTGACAGAACACTGATGTAAACCATGAAGCCTTGCAGATCAGAGGAATATTGTTAAGAAGGGAGGCTGGTGAAGAACACTCAACACCAGCCCCCGAGTGGTGCTGATCAGAACAGTTCTGCTTTGCTTTTAAGTATTATTGCACCTTCTCTGCTATCCTGTAAAGAATTCAGTCGGTGACTCCCACTGATGTATCACAGTCACTCAAACGTGTTTTTACACCACTCATTGGATATTTTGGTAAAGATCTAATCTCATTTGGATTTATTACGATTTATCTCGGATTAAGCATTTATCTGCTAAGGATTATGACCCATACTATGAGGTACTGATGAACCACCAGAGTTCAGGAACGTCTAAGCACATTAGAATGAATCAGCAATATTATTTTTTGACACAGTCTTCACACATTATCTTTTTTCAATCAACTTTGCCACATTCATACAGATAAGAATCTAATTTTCCTTTAGTAAAGGCAGTAACCTGGAAAGCTCTTAACATCCAGTAAGAGCAAAGCTGCATTTAATTAGGAGCAGCTTAAAAGATCAGGCCTCAGAGCCACATGACTTCGTATTCACTCTGCCTTCAACTGTCAGCATAACTATTGATTTTTTTTAACCAATTTAAATATTTTTTCTTAGTTTTGAAATGTATTTTGGTGTGTCTTCCACTGCTATCACAACTTTCTACTTTTTTTCTGATTTGCATAGCCAGGAGTGAAAAAAAGAACAAGGATAAGGAAGAAGACTATGTTGTTTATGTCTTTCTGGACTTTAAAGATATTTTTTTCTGCTTGAAAATGTTTAAAATGCTTCCTCTATTGGTATACCTGGTACTGCCCCTAAGTAAAAGTGTTGGGTTTCTCATGGGTTTAAAAGAAGTTGGTCTTTGGCTTCAGTTTGTGGCAAAGCTGCTAATGGATGCTATAGTTGCCCTAAAAAGGCTTCTGGCTATTTTCATGCTTAATAATTTTGTATTTATCTCACATCTTAGAAATTCCATTTTATGTTGTTTTGATTGCACAAATTTGGAGAATTCCAGTTGTCACTTTGAATGTGTATGTTTGGAAGTTTTCCTTACAATTCAGATTTTTTTCTTTATGATGATGCACACAAAGAAGGCATAAATACTTTCTGGCAGTGTTTGATAATGCTGGAAATAAGACCTTAGATATGAAACTGCACAACTTAATGTGTTTAACCACTCTTACTAAAGGAATTAGGGAGAAAATATATGGTTCATTTCCAGTATGCATTTTTACTGTTTGCTAAATAGTGTCACATTTAGAATGTGCAGTCCTGTGACAAATGACTACACTGCAGTAGTATTGTTCATTTTGAGGATTGCCTGCAATGTCTGATGTGCTAAGCAGGGAGTTTGCAGTATGAATGTAGCTGTGAAGAGATGAAACCTCTGAAAGGTTGTAAGGGACACCACTTTCATTGGGTTTGACTTCACTACATGGAGTAATGTAATTAAATTTTGGGTTTCACAAGAACAGTGCCAAACTCACATTTCTTTACAGTGTTGGGATATAGCATGCCCTTTTACCAATTTGAATCACAGTTTCTTATCCAATTAATGTTCAGAGCTATGGACACCCTGATGCATGTGAAGCCTTAGTTCTCATTTCAGTTAAACAGGGGAAAGATTCAGCTGATGAAAAATTAGGTGAAACAAAAGAGAAATGGATGAACACAGAAAAGAATTGATCTGCCATAACTAAAAACATTGATTAATAAGCTGTAAAGAGACATAATCAAAGACAAAATTATTTTTCAGTACCTTTTCTGAAAAACATTGAATAGAAAATCATCTGGATTCAGAAGAGAAAGATTCTTTACCCTCTTTCACATGAGTACATGTGCAAGGAAAGAAAAATAGTGAGTGAAGGGTATTTTCTGCTAATGGGATACATTAACGTTGCCATGGAATTTGGGATCAGCATGCACAGGGTATTGATCTTAAACCTGTTTCTGAGCTGCAAGGATGAGGAGGACATGTTAATTTACTTACTTTTGACATCAGCCCAGAACTACACATGTATAGGGAAAACCTAAGGATAGGTTAAGATATATAGATAGATGGCAAAGGTGAACTTGGAAATGCCTTTCTCAGAATCATAGAACCATTCTGTTGGCACGGACTTTGGGAGGTTTTCTAGTGCAAACTCCTGCTCAGATCAGGGTCAACACTGAAATCACATCAGTTTGTTGAGGACATGATACAACAAAGTTTTGAAAACCTGCAGGGATTGAGAGCCCCCAGCCTCTCTGGGCAATTTGTTTCAGAGCTTAAATATCCTAAAAAACCAAAAAGAGATCAATAATCTGTGCTCTGTGTTCTCTCCAGGACACTGGAGCCATTCCATGGCTTAGGTCTAAGGGCAGGTGCCCAAGGAATGCCGCTTGTTAGCAGCTTCCAGGCACAGCAGGACTTGCTCTCCCCTTGGGCCTGGCAGGAGATTTTCACCCACACTGTAACATTCCAGCTTGGATAGCAGTGTGCTGTGGAGACCATGCTGAAAGCCTTGCTGAAGACAAGGTAGGCAACATCTGCCTTTACACATCTTCCAGGGCATCACAGAAGGTCATTAGGCTTGGTCAGGTGGGGCAAACCTTGGGAAATCCATGCTGGATACTACTGCAATCACCTTTCTTTCTTCAGGAGTGGCTCCTGCAGACTTGCACCTTTCTTGTCCCAGAGCACAAGCAGTAGCTCCCTGGATCATCATTCTTGTGTTTCTTCAGCATGATGGGCTTTTGGATAGATTTAAGTGTGAAACCAGTCTTTAACTTCACAGTTAAAAGATTTGACATAGTCCACAGTGATACCTTCCTTACAAACTGGGACTAAAAAGTCTGTAAACAATTATTGATCTCCACATGCTACTGGGGAAGTTTTCCAAGATCAGTGACAGCTGGGAAATCACTGGCATTTTAAAATTATATATCAGTGATTCACTTTTTTGGCATTTACAGTATCACATTATGGCTATGAACATGCTAGATGTGTATTTAAAAAACCAAAATGCTTTTAGCATTTCAGTATTTTTTGTTTGAGCTGTATTACAGATGAAAATTTCTTGATACAATTAAAAACAATGATTATTTTTATTAAAGATATATACCCATTAAGAAGAAGTTAGAATGAGGAAAATGCTTTTTTGTGTGAAAATAATTCTGCTTTCTCAACAACAGCATCTCCTAAGTTTCTTTGATTCATACCTGATTACTTTTCATGACTAAACTAGGTTTTAACTCCTGTTAACACTGCAGAATGCAGAGAGCTGTAGAAAAGTAAAACGTATTTTGCCCTCCTAAGTCGTTGTTGACACAGCCCTCATTTACATTTTATTCTGGAATTATTTGCAAGAGAGAGGTTTGGTTTCAAGTCATTGCCAAAGCCTCTGGTCAGTCACTGAGCTGTCAGTTTGAGAGGAGGAGCTGGGTGCTTGCCCACAAAGGGGCACAGGTACGTGAAAGGAAAATGTTTATAATATATTAGGTGACAAAATGCTAAAATCACCTCTTTGCTGGAGAATAAAAAACGTGTGGTGATCTCAAGCTTATTCTGTGCTGCTGGGCAGGAAGGACTTCACATTAACACAGTGATTCCTCTGGCTGATGAGGGATCTGCTCTGACGCATTCTGAAGGATGTTGCATATGCCTTGGCTGGGAAAATGATGTTTTCTTTGTACTGGTCGAGGATAGAAAAGAAGGGGAAATGGTGGGAGTGGTGACTCGGGTGATCTTTAGAGAAAAAAAAATTAATGCAAATAGGAATTGAAGACGAGCTCTGCATACTTCCAGGTTTGAAAATAATTAGTCACAGAGCTCGCAGTCCACTGCCTCAGGTTTCTGCACTGCAAGAATACATTTTAGTATAGATTTAAAAATTGGCTAATGAGATTAGCTATCTAATGTTTTAATGTAAAAGGTATTTATGTTGTCATAGAAAATGACAATCTGAATTGGGAGAGAAAAACAAACATAACAATAAGCTGATGTGAGCTAAGAACTTTGAACATAGACTAAATTGTTCAACATAAAACTGATTTTATTTTAATTCCATGACAGCATCATTTCATCCACTGTCTTGACATGAGTCCTGTAAAGGTTTGTATTTCGCCTTCTCAGCATCTTTTAGGGAATGATTTGTGATTAGGAGTGCAGAGACTATTCCAAATGCCTCTTCAAATATGTGATATTGCAAACAACGGATATAAAATGAGATTCACACACATAGCTTTGCTGGTGGCCAAGAACTGCGTTGCAATATGCCGGAAATCCAAACATCCTCCTACTCCCAGAGCCTTGCTGACAGATCTACAACAACTTCTTTCTCTTGAAAAAGCTTCTTACAGAATCAGAATAAGAAAGAGAGAAGGCTGCTTATTCTGAGAAACTAATGTAATACATAAAATGGGAGGTTAAAGATTCCTCATCAATATGAAAAGCACATTTCTTCTTGAAAATTTTACAGTTTCAGGTAACATCTAGACTATCTAAAATCCTCACAAAACCCAGAGAGGGGAATATCATGTCATCTCTGAAAAAGGAACAACAGCAAACCCTTAGGATTAGTGTCATTGTTGTCCTGTCTGGCCTTTTAGACCTACAAAGCATTGGGCTTCTGCCTTAGAACAGGGGTGTGTATCAATGGAACTTGGTACAGAAATAGAACCTCAGCTCAGCAGATCCTCCTTTCTTGAAAAACCATTTAAAAAGGCAAACACAAGGGAATAGAAATACAAGTAACTTTTCCAGAGATGTGTATTTTAAACAGAGCATATTTTTGCAAGGAAGGCTGTTGTTAGATGCTGCATATTTTAATTAGCTGTTTAGAAAATCAGGTTGACAATGTCCTTTAATTAGTAGACATTGACTTATTCCACGTGTATTATGGCACAGTGAATCTTATTAAGATAAATGTTTCTCTCTGAAGAGATGAAAAAAAAAAATCCACTATCATTTGTTTGCTTACCAGATTGCTCACCATCAATACGGCTGCTATTTAAAATGATGAATTTTAGTCACATATTTAATTAGCTAATAGCTGATCTCACTGTAGGGTCTTGATCCTCCTTACATGTGTTCTTTCATCCTGAAAAAGTCTTTGGTTATATCTTGTTTTTGAAGTTTTTGTTTGAAATTGTCCTTGCTACTTTCAAACCTAAAATGCCATAAATTAAATTACTAAAAGTAAAAATTCTTGTGAAAACAGTTAAGGTTTTAAGTATAGTTTCATACCTACTGCACATTTTAATATATTGCTAGAGGCTATGAACTTAAAAAAATTTCAAGTTTTTAGCGTTACGTTTTGCTGCTGGTGTTGAGTTTCTGAGAAAATTATGTGCACTTTAAAAGCCTATAAACTAACTTAAGATGTCCGTGCATTTGTCTGTCACTGCTCAGCCTGCAGCCTTGTCACAGAATTTCCATTATTTGAGGGCCACAGTTTGAAAGTGCAGCAAATGCACTGTAGCCTATACTGTGTCATGATAACTACTTAAAAAAAGCCTTAATGGTGTTCACGTAAAAGACAAAGCTCCTGTGGATGTCACTGGTTTGGAAGAGGGCTCTTCATGGGAGATTCTCTGTCTCAGTTGTTCATCAGATGTGACAAATGGTGCTCCTTAATCCCACAGATTATGTTGGTGCCTAGAATGGCATTCAAGGGCAGACATCCCTCTCTCTTCACAGAAGATGACATTCTGAGTCACATGGATTGGGAGTCATGCAAGGAGCAGGGAGCTGGCCTCAGTGATCCTTATGGTACCTTCCAACTTGAGGTGTTCTGTGGTTCTGTGTGACTGCCCTCTAAACCTCTCATTTTCCTTTGCATTTGCAGCATTACTTCATTCCAACAGTACAAGGAAGAAAAGCAAGAAGAAAGTTAATAAATCAGAATTTTCTTTGTTACAGAGACTGTCTTTCAAAGGATTGCAATGGCAAGTATTGTTCTGCCAAGGAGAAAGGATGCTGGAGATGCTGCAGAAGGTCCAGGCTTGCCTGTGAATACCCTGGGGGCAAGGTAAAGCCAGGCTGCACTCATTGCAGAAAGTCTGAAGTTCTGCAATATGTGTTTGCAATATGAATTTGTAGCTACACAGACATGTACTTGCCATGGAATTTGCATTAGTTCAAACTATATATATAACTATAACCAAAACTTGTAAGTGAACTTTCTTTGAAAGGACATTTTGAAATAATACTTGGTCAGTGATAGGAGTTCCTAAAGGAACTTTTATGTGCCAAATTCTCAAAATCAAGAGAATTTGTTTGCTGAAACCAAGGGCATGAGGGTGTCTAGAGATTAGTGATGGTGTGTCACATAAGACACCACCAGACAGGGTGGGATATCCATCAGGCTTGTTTTGCCACTGGCAGTTTCCTCACAAACACTGAACAGCAATCAGGCTTCGATCCCTATCAAAAACTGGCTAGGTTACTTAAAGTATTCTCTGACCTCTGGAGCATGTCATTGCAAAAAGAAGGGCATAATTGACTTTTTGGATATGCAATTATTTGTTCTTGCAGCTGTGCCATAACAACATGGATTATAAACCTTACATCTCAGGCAGGCAGGCAAAACTCAGTTACCTTAGGCCTGCTGTTTAATTAGTGTTTACAATTGGACATTGTTTATATCCCAATAAATGTTGCCTGAGTGAAGACTTCCCCTTAACCAATTATACCAGATGCTTTTCTGTGAAGGTCCTAATTAAATAGCATCTATTCTTAAGTGTCCTTTAGTTGTGCTTCTTGTGTGGATCTCTGTCAGAGTGCCATGCCACATTGGGACACTTTGCCCACATTTCTGTCACTTCCATGTTCACTGGCTGGCTGCAGCTGCTCCCCTTGAAAGCTCTTGCTTTCTGTATGGGAGGGAGGTGGTGATGGGCAAGGCTGAGACTTGGGAATCCAAATCAGTTTCTTGTGCTGTAGCAGAATCCTTAAGTGATTGCTAAGTCACACCTGACCCCATCAGGATGGTGTCACTTCAGGTGGCTGATGGGGTCACTGCTGTAGTGTCCAATCCTGCAGACTCCAGCACAGAATTTTCAGCAAAGCTGGAATTTACCTGGAAGCCCTCCTCTACAGACAATGTCAAGGTGCAGATACTGTGCCTGGCTTCTGAGCAGCTCTGTCCCTCATTACACTTTTGGCACAGTTTCAGGAATGGTCAAGATTGGCTGCCCTGGACAGTGCTGTGCCCTCTCCTTAATCAGATCCTCAGTACTGAGCTTCCCTTCTCCCATATAATAGAGCATTACTTTCTGGAAGATAAGATTTTCAGAGCTTTTCTATTCCAGGTCCTTTTTCTAAGAGCTGATTCCTAAGTTGCCACCACTTTTATGTGTGCTCAAAATATGAAAAGGAAATCAGCTTCCTTTCTCTGGTACAGCAGCCGCCCTCCTAAGTGAGTCAATGAGTTCCCAAATGTAGTATTTCAATGCCACGTGAAAAAGTATGGAGTGAGAGCTGTGTTAGTGGGAACACTGTCTCAGTGCCAATCCTTATGGGTCAGAGGATTACGAAATAAAGTAGCCCATCTGTGCTTCACCAAATATCTTCATTTAGAAGATAAACATGGTAATGTAACCACATTTTTTACTCTGTACTTCCTTCATCCAAACTTCAAGTGATTCTAATTTCATATTAATGCCTTAATTTTTAAATTGTCCTTGATTTCAAGATGGATTAGTTAGCAATTACATTAAATTATTTCTGCAGATTCTGATCAGATACATATATACCCATTCATTTCCTTAAGATCTTAATTTGAAGAGTTTTTTATCATCTCTAGGGTCAGGTTGCGGAGAGGGGCAGAAAGTTTTCAGGCTGGAAGGGTCACTGAAACTTTAGAATGCAGAAAATATTATGGCTACAAACCTTAAAAAGTTAATGTAATTTTTTCTACAGATGCTAGGTTCGAGGTTGGGGGCAGATAATTGAGTGTGATTGTGTCTTACTGGATATTCATTTCTCAGCACTGCTATTATAACAAGGGGAACAATTTTGGTAATCATGGTGTTCAGGAATATCTAGAATTTTGTATTACTTGGACAAAATAGAGAGATTAAAGAAAAGATCTGGTGTGTTTCATGTCTCCAAACACATAAAATAGTAATTTTTAAATGTTACTGTGAATGTGGCCTTGGTGTAATGGTTCTCTAGCACCACTAAAGCCACCACTCACCATTTTCAGGCTGGAGTTCACGTGGGGAGCCCTAATCCCTGATCATCTTGTGGACCATCATCAGAAATGACATTGTCCTTCGGGGCATAATGATCTTTTTCTCTTGAGTTCTAATTATCTTGCCATAGCAAGTAGTATTTAGGACTAGATTCATTGAACAACTCTAGTTTTTGTATTCTTGAGGGAAGGTGGTTGGCCTTGGTAGGTCCCATATTTTGCTTTCCTCTGTAGCCTGGATTCCACAGAGGATGGGTCTAATATGTTCTTATCCCTTTCCTAAGCTGATGGAGTGTTGCTATGGGCTGGAGTTTTCCTTATTGCACTATTATTAAAGGCAAATGTTGATAATACTTTGCACTACAAGGACTTGTTTTGGTGGCACTGGAGGGTTTATGGAGTAACTGTGAGGGCAGCAATGTTCCAGTGAGGGTGAAAGGTGAACCAGGACCTCAAGGGCTGACAGTCTCGAGCCATTGAGAATGAACATTGGACTCAAGCCCTCACAACAACTTAGCTACAAAGGCAATCAGCCTGCAGCCCCTGAGTCCATTCCTTGGATTCCTGAAAGGAATGAACCCATCATTGTTCATCCATGTGGCTGACATTGGCATAGATCTCCTCCACTCCAATCTGAGTACTTGTAGGACTTGTATGACTTGAATATGATAGGAGCAAAAGAGAGTTCCTTGCCACTTAGTGTGAGAAAAAAATGCTAGGGAAGACAAGTGCATATTAGGGTGAGCCAACTGTTTACCATGATCTGCTAACAAATGTGAAAACTAAAAATGGCCTTTCTGCACTGGGATTTTATCGTGTATTAGTTGCCATGTGTTAGTGAACATAAGCTTATTGCATTCTCAAGTAAATTCCTGCCATTTCAGTTTACCTCCTCTCTCCCAGCTGCTACATGTAGCTACATGATTGTCTCTCAGAGACTTGCTGCTCCTTTTTCTGTGCCACTAGAACCTTGAGAAATCATGAAATTATTCTATAAGTATGGAATTTAATATGGTTCCTGAATTCATTATGAATTCTCCTTTTCTCTAAAAAATTAAATTTCAGTTGAGGGCCAAATAATCAGTTTCAAGACAGCAAACAATTGTTAATCCAAAAGTAAGTTTTCATAGTACATCTCTCATTTTTCCAGACGTTCATTGGCTACATTAAAAGAATTTTATCAGAATATGTACTGAAAAGGATTAAAAGGTAGCAGAGAACTGTAAAGTTTATAGATTATTAAAACGCAACGCATAAAATGTGTCTGTAAATATAGACATGAGTCTGGACAATGTCCATAATAACACTGAAATATTAATTAAAAACTAATACTTAGATATTCAATATTTCCAGTAAGTATATTAAAACATCACACAAGCAGATACTTTAATTTCTAAGTATAGGTGTAGTAATCTTTGCCCCTGGGACTGGATCAGGATCCTGTAGACCCTTTGGGAACACCTGTCCAGTTACAAACTGTATTTAGCAGCTACACAATCAGAACCCCCTGGAAAGCACTTTCCCCTCTGACGGCTTCCAGGGAATTCCAGGGTTCCAGTGTAGAAGAATTCTTTGGGCTCCTTCTCTGAGTGGCACAGAATTCTAGCTTTGCATTATTCTTTGGGTTTGAAATTCTAAAGCATCGTGATCCACATGCTCAAATCCCAGGAGAACTGACTTAGCCCTTCACCTTTTCCAGATAAAGTGCGCTTTTATCACATACCTCTGTATACCTTTCTGATGGGAACTTAAAAACGAAGGTTATTTCCTGAAAAGAATTTCAAAGTCTCAGTTTTGTAATAGCAAGGGTTTACTTGGGTAACATTTCTTTCTCTGTTCTGCACCCGGGTGGCTGGCACTGACCTTCCTTCCCGTTCCTGGTCAAACACAGGGCAGCAGTGCACGCTGGCAGCCAAGCCCTGCTCAGCCCTGCCTGGCTTCGAGGGACACTGAAAGAGCAAGGACGTCTGATCCCTGGCTTTTACAAGCCCAGAAGTGCTTGTGGAAGAGTGGAAAAGCAAGGTAGCATTCCATGTCCTGGAGGCACAAGTTGTTCACCTTCCCTACACAGTCTGCACAGTTTGCACAGTGTCTCTGTGTAATTACACAATATTGATGCACATCCGTGAGAACAAACCATTAGGAACAAACAGTTCAAAATATCTATAAAATGCAGAATTAAAAAAAAAAATAAATATTTTCAGGTGTGAAATGAGATGATGCTTCGCCTGCATGGGTACAAATTGATCCAAGTTTTGTGATGATAGTGTCACTGGTTTCATATCAGTTATCTCAGCATAACTTTTTGATTATTTCTGAAATCATGCACAGAATGAGGGGAGATTCAGTTTGACCTTTCCAGACTTGTTGCATTTTAATTTTTTCCTATGCTTAGAAATAATACAGGAAAAAACCCAGCAGGTAATATTATTTTTGTATAAAGCTCTCTAATTATACTAGGCATGTTCAGAATACATTAAAGATACTGTCCAGACACAAAAAAATTTACAGTGTGCTTTTAGATATTACATAACTAATGAGAGCAATAAATGCTGGGAGAACGAATGGATCAAGGTTACAATAATAAGATTATAGGATTCCTCCACTATGTATGCATAGTTTAAAATTCACTTTAATTTTGCTACCTCATTCTGGGCTTTGGTTTTTCATTTTGGCTTTTTCTTTCTTTATCAGATTTAATTTTCTCTCTGAATCCACCAGACCATAACAACCTGGCTAAAAACTCTGACCAGACTTTTGATTTTCTTTCTTTTTTTCCTTCTTTTTAAATTTGGATTGTGCCTGTTTTGCTTGCACAGCCACCATCGATGCCCTGTTTGTATCAGAACCATTTTTATGGCCTTTTCTCTGACAGTAGTCACAGTTGAAATATACTTGAATGCTTGCACTACTTTATTCCACACGGAGAAAGGGATACAAAAAAAAAAGAGTAATTATGTGATTTCTACACAATTACACCTGGATTCTTAAATCCCCACGTTGAAGACCCACAACATGTACCAGGCATGTGGTGTGTGAAACGCATGCAAAACTCTTGCTAATGCTCCATCTTCTCCTTCTCATCCAGCCTTAACAGTCACTTACAAACGATTTGTGAAAAATCAATAATGCACCTTACTGGCTTTTTTGTAATGTATAAGAAAGGGCATTTTTTTGCCAATTTTTTAAACACTGAAAATACCAGGATTTTAAAATTGGATTTTTATTGATTTCCTTGGAAGATCTTTGGGGTTTCGACAGACATGTATTGACAGCAGCCTCCTCTAGCTGAATCAGATGTATTGAGTTTATAACACAAATCATTCGATCTTTAATATATTTGAATTATCCTCATGTTAAAAAAAAAAGTGATCAGGAATCTTTTTTCCTTTCAAGTCTTTGCTCTTGTGTTATTATTCTTTCTTATGTTCTTTAATCACCGCAGCCTTGCAGGCTGCAAACGAAAGATAAACAAACAATGGAATATCTAATGTTTCAAGTACAAGCACAGATAAAAAAAAGTAAAGCAGACTCCTCAAGTCCTTATAGATTATAAATAAGTAGAGAAATGGTACAAATCTGTATTTAGAAAAATAATTTGTTTCTCAATATTTGTAATGAAGGGAGTTGTCAGTCACATTAATTTTTATGTAAATTTACCTAAGCTGGTGAATCATAACTGAAATATTGTCTAATCTTCCTGGTTTTGGCGAGCATTTCCATTCTGATTGCCTCAATTTATTTTTATTTGCTTATATAACAACTTTGAGGGGCCCATCCCAGGACCCATAACGAGCAGAGTGAAGAGGGGCTGCTTCAAGGCACTGCCAGTCCCACACAAGTGGTGGCTGCCCAACACATCAGACCAGTCCCCATGACAGACACTCAGCTTGGCACACAGCTGACGATTCATTATCATTCCTTCAGTAGACATCACAGCAGAGGAGATTTTTAGGGAGGGATTTGCAGGAGGAAAATTAAGTGAGTGGGAGTGCGAAGCAGCAGCGAGGGAAAGCATGAAGGTGCTGGTTTGAAAATGTAACAAGTAGAGAGTTATTACTGAATGAAATGTGTGGGGGGAAGCCGTTGGTTTCTCCATGGGCTATTAAAAGATGATGGGGTGGGAATAAGCTGCAAAGAGCCACAGAAGTGAGGCAGCTTTTGCTTGCCAAGATGCAGAAGGGGGCGGGGGGACGCGCTGGAACAAGGAATAGGAATAGGGCTGAAGCAGCAAATGTGAGGATAACCGGGACACCAGAGTCTTGTCACAATGTTCTGTTATTCTTTGTTGTTTTGTAATGTCCAAAATCAGACTGTTGGGGCCAAAGGCCTCTTTGTACTAATGACAATCCCAACATCTCAGGTGGTCTAAAAATGCACAAATAAAAATAAGCAACGGCTTATCCTGAAAACCATTTCCCTCATTCTTCAGCCCTGATTCTAGTTACACCATTCAGTTATCTATTTCCAAGAGAACTTTCTATATGAACTTTCCAGTTCTCTCTTGTCAAATTATCTTACTGTTTTTGGAAAGACTGCATATCATCTATATTTAACACCACTTCAGCTTGGTGAGGTGACTATAACATAGCATTAAACTCAGACTAAAAAAATGACTGTGGCATTTCTAGGTTTTTCAAGTGTGTTAACTCAGAAGAGATAATTTGACTGGAAAAAGTGCTTTCCCCCAAATATCTCTGATTTCAATAGAACTTCTTGCAGGTATTTGAGTTGAGTTAATCGGCTGGCAATTAGATGCAAAAGGCCTTTGGATGAGTATTTGTGGTCACCATAGAAGCGAGTCCCAGAGAAATGTGAATAAAGAGGTCACCCGAAGAACAGATATGGAAGGTCTCTCCACAGGCACTTAATTCTTAGAAATTTGCAGATGAAAAATGCTATATGGGTATTAATAGATAGGAATGAAATATGGATGAGGGGACACTAAAGCTGGAATAGCAAGTAGAACAAAGGGAATAAGGGGATGTGGGGACATGGTAAGAAACCAGACCAGAGCTGCAAAATTGGACAGAACTGTTTAAGACCTAAAAAAGAAAAAAAGAGGAAATATCAAATAAAGGAATGAAGAGATCAGTACTATGAGAAATTATTTGAAGGAGAGTTGGGATGGGACATGGCTATCAGGGAACATAAAAGAAAGAAGAGAAAGATCAGAGTATATGGGGCATATTCTGGAGAGGGAAATCCCAGGATCATTTGCCCAGCAATAAATAAGGAAGAGCAGAAGGCCTGGGTGATTTGCTGGCCTGGAGCAAGGCTGTAATGGAAAGAATGTGTCTGTGGGGGTGTGTGCACTTAGTGTAGCTCACTGTCAGTAGCCAGACAAATCCACCTTTTTAGTATGCGAGTGACCACCTAGAGTTTATAAAGACTGCAGAGGGGAAAGTCTAGAAAATATTTTTGCAGAGCTTGCATCTAGATGGCCTCCAACATTCTTCTGTGCAAGGGTGTATCTTCCAACCCCATCACAAAGCCCCCTTGGTACACCACTTCAGACAGGTATTTCATCACAGAGCAGGAATGTGGCTAAAGTAATGCTCAATTAACTTATATAATACTACAGTAAGCTACTGAGAGTGAAGAGAAATAGATAAAGGAAAGGGGCCTAAGTGACACTGGAAAAAGAAAGGAAACAGTAAAGGAAGTGAAACCACAAAAATAAATGCTGCAAAAAGAACAAGAACTATGAACTAAATGAACAAGGCTGCAAAAAGGAGCAGGCTTTCTCTTTTCCAGGGAGAAAGGAAGCAAGTGACCCCACAAAAAAATCTAAACATGTAGAACCTGTAGGTATTACCCACGTGAGTGATGTTAAGAGGAGCTGAACTGGAGCAGAAAAGGCACATACTAGGTAGGAAAACAAAGAGGTAAAGTGACGTTTAAATAACAGAACTTAGATGGGGAAAGGTACAATTTTACGTGCCTTAATTTTCAATCTTGGATTGTTTCCCTGACTAGCCACTGGTCACTGGGAAGTGCTTACATTAATTTACTAGATCTAAGGAAGCAAATACAAGAGCGTGTGCATAACCATAAACACAGTCCTGCTCGTTTCCATCGCTTAGCATTGCTCGTACACTCCCTATTCCAGAGTTTTAACAGCCACCTGGTTCGGGGTGCATTCAGCCCCAAGTCTGCCTGTGTATGCACAAAAACACGAGTCTTGATGCTTGTGCTTGTGCCACTGCGCTCGCCCCGTGGTCAGCCCCGCTTCTGGCTGGAGTTGTCTGCGTGGAGGATGCACAATGGAGCTTGTGCCTCAGCATTAGAGACACGCATGATCACACCCAGCCTGCCGGGTCCCCCGGGACTCACACACATAATTAGCCCCTGTGCACCGGAGCCTTCATCGCCGTGTTTGCCACATGGTGAGTGTCACCCAGCGGGCCCGCGAACACGCGCACACAGAAGCCCTCCCGTCCCCGGCACTGCATTTGCCATATGGCCGGGCTCACCTGCTGGGGCTGGGGCAGGGAGACAGACGGGCAACACTCACACACATAATGAAGCTCCCCACTGGGCTGCCTTAAGAAATTAAAAAAAAAAAAAAAAAAAAAAACAAAAAAAAAAACCCAAAAAAA
>VYXF01009087.1:1617299-1658389 GCA_013397295.1 Polioptila caerulea | reverse complement strand
GACGGCAGAGACGGGTCAGTGGCAGCCGCAGTCGCCTGGGCGGGGGGAGAGGGGTAGCCCCCCTTCTCCAGGGGCTTCTGGCGGTAGAGGGGACCTGGCTCGCAGCGGAGTGCGGAGACGGAGCCCTTCTCCTCGGGGAAACGGGAGGGGATCACCTCTGGCCGAGGGCACGGAGGTGCTGAAGGGACCGCGGCAGAGACTCCTGCCCGGGGGGCTGTGACGAAGGGCAAAGCCCCTTCCCTTGGGGATTAGAAGAGTCTTCGCAGGGACAAGGTGGTCGTGGGGAAAGCTTCTTCAGGCAGGTAGAGAGGGAAGAGCCCCCCGCGTTCCAGGCCTGCCTGAGCGGGACCGACCCGCTGTGGGGGGCAAGGCGTGAGGGCCAGAGGCCGGCTCACCCGGCCGGCGCTGCGGGGCCGAGCCCCGGCGGGGCAGAGGAGGAGGCTGATGGTGAGGCAGCCTGCCCCGTGCTCCATCCTCCCGCACCCTGCTCCATCCTCCCGCACCCTGCTCCATCCTCCCGCACCCTGCTCCATCCTCCCGCACCCTGCTCCATCCTCCCGCACCCTGCTCCATCCTCCCGCACCCTGCTCCATCCTCCCGCACCCTGCTCCATCCTCCCGCACCCTGCTCCATCCTCCCGCACCCTGCTCCATCCTCCCGCACCCTGCTCCATCCTCCCGCACCCTGCTCCATCCTCCCGCACCCTGCTCCATCCTCCCGCACCCTGCTCCATCCTCCCGCACCCTGCTCCATCCTCCCGCACCCTGCTCCATCCTCCCGCACCCTGCTCCATCCTCCCGCACCCTGCTCCATCCTCCCGCACCCTGCTCCATCCTCCCGCACCCTGCTCCATCCTCCCGCACCCTGCTCCATCCTCCCGCACCCTGCTCCATCCTCCCGCACCCTGCTCCATCCTCCCGCACCCTGCTCCATCCTCCCGCACCCTGCTCCATCCTCCCGCACCCTGCTCCATCCTCCCGCACCCTGCTCCATCCTCCCGCACCCTGCTCCATCCTCCCGCACTCTGCTCCATCCTCCCGCGCAGGGGCAAAGGTGGCGGTGGCGAAGAGCAGAGCAAACCGGCGGTGCAGAGGAGCTCCCCTTACACAAGAAACGACCGCCTGCGTGAATTAGCATGAAAAAGCAATGCGTGAAGACACAGGTCTGGAACTGAAACTGCAGCACAAGGCTGGTAGCCTGCGGGTTGACCTGCAGGTGCTGCTTGACCTGTCTGGGAGGTGTCAAGTACCCGGAGGCTGCAGAGGGACGGCGAGCAGCACGCATGACAGCTCCCATCCCTCACACTGTTACTGAGGATTTCTTAAAGGAAGGTGCCAAATGTTACTCTTCCTACTCAGGATGTAATAACGATGGCTTTAACTGTGTATGTGAGATAAGTTTGTGAAACTGAAGTTTTATGTCTCCTCATAAATGAGAAGATCCCTCTAGGTGTAGGGGTCTTTCCTGTTGTACCAAAACACAGTTAAGGTCTTTTCCAATCCACGTGAAAACGAAAGCTCTCAAAATATATTACAAAAATTAGAGATGCTAACATTTGGAAGATGGAACAAAGATGACAGTATTCCTGAATATTTAATCTCCCACAGTACCATACATAAATTATCTGGGTTCCTGAACCAGGAGTTCATTTTCCCAGCCTGCTGTGTTAGCTGCTGCACCTCTGCTTTTCAGCCTCAGAAGTGGCTCCAAATAAATATGCATTACCCATAGAACTGATCTTGGATTTTTGGGCCACTTAAGGTAAAAAAAAGAGATAAGTATGTCAAATGCTGTTGTGTTCTGGGAAATGATACTACAGAATCTGCATCTAAATGGATTGTCCATGTGGTTCTTGAACTCCCTGTGTTCAGCCATACTGTTTATGAACCTGTGCAAAAACACTGAAGTTTATTGTGTGTTGAACTTGTCCATGAGGCAGGTGATTATTTTCATCCTCTGCACTCTGCAACACTGCTAACACAGGTGATCAGCTCTGCCTGAGCTGGGAATCAGGGAACAGATCTCCAGTGGCCATTGGACTTTGTCAACTTTCCTGCCTACCCCCCGTGCCTGTGCCCTTGTCAGTAACTTTAACATGGAATGTAATTTTCATAATATTTCCAGATTAATTTACATTGTATTCTCTGCTGTATTAGTGAAACCTGCAGCTTCACAGTATTTTCTTTTTAATTTTAACCTTGCCCAGAACTTTTTCCACTTCTGACCATTGCTGCTGACTAATCAATTATTTTCTCATAAATGTTGTGTTTCAGCTTGTGCAGAATTCATGTTTGGTTGCGTGTTCTGGTACATGTCTACTTGAGTTATAAAATGCTTGTCTGGCCACGTTGCAAGTTTAATTTGCAGGTCCTTCTGTTTTGGAGAAACCAGATAAGGAATTAAAAATGCAAAGAACCACAAAGATAGGGAAAAGACCCAAAACTCTCAGAGAAAAGGAAACCTTGTGATCTTGGCCCACTTTTAAGAGAGGTCATGGAAACTAGGGGAAAAAAAAAGTGGGGTGATTTGGATTTTTTCTGACTGTCAGCTGACACTAAGTTGACAGGCAGGTTCTTTCTGTGGCAAATCCCTCAAAGAATCTCTTTTTCCTCTCCTTTACTGCTGAGTGACACTGACACTGTTGAATGCATAACTGGGGAATGTTCCTGCTGCATCCTCACTGCTGAGTGTGTCTTCATCATGTGTGAGATCTTTAGGACATACAGGAATGTAGCTCTGGAACCTGCATTTTGCACAAATGGAAGGAGAATAAAGCCATTACAGAAGGACTGAACATTGTTCACACCATATAAATCAATTTAGCCAGTATGAGTATGTTATACTTGAGGGATTTTCTTTTTTTTTTTTTTTTTCAACAACGTCATGTTTTTAGTCATGGATCAGAAAACACAAGTAATAACGCTCATCATCTCATCTCCCCATCTTGAAATACTGATTGTTGCTTGCAATTTTTGCACAAGAAAACTGTGTTAAAGAGAAATTGAAGGTAACTTATTCATGCTTTATGGCAGCACAGATTGCTTTGATGGACCATTCTTTACTGATTTAGCTGAGAACCCAGGTTTGACGGGAGTCAATGTCAGAAAAAATACAGTGTGCACTTAGAGATAAGGGATTATAAAAATTAGGTGTCTTCCTAAAAGTTATCTGACAGTGATATATATGCACATCTAGGATGCTTATGACCCCTCTAAACTCTTGGATTTGAAAATACACTGTGTCAAGATGTTTTGTAAATTAATTATACTTCATGGAAAATACATCATTTTATAACACAAGAATTTTTTGTTTCACTTTTATTAGTATCTCTGTTATAGGGAAGTAAATATCTTAATCGGTTTTATACTGGTAATTATTCTTACTCTTTCCCTAGATACATGTATTTTCATATTCCATTCCTTTTCCCTTTAGAATTTTGTTTCTGTTTTCTCAAATTTTTAACCTTTTTTTATTTTTTTTTAATTGAGGGGGTGGGATTAGGATACAAAGAATTGCAGAAAGCATTTCAGAAGAGGGATTTTCATCAGCTTTTAGTCTACTGTTAGGTTCTGCATTATTCTCTACATCATGGTTTCAGCCAATCTGTGTATTTCAAGTAAAACTGAGACTTAATATGGAAGGTAGAGTATCTCACACCTGTCTAGTACAGAGTTCATATTCTGCTGCTATCCTCACTGGACTAGGCAGACATCTGGTCTAATCCATTAAAATAGTTTCTGTATTCTGGTGTTTGGTTAGAGTGCTGCAAATCAGCTTACTTTACTCTGAATTAATTATTTTCCCATTGTAGTTGGCTCCTTAGTCCTACCTGCTTCCTTGAAAGTGTTTAAATCACCTTTTTGCAGTAAACTCTGCATTTGGATGCCTCCTGTTGGGTTTTCCAGGCTGAAACCTTCATGTCTCAAGCTGGGAATCCAACTTAAAAGCAATGTAAATCTTCACAAATGAAGTCTGCCGGAGGATGAAAGTGATTGAGTCTAGTTGGATACTCTCAGGGGCTTCTTGTTTTGGCTTCCAGTTGTTCTGCTCAGCTGACCTTGCTGTCATAAACCTCTGGAAGATACAGGAAAGCAACCAGTTTAGTTAAGTTTCATCAAAACCAGATGCATGTTATTTTTCCAGTTCTGTAGCAAAGAGGACATTTTAGCTTCACTAAGGAAGGTTTAGGAGTAGGTTGTAGTGAGTGCCTGTATTTGCTAAATTCTTTGACCCATGAACCAGATGAAAGTATTTTCCTGTTTTGAATTTCACTAGTTATCTCATTCTCCCCAGGTTTCTGTTCAAGGCATCTGTATTACCTTCAGAGGACTTGCATCTGGAGACCTGAATGATCAAAGGGTGCAGGTTATCTCAGAGTTCTGTAATAGTTTTCTATCTGAGGCAACTGCATATTAGCCTGGATTGACAGTTCTAATATGTGTTATTCCACAGCTGGTAGTCATTTTGTGGATATTAGTATTTCTGGTATTTCATTGTGTCATCATCACTGAAATCATAGTGAAAGCAAGAAAAGGCATTTACTCACAGTACTGAACAGGATATAAATCAATGTCTTTAGACCAAAAATCCTGGTTATCGGCATGACCAGGCTTCCCAGCTGAATGGGGAGTTGTTAATGTTTATTTACATGTCACGGTGGGTACCTTGCAGAGTGCTGTTGAGTCACGTTTCGTGGTAAGAATGGTCGGAATTTTCAAAGTGTTCACAGCCGTGCTGTGACCTCGCTTCTGGGCGGAAATCTGCAAACCTCTCTTGAATGCTCAAGCCCCACCCAAGGTTTCTGTAGTAATTAGTGTTCCTAAAACACTTAGTGTTGAGCTCATTATTTCAGAGATCAGCGCGTGAAGGGGCCAATAGAACAGCTGTGCAAATTCTGCAGTGTTTTCTAATTGATTTTAATATGATAGTGCTGAGCTGGATTGTTTTGAAGATAGTTTTTCATTACTCTTTAAAAAAAATAGTTATTATTTTAAAAATATTTAATCACATATGGTATGACAACATTCTAGTATCAGGAACATAACTGCTTTCTTTTAAGTGGCCTTAATTATTAAATAAAAAGCCAAATTCAATAAGAACATAATTTATTTGTCTTTAAATATGGGCTTTTTTGATAACTAATTCACCAGCTTTATTGTGAGGAAATTTAGAATAGGAGAGATCAGCTAATTACTTTAACAATATTATTTAATCTTGGTCATGAAAATAACACCGTACATCAGCGGTACTTCTCATTCCCCAGGTAAACTTAATTTCTTCAATTGAATTAACTTTCCCTAAATGATTCCTGAATTTTAAAGTGTATACAAACAAGAGAGTTTATTTTGTACTGTACACGACTAACGTGTAAGCATAGCAGAATTCCAGGGTTTGGGAAAAGGCACTGCAGCCTTCATGCTGAAAGGGATCTGCCCATTGTATCCTCCTGTCAACACGGGGAGGCTACAAACGTCACTGGAAAACTGTGTGGGGTCTGGGCCCAGCCTTGCAGATGTTCACACAGCAGAAAGAGCTGTCTGCAGTTGTTTATGAAATGCTGCAGAAAGGATTTGTAAACAAATCTAAAATGGGTTTTGTTCAATAAAGGCATTTGCCAGAACTTACCATTGCGTTGGTGCATTCCAGCCAGAGCAGTTGGAGGTCCAGGGGACGTTAGAGAAAGGTTTCTTGGTAAATCTGAGACCCTTTGCACGACTGTTAACTCTTTCAGTTTTAACCGCATAAGTTGAAATATTCGTTGAAATTCTATACAAAAATTACCTCCAGTTGCTGCAGAAAGGTATTATAGTGATCATTATACTCTGTTGCCAGTAGGCTGCTATTCAAGTAATTTCCAACGTTTTTCAGTTATCCAGTGGAAAAAAAATGCCCACTAGAAAA
Source organism: Polioptila caerulea (assembly GCA_013397295.1). NCBI lineage: Eukaryota > Metazoa > Chordata > Aves > Passeriformes > Certhiidae > Polioptila > Polioptila caerulea. The sequence goes on along the minus strand of VYXF01009087.1, from coordinate 1,652,488 downwards.
ATGAATCGAAGAAGAGCTGCTAATATATTTTTGGTACTTAAAGCTTTGATCATATTTTTGTTACATAATTTGCCATATAAGGAGACCTGAGAAATACTAATGAAGGCTTTATAAAGCCAGAAGATATAATTTCAGAAAAAGAAAGAAACAGGAATGTGTTGGGTGTTCCAGTTGCCATTTTTGAATGGTTTACCATTTCCTAGCCATACTTCATACATTTTTTTCTTTGACGAATAATCAAAGCTTTGAAAAGTTACTTACCTCAAGCCTCCTAACGTTTTTTCTTTCAGTGAAGTTCAAAGCACCCTATTAATTACTAGCACTTGTGAGAGGAGGCTTTTGAATTTGTAAAAAGTAAAATGAGACATATTGAGAATTTTAATAGGTTTTATACTGAAATTTATAAAACCGAAGTTTCTGCAAGTTTCTTTAGTGTGGCTGTTGCTGCTTTTAGTAGGCAAAAGTCTCATGCAAAAGACCAGATTAACCTCAGAATGCATTTATGTGGCCTACATAGCTTTTCTGTTTTTGGAAGTGGAGCTATATAGATTTAATGCTCAAGAAAAAATAGGTTTTAAAAGTCATCTCCCTGTGTTACAATGGAACCAGCTTGCTCTCCACATGGGGCCCCTGACAGGACTGGGGCACTCAGATCAGCAGCACCAGCCCGCCCTCCACACCTCACACCGTGCTGTCAGCTGCCACAGAACACATGGACAACTTGTCTACGCTGGGAAATTTTCCTTCTCTTCCTCTTCCCTCCACAACTCCTGCTTAGGGACAGAAGTCACGGAGGGAAATGGCTGAATAGTCATTGTTAACTTTTCCCAAGTTTTTTAATGAAGATGTCTGATAACTTGGTAACAGAAAGCAGCAACCGCTGGATAAGCGAGGCGCTGGAGGACACGAGGGGAGTCAGTGCAGCTGTGTCCTGCCCATGTCACTGAGGTGCAGCCGTGCTGCTTTGCTCACAGCAGTGCTGCTGGATGCAGGGCAGCTCCAGCACAGCCACCTGCGTGTGTGCATCGGGCTACATCACTCTTGTTTCTGGAGGATTGATCGTGCTGCCCTTTTCCAGAACGATGGGAATCTATAGAAAGCAGCTTAGATTTCTCAAGTGATCCCCCAAGGTAGTTGGCATGCAGAGCCTTGATGCAGAATTGCCGTGTTTAGATTGCATTGTACCTGAGATAATAAGTTCTTCTGGGCTCAAGCTGTGTCTGCCATTAATCTATAATAAGAGGTAAACCAATTTACAATTAATTGAGGTTGGTTATAGGTACACATCAATGTATCCCATATCCCAGCTTTGTCACATTGTCCCCACAACTCATTTTCTTAATTTTGCCACAGAGGCCAAACCTGCTATTTAAGAAGTGCTGTATTTTTTAACTTTGGATTTTTACATACTTTTTGGAAGTAATTTTACTATTTGTATGTTGAAATCATTTGGAAAACTGCTCTACCAAAATAATAATGACTTCCATTTCACAGATTCAAACTCAGGATGTGGACTTTAGTATTAAATCTAGGGCTCTCATCCTGCAAATGTTTGGCAATTTGTGTATAGTAAATGCTTCTCATGATTGCTTCTATTTTAGGATAAATAATGTATAAAGGTTACAGACTAAAACTTACATGTTCTGATACATATATTTTCCAGTATATGTATGTATCCCTGTTCTCTCAGTATGGTAAACTAGCTGATTTCATAGTTTATGTCAAAAATCAAGCATAGAAAAGGGGATGGAGGAAAAAGTAATTGTCTTAAATTATTATTATTAGATGAATAAACTCTCTAATGATTCCATGCCCCTACCGATTAACAGTGCTGTTTATTTAGCGGTGAATCTCACAATTATGAGTGAAAACTAGAAGGATTTTCCTTTTACATTTTGTTTCATAAGCACCTTGAAAAATGTGTTGGATCTCAATCTCCACTAAAGCAAGAGGACCATCAGTTCCCGTGAATCACCAGAGCAGAGCAGCAGGAATCCATTGCAAAGAGAGCCCGATTGGATTCATTGCAGCTCTGCTGATGTGTTTTCATTTGCAATAAGCAGCAGAGTCACTTTGTGATTACAGACACCTTCACCTGGGAAGCCTGGCAAGTGACTGTCAGGTTTTCATGCATATAAAATGCAGATGAGGTCGTATGATGTGTGTGATTAATGAAAAATTCCTCAAATAACCTATACAAATCCAAAAGCAGCAGCATTATTTCATGGGAACTGTCCATGTGAAATAGGATTGGGAGATAAACTTGCCTCTGTACTACTTACCTACACCCAAAGCCTGTGGTGCTCCAGAATAGCAGATGTTTTGTAACTAGGCACAATATCACTATATCTGCTGGTTGTTTTATTTCTGAGCAGTACAAATAAACAGTAATTTGATCTCAGAGCTTTCTGTGTGTAAGCCTTCTTGAAGGTGGAATTTTTGGCTTGTGTTCTGAGTGTTTGAAATATTTTGTATGCATTTCATATTCCCATAAATATTGTATCAACTTAGTATTTGCTTAGTTAAAAAAACTGCTGAATATGCTGTATTAGTTAGTAGCGTTCTCTGTAGTTTTATTTCTGTTATGTTGCTGATGCAAGACAGTTAATAGATTGTTTTTGCTGACATTTTTTATGTTAGAAAATGGGAATTCTGAAGCAATATTTAATTTTTTTTTGCTATACCATACTTTGTGAATAAAACAAAAGTGCAATGATCTAATTGTTTGAAATGAAATACTAGATTATGTTCTTAAATAAAGGGAATGTGAGTGGGCTATGCTTGGATCAAAGAAATTCTCAATGGTTTAAAATACTATTTTTTTGGAGTGAACTGTTTTGCAAAGTAGAGGGAAATGCTATTCTAAACGAAGAAGTTAAAGGAGTTGTTTTAATGAGTAACTGTAACTATGGCAGTAATTAATAGTGTAATTGATTTCAGCAACCTGGGGGAACAAATTATTTCAGAAGTACTACTAAAATCCCCAAATTATTTTGAATATGCAATAGTGAAGAGGAGCGTAACTCAAAAGTAAAGAAACTGTGGCTGTAATTGTTGCTGGCTTAAGTTAACTGGCAAAAGACATCCCTACATCCCTAAACAACAGGTGAATAGGAAGCAAGAGCCAAGGCAAATAGCAGTTTAACCCAAAGAAGGATCCAGGAATGGTATGTAATAACCAGGATGGAGGTTGTCCATGTCCTGAGGTTCTCAGGTTTCAGTTACTGCACTCATGATGAAAGCCCAAGCAGATGCAGCCAGCACCTTTCTTCCAGTCTCCTGGGAAATAAAAGATCTTGAAGAGAGAGATGGTGCTGTGCAAAGCTGCTGATGTGTTTCCCCACAGGATTTTGTGCCTGCCCTGGAGTTCTCATGGAAGGCCCAGTTTTCCATGGATAAAGTTTCATTACCACCATCATTAATGATGTTAGTGGTTGAGTCAGGAACTGAAGTCTCCTGAACACTTGAATTAGTGATAATCAAATAATTTAAAAAAAAATTGGACAGGTGCTTCTGCAGGAAATTTACTGTAGTTGCACTTTAGGTATGAAAAAATTAAAATAGCTGTTAATAGTGGGTTTGGTGTAGTGCCACAGCTGACCTGTGTTGAGGCTCACCAGGCTGATTGCTTGTGAAGAATAGCTGAGAATGAGATAAAAGCCCTATCCAAATTAGAAAGCACAGCTGTATTCCCTCTGTGCTAACCCTGGAATAATGTCCACGATCCATCTTGCTCGCTCAGCATCCCAGCTATGCTGTATCCCTTTGGCCTTCCTGGGATTCAGCAGATAAGCTCATGCTTCCACACTATGGCATAGACAGATCTTTAAATATAAGTTTGGAAAGTTCCTGTTCAATCAGCAGACATAGACAGACATGAAAAATGCTAGGAAATTTGGCATGAGCAGGCTAATTTGACCTTGCTGATACTCTTGAAAGACTTCCGTGGTATTTCATACTTGGTATTTTTAGGAGATGTCTTTTGTGGACAAACATTTTGAATGTGATAGTCAGGGCTGAGGTGTCTGAAAACTAGGACAAGAAATAGAGGCTTGGCCTTATGTAAAAGCTGAAATCAACCTACTTCTCTGTTACATCAAGAATATTTACCTATAGAGTATTTTTCAGTTTCCCAGCTGAGAATCAGTTGGTCCCCAAGAAAGGAGACACACAAAGTTTTTAACTTGGAGAGATTAAACTTTGTTAGTCACTGAAGACTATATAATCTTGGGTCAGGGTCAGGGTCATTGCATCGGTAGCTACATATAAAACGCTTTAGTTACATTTACCTTGGCTCAATGTGAGCTATCTTTACTTCAGAAATTTATTTTCTCATGACTTCTTCCAGTCATGCTGTCAAGTTTAAGCGAGGTAACGCACTTTTGTTAAATCAGTGCCTCACACTTGAGGCAGCTGTTGAAACATGGGTATGTACATATTATCCAGGAGTATATATGGATGTATACACAGCATATATCCATGAATCTCTCCCTTTACTTCCACTTCTTCTATCCTCCCTCACATACAACACAAACCCAGGTATATGAAAGCCGATTTGTTTCAGTATTAAATAGCATGGGAAATATTTTACAGCATTTTAGGATGGCAGCAGCAAATACTAGTAACTGAACCATCACCATCTTTTTCCAGTTTTGTGAGTAGTATCAGGTTTTGCCCTTACTTGGAATTTCTTCCACTACAATTCCAGACCCTGCAATTGCCTGCCTGCTCGACTTGGTATTTTTTGCAGGTCACATGCCCTCCTTGTCTTTGGGGAATCAGCTGCATACAAATTTCAGAGAGATACAGGATGCTATGGATGAGTTTCACTTCTCGGAGTTCTGTAGCACCACACAAGGGATCGGCTTTAACTCTTCAGTTCCTTTCCCTGCCTCAGAATCCCTAGACACAGAATTTCCCTGGCAATGGTCGGAGCATCCCCCAAATTTTTTTTTCCTTGACCCAGAACTTGATTTCCTGCGTACTCTTCAACTGATGTTTCATCATCTCCTCTCATTCACGTGCAGACCTAATTCTCTGAGCCTTCCCTTATTTTCCAGAAAGGGTGGACTTGCTGATACTTTTTTGCAGATAGAGCTCTTAGTACTAGTTCAACTCCACAGCAATTATCTTCTCTTTTCTCTGCTAGCTGGGATTGCATACTATGAGCTACATTTTTGTTTACTGTTGATGTTTTATGCTTTTGTTTGATTTTTTTTTTTATTAAACTATTGCTACTATAGCAACTGTTGCATCATGTGATACTTTTGATGTTATTAAGTTACCAAATACTTCTTAAAAAATAGATCTATATACCATGAAATTCACTGATCCTTACAGTGTTTTTAAATAAACATCTTTTCATCTAATGTATTTGATACAACTGTATTTTCCATTCTTTTTATTTTTCATTTGTGGTGAAATTTTAGTTTAGAGCTTATAAGTGCAGTAAAAAGAGTAATGGATTCTTTTTCTTGCCTACTGAGTTCAAAGCATTAATTGCTTTTTAAAATTTTCATTTAAAAAATCTGTTCATACCCTCTTGGACACTTTGGATTTCACTAAAGTGATACAAAAAATTCCATGGCTATTTGTCTCTAACAGAAAGGTATATCCTTGGGGATAGCCCACACTGAGATAATAAATGAGTAATCTTGAAGTAAAGCTTTTAGTTTGAAGATTGGAAACAAATATGAAACTAGTGCGAGTCCACATAAGCTGACTTTTCTTCTTTTTCTGTGAACTCAGAAGAAAATGCCAGCCCCTGGGAGTGAGGAGTCATCGTGCAGAGCAGAATCTGTCTGCCAGATATCTTCAGTTGAATGTTCTTCATTGGATTTTGGACAGGAGCTATAATTGACCTTGGATTGATAGTTGTATCTCTGTGTGGATCTGGTCTTTTTGGAAGGACCATGTAGGGCAGATTTCTCATCGCCTTTCCACACCTGACCAGCCTGGTGGTCAGTGCTTTGCTTTGGGCTAAGCACCTCAGGCACTGTTTTGTCCCTACTTGCCTTGGCCTTTCTGCTCAGGATATTGCAGGCAAAGTCCTCTTCGTGGTGCCGCTGAGCCTTTCATGGGTACCCCACATGTCACCAGCTTTAGTGATGGTTTTGCTTTATATATTTGCATGTAAGAACAAGATTTTCCACCCTGGACTGTGACTCAGACGCCTATTCCACACCTTCTGCTGGAGTAAAGGAGTTTGATTATGTGCATCTAAAGATATTTAGATCTACTTATGCTTCTAGCCCAAAATAAAAATTAATAGTGGATAAGCTAAGGAGTTGTGTTAGGAAGGTTGAAAGGTAGTATTGTTTGGTACCCTCTGAAGAAAGAGTAACTTGTGCAATAAAATTAAAGACCCAAACCATAAATTTTGTTTCTTTCCTATTATGCAACCAGCCACAAGCTCTTTCAAGTCCATGGCAGTAAGATTGCAGTTTATTTCTTTTGACTACTTTCAGAACCTGTACAAATCTCAGAATTTGCCTGATAATCTCTGCTAAACTACAGTTCATCTTTATTTTGCTTGTTTTCTTGAATATGAATATCATCTCACAGTTTGGAGACAGATTTGACAAGCAGTCTGTTGGTCAAACCGTAGGAGGAAAGTAATTGAAGAGACAATTGCTGTAAAGCTGCTTTATCTCAAATTTGTTTTTTAAATGACAACACGATGTTACTAATTCTTAGAGCTAGACCAAGCTGTATGAAAATGCCTTCTTGTGGTAACCAACATTTTCCCTGTTCTGCTGGACCTTTGAAATAGATAATGGTGACAGAATGGGCACAGTACCCCAATGTGAGACAGCAGGCTGCAGCCATGCCAGGTATTGTCTCAAACCCTGGGATTTGTAGTCTAAATGTATTTTTTCCCTTTCTTTTCAGATCACAGTGCCTGTGATTTAAGTACATTTCAGACTGACAGCACTCTGCAGTATGTTTAGATTCTCCGGGTCATGCCCAAGCCTTGCTTCAGGATACATGGCTGTGAAGATCAAAATGACAGTTGTGTTTTCTTCTTTTTCGTAACATTTTTAAGTCAGTGGAGCTGGAATTCCAAATTCCTGACTGCTGCTGCCTGTAGGATTTTTAGAATGGCTACAGAGCATTCAGAAGTCATGGCAGAAATATCTTGTCTTCCTGAATATCAGTGTTTCTGAAGCCTAGGGACAATGATATAAAAGCTTTTATAAAAAAAAAATCAACAAGAGAACATAATCAGCTCTTGAGACTATAAACTTGTACTAAATGCTGTCATTTAAAAGAATTCTGCTAAAATGACATTGTTTTCAGGTTTGTGGAGCAGACAATGTTATTGGCACACCTTCCATAAGTGCTACCTAGCCAAAGTGTGAGTTGAGCAGTATTTATCTGGAGACTTGGTATGTTTTGGAGCTAATAGGAGTTGCTGTTGGTCATCTGAATGCATTTTTTTTTTTTGTTGCAAACTACTGAGAGTTTAGATTCACTTCTTTATGTGGGTTTCTATTAACAGTACTGCTCAAAGCTGATGGAGCTTTTCTAGGATACCTGGAAACTTTTCCTGGCCCTTGGATGATAGGGATATGGCTATTAGATCTTCATACCACAGATGTTTCCAGCAGCAAAATGTATCCTAATTTTATTCTAAATTAAAGATCCCATAAGAGAATGCAGGGTATCTTGATGACATTTGTAATTAAAGGAAGACTTCTGCGAAGTTGCCTTCAGTTGTAGGTTTTTGTGTTACCTCGCCTTTCTAATTGGCTGTCATTGTTAGGCAGTAAGTGTGATTAGAAGAATGATGCAGGTTTCCCAGGCAAATTCCCACTATATTTTTCCATGTCTGTTTTAATGTAGCTGTGCTCTCCTACTTAATGTAGCATGAGGGTAGCTGCTGGCTGCTAACTCTGTGGCTTTTCATGCTTGGCACTTTTGGAAGCTGAGCTCGTTGTTTACCCAATTCAAAGAGTCACTGTTACTTTCTAGAGAGGTATCTTCCTCTAGAAACTACCGTGTTTAAAGAAAATGTACTTAAATTTGCATGATGTTTATTTTAGCATATACTGATTTAATCTTTTCCTAAATGAAAAAAAAAAATGTTGGCTTTACTCTTTGAATTTAAGAAGGGCAAAGAAACTCTGGAAATTTCCAAACTCTCCCTCCCACGAATCCCAGTCTCCTGGAACTGATTCTATTCATTTTCACTAGTTTGATGTGAAATATATCCACAATGACAATAGTGATGAATACAGATACCAGAAGACTCTGTCCAGGTTTTATTTTAAAGCCTTATATACTTACAGAGATTTCAGGCACCTACAGATTTTATACCTGATAGAAAATTACCATTAAAGTTTAATACTGTGGTAAAAGTAAATCCTAGGGATTTGCTGGAGCCTCCTGGAGTTTAAGCTATGAAGAATTAGAATAAAACAGCTATGTGTCTTACAACCTATAAGAAAAATAATTGACAAAATAAGAACTACATTCTGAGACAATTTCTTTGCTAGGTTTTTCCTTTGCTTGTCTTATCTAACCTTTTTTTCAAAGAAGAATCTGGTCTCCTTAAGTAGAATGTGCAGGATGTACTTCAGTTAATTCTCTTCTTTCCCTTTCAGTTTGTTTCAGATTGAAGAGCTATTTCCCTTCCCCACAAGGTTCTGTCATATATCTTTGCCTCCAGCCAGGAAAATCTGCTTAGGGCTCCCCAGTTGTGAGGACAGGATCTCTTTATTGGCCAGAGGACTGGAGCCCAGGGTAGCCGTTCTCTCCATCTGAGGGTGGAAATGTATTCCCAGCACCAGGCTCTGCATCTGCTGAACAGACAGGCACGAAGCCATGTTTTATAATGGACTCATACAGGCTCCTTTTTGGGCAGTGCCCTGGCCTTTTCTCTGTCACCCAAGGAGAATGTGCCAGAAGGGACGTGCTGCTGTTGTGCTGTTTAATAACGTGAAGTTCAAAGACAGCAGTTTTGCTTGTTTAGAGATTAAAGATAATATAACTCAAAATATAGCAACAGTGCATTCTGAATATTCTAAGCACTGTGGAATAAAGAACATGCTAGGAGACTAATGTTGTTAAATGGCTATGAATTACAGGCTATTTGATGATTTTATTCTCATTCCTGGAGGGCTACATTAGGTCAGGAGGAGCAGATGGAAACTTTTTGCTGGGACACAGTTACTTGACAGCTTCCTTCTGCATTGTGAAAAGACTCCATTGGCAGATTTTCTAAATTGCCAGGGAGATGTAACTCTCTCTTCTGCCTGTTTTTCCTCCACTGTCTTATAGTGGCAGTGCTATGAATGTAATCCCTTCAAGTTTCTTCATCTTTAAGTGGTGTTTCCCAGTTATCTTTTACAATTTCTAAGAGGCCTATTACTTTTAGCTGAGACTTAAAAGGGAACATTTACCAGGAACAGATCAGTCTTCAAACAGCTCTACTCAGTTGACTCCCTGCCTCCCATTCTTTCACTTTGGTCCCTGGCAGCTCAGGCAATCATGGTGATTTGCAGGTTTTCCACTATTTTTTCTTTGTATCCTCGATTCCACAATGTTTGATTGCAAATGACCAACTAGAATAATCTTAACTGCAACAGGTATGTATTAATCGAACTCAGGTGGAATTGAGGAAGTGGTTTTCCTCTGGCTGCTGCTCTGCACTGCAGCTTGCACAATGCAGAGGGGTGAATTTTATCAAGGGACAGGATCACAGCCGTGCAGATGCACAGATGTCCCATCCAGGCCTCAGTTTGCCTCTGCCATTCCCAGGCTTTAAGTAAATTGTATCAGCACGCTGGTAAAAAAACATCCAGCTAAAATATCCTAAGTAGCAATTATATACTTAAAGAAAACAATTTAAATGCCACAGATTGCTGTCTGCGGGTAATTATTCAGTCTAAAACAAATAACCCAGAGGTTACAAATAATAATTTTGCTAAAAAAATACTATCATGCATTATTAAATATCTGCATTTTTAGATTATGATAAAGTAAGAAAAGGTCTAAATTCTGTTTATTCTGTTGTAGTACTTCCCAAAGAGAGTAAGTTCCAAATTTCTTCCTGGGGAAGACTGGGGATTCATATGCCAAATGTTGACCTGCATTTGCATATTTTTTAATGTGGGATTTATGTACCTGTGAAAATACGGGTGTATGATAGAAAGCCTGACAGACCCTTTAACTATGGTGTCACTAATACATTGTTATAATTTGTTACCTCAGCTAAGGTATTTTGCCTCAAGAGGTGGAATACTTTTATGTATGGAAAGGTCACTTGTAATTAATAAGCTGTTTTCATCATTCAGGGACAATATGAATTGCTTGTAACATTTGTGTGAAATAGTTTTCAATATAAAAATAAAACAAATGGAGCTTTATGTCACATTTATCATCCCCCATAACCCATTTAAATGTCAAAAAAATCAGTACAGACCAAAAGTCTATTTCTAGAAGCCTTAGTAGCCCTATTTATCAGAGTGAAATAAGATATTATCATCCCATTATCCCATCACATGCCTTCTGCACTTGAAGCCATATCATTTCTTCATTTTCTATAATACAGAAGATAGTTTCTCTATTGTTAAATATTTCTTGTCCAAGCTGTAAGTAGTGAAGAAAGTGCTGGGTGTTTCAAACACAATAATATAAATGTGTGATATAATATACAATTATTTACTTCCTTTCTTGTACATATCTCAAATGGAAATAAAAAATTAGTATTCTTCTATCCCTATTTGGAAACAAATATTTTGCAGACTGCAATTTGTTGGTATAATTTTACCATAAGGATAAAGCTTTCAATGTATTAGCTACTTATGTATTTTGACAAAAATCATGCCATTGTGTGAAAAATGTATGTCTTTGTATATTTTACCATGAAATAAATAGCACATTAAAAAAAATATTTCTTTATTCAAGTTTTTTTCCTGAGTTTTGTTTCCTAACAAGGAAGGCTCACATAGTCACATGGCTCCATTGGTGTATGTCTCTTCCTTCTAATAATTTTAAGATTTCAAATATGAGTGGGACTGGACAAAGGTTCTAAGTTCACCTAAGATGCATGGAAATAGGCAGCAGGATAGAGATGGATCCCATTAATGCTGATAGAAAGGAAGATGTTTCTGAGTGTTGTGATAAAGAAGCTGGTGAGGAGTTCAGTCCCAGGGCATCCAGCAGGATCTAGAGCTAGAGAGTTCCTGTTGGAAGAAGTAGATCCAGCTGAATATCAGGCTCATGCATATGAGAGGGTTCAGCCATAGGTTGTAAACATGCAAGAAACCAGGCTGGATGGTTTGTTCCTTAGAGAGGCTTTAACAGATGATGCCATTGTTATATCCAAATTCTTATATTCACTTTGAAAAGAAAGAATTCATTTACTGATGATAAATGGTGCAAAATTTATTTTATGTAGAAATGCGTGGGGTAGTAACCTTCTACTGTTTTTTTAGATATTATATATATTTTGTTTTATGCTCATGGGTTTTTTTTTCACTTTTACTGCAGCAGGCAGTGCCATTGGAAGTGATGATATCATAGCAGGGAACGTGAGCAAGTACATTGTTCTCCCAGCTGGTTACTATGGACAGCCTAAAAAAGGACATCTTATATTTGACGCCTGTTTTGAAAGTGGTGAGTATTTTCAGCATGATGTTACCTAGCTGTCAAAATATTAACACTTGAAACTCTATCAATCATCTTTTTTATAAAGTGTCTTAATTCTAAAGAAGAGTTACATTAAATAGTATTTAACAAATTTAGCTGATTCCCTTCAGTCACAGTATGGCTTCAAATCAGACTTCAAATGTCAAAAAGGTTGTGGAGTTTGCTGTTGCCTACAATAAAAATTTCATCAGGTCCATCTTTAACCACATGTGGATACATAACTCATTTTTATTGTCATTATTTATGTGGTAGCATTTATGTATTTATGATGTAGTACTTAAAATATGCTATTTAAAAATTTAATTCAGAAGTTTACTGGGGCAGTTAACCCAGTAAAGTGCCAAGCCCATCCTTGCATAATTGGAAAATTTTAGAAATGTGCTGCCTTTAAATATATGTCTTTGGGTTTCTTGTGGCCTGAGGTTAATGAGAGTTCTGCCTCTGATGTCAATAAGGGAATTAAACTTTAGGAAGCTACTGGTAACTGAAAGAAAGTATTTTTTACAAGAGTTAGAGTTAGCACATTAATTTAAAGAGTAATTTTAATTGCTTATATGCATGTGGGGTATGTAGGTAAATATATCCATGAAAATGTAGCATTGTTTAAATTTTTGTGTTACATACATGTGTGCTACCAGATTTTTAGCTTGAGTCTATTATTACTGGCTTTCAGACCTACAGAGCACTGTTAAACACCATATGTAGAAAAGGCATTTGGCAGGATAAACTATATTTTTCAGCATGGTTTATGTGAGATGTGCTGGTAATGCCAAAACTACTTCAGTGTCTTGTAAAATGAGCTTTTTATGGAGAGTTATGTCCCTCAGGGTAGAATACTGGCTGCCAGTTCCTGGATAAATATTAAATTGAGTTATTTAAATCCTGTGATTATATTATGTAAAAAGTGTAAATGATGCAGTGAATAATAAATAGTATCTTTTTTTAAAGGTGTGTCTCTGAAGGTTCAGACAATAGTTCTGTGTATTTAAAAATACTTGGGGTGCTATTTCATAATAGTCATGTGGGTTTTTTGCATTTTTGTATCAGAAGGTGCCTTATGAAATGAATCATGGCCAAGCTGGGAAATTTTCTTTATAGTGCTAAACTTCTCTGCAATGAGGAAGATCAGTAGCAGTCATCAAATTATTTGTGAAGTATTGTGAGTCATTGCGTGATGGTTTAATTCCAGTTTTTGAACAATGGAATTAATTACATTTTAAAATTAAAACATTTATTCAGTTCAAAGCTAATGTTCATACTTCATGTACTTTGGTAGAAATAGAATGTGATAGAAGCAGGTGCTATTGGAAATACTGTGTTTATTTACATTGTAGCATGATGAGGCTGTGATGTTGCTTTGCATATTCAGACGCTTCCAAAACACAAATATGAATGAAATGAATACCTTACTTTCTCATGATGACAATGTATTAGCAAGAATGGCAGTAATATTATGTACACTTCATATATAAATTCACTTCATCTTTTGTTCTATGTCAGCCAAATAATTGCTTAGAGTACCTTTACTGGTCAAAGCAAATTAACAGCTATTGGATAACTTATGAAATTGTTATTAATGTTGAAATCTATCCCATCCTATTGTCCAAACAGTAGCATACAACATTTATAAGCTTGTTTAGATGCTCTTTGAGTACCACATTAAATATAATATCCTATTGAAGTTGCCTTTTCCACAGAACAGGTGGTAAAAGTGACCCCACCTGCAGTACTGCCCCCAGCCCTGGGGTCCCCACTACAGGAAACACCCGGACCTGCTGCAGGGGCCCAGAGGAGGCCACGAAGATGCTCCAGGGGCTGGAGCACCTTTCCTGTGGAGACATGCTGGGAGTGCTGGGCTTGTTCACCCTGGAGAAGGGAAGGCTCTGAGCAGACCTTTTTGTGGCCTCTCAGTATGGAAAGGGGGCCTGTAAAAAAGGTAGAGAGAGACTTTTTCCCAAGGCCTGTGGGGACAGGGCAGGGAGAAAGGGGTTTGCACTGAGAGAGGATAGATTTAGGTTGGCTATGAGGAAGAAGTTGTTTGCAATGAGGCTGGTGAGGCACAGAGAAGCTGCGGCTGCCCCGTCCCTGGAAGTGTCCAAGACCAGGCTGGATGAGGCTCTGAGCAACCTGGGACAGTGGAAAGTGGCTCTGCCCCAGCCAGGGGGCTTGGAACAAAAGGATATTTATGATCCATTCCAACCCAAGCCACTCTACGATTCTAAAGTAGAATTTGTGTTAAATGTGATTCCGTAAGTGGATTTTTTTTCTTTGGCTGCATTCTCTATTTTCTTGAAAGATCTGGTTGATAGAACTGAAGGTTTCCTACTAGACTATTTTTCTATGACTGTTTTATATTGTAGAAATGGAAGTAAACAGATTTCAGAATAGAGAAAGGGCATTAAACTTGTAGAAATCAGGAAAAATATTAATACGTATGGAAGAAATGCTATTTAATGTGGTTTCATTTTTGTAATAGCCATCAATATTGTATTAAATAACATTGAAAAGTATGATTTTGTTTGAGACAGAGGTGTCTTTTTATGTAGTCTGAAAACCAATGTCCAACTTGCTGTTTAGAAGTGCCGTGCTTTCAAAAAATCATGAAATATGGCATTTGATGTTGGGATTTCTTTTTAGTCCATTCTGTTCTTGAGAGGCAAAATAAACTATTTTGCCATTCCTGACAGATGTTTATCTTTTTTGGAGACTTTCAGTTAGTTTCAATGAGAAAGCAGCAATCCATTCTAACACTGCAATTTACTCAATATAAGAAACATTTTCTTTCTGTGTAGAAATGTTCTTACCAAAAAGGCATTAATTCTTGTGCAGTCCTATAGGCACAGGAAGCAGATTATTTCTTTTTTCTCTGACTTACTGGAAAGCTGCTATCATATCTTTCCTTGGCCTTTCCCTCCTCAGGTTAAATAACTGCTATTCTTTTCAATGGTTCCTCAGTGCTCATATTTTCCAAATTTTCTCTCATTCTTTATTTCCTCTGGCCTATCTCCAGCTGTTTTGTGCCTTTCTTGATTGGCAGTGGTCCAAGGTGAACATGATACTCAGATAAGGTGGTGCCAATCCCATGCAGAGTTTATTACATGACATGCCTTGCAATCTATTTACTTCTGCAATGTGACAGTCCAACCTTTTTCACAATAGCATGGTCCTGTTGACTTCTATAAAACTTCTGAACCCTTATACTGTCCAGGTCCTTTTTAGAAGGAGCTAAACCAGCTGGTGGCTTGCACTTTACTTACCCTTAATGAATCCATTACTACAGAAAAAGTCATTGCTGTAAAATAAATGCAATTACTGAAATGAAGACTGGTGCCTGAGCCCTTTATCATATTAATAACTGACAGAGGAGTAAAGAAGAGGGAGAATTATCAACTTGAAAGTATGTCAGGAATTTGTGTTCCCCATAGTTCAAACTAGTGTTAGGCTTGGAATCTTCCTCGTTATCTTTATTAATATTTAAGAATATATGCAGCCAAAAGAAACCTTTAACATTGATTTATCATTAGCATAAAAGAAACTGATGGAAATTCAGATTTCTTGCATACCATACCATACTTTTTGGATAATTCCAGTTTTCACAAGAAACTGAGTTAGTTTCAGGGAAAAATGGAAGCACAGCTACCTCTGCACAGTACAAATTTAAAGGCAGTAAATGCCCCATCTGAAATGCATACATTTGATCTGTTGTAATTCTGTTTCCCAATATTCATTAATGCATTAAATTATTAACACAGTTTCAGTTTAGCAGCAATGCACAACTTTAAAAATGTTCACCTCTTATCCTACCTACTGTTCTGTGAAAATGAGAATTATGCAGAGTGTAGTGCTCTGGGTGAAAGGATGGATTCATTTCTGCTATGCAAAGAAGTCCTTCCTGATTGAGGAAGGCCCAGATGTTGATATGAACACGTTCTTCAGGGAATCTGGCATTTCCTACTCAAGGTGAGTTGGTATTTCAGACATTTTATCTAAAGGACTTCAAAGTTTAAGGTAGCCAGCTGCCCCTACTGTCTTGTGTTGCCTTAGTGCTTGTGATTTCTGATGGCATTCATTAGGTTAGCAGCCTATTCTGTATTGTGGCTAAGAGTTGTTTTATCTGCTTAGTCATTTCAACTGTAAGAGATGTTTTTGGAGGTGATACCTCCAGTGCTGGAAGCCAAATTGTTTTTCTGGGAGCTTACATATCTGCAGTAAGCTTTGCTTCTGCATGAGGTCACAAATTTTTAGTTAATTTAACATGATACATGAAAAGCTTTTTATATGTATTTTGCAAAGTTAACAAAGAAAACACAAACCAAACGACTCAGCCCTTAAAATCCCCACTGCTTTTCTCATTGTGCAAAGGCTGTTTGCTGGGTGTAGCCCCAAGTTGCCTTCCTGGCTCCCTCACAGATTCCCAGGTGGGCTCTGGTTGTTCTCCAGCTTTTGCCTCCCTGGACTCTCCATGAAGAGAACTGGCAGATGAAAAACTTGGGCTGACACTGCCACGTGTGGCTTTGCTGCAGAAAAATGCTCGGGGAAGTCCAAATGTTGTTCCTTTTGACTGGTGTCACTGCGTTTTCTGTCCCCAGGGATGTGTTGGTTGGTGGCTCTGGCCTGTGCACACTCCAGGGTGCAGCCCAGTCCTTCTGCCTGGCCTGGGATTGTCACAGGGAATACGGGAGGGAGCTGGAGTCAGGCTGCAGACTGTGATGTGTTGGGAGGATGGTTAAAAACCCCAAGCTCGACAGTTGCTGCTGCTTGTGGCTCAAATTGCTTGTTTTGTAATTACTTTTGAGAATTGAAGGAGCAGCGTTGGCTCACAGAGGTTCGTAAATCTCAGCATTCACACTGTTAAATACAGGGGCTTTTAATAAGGCTTTGAAAATATATATTTTGGCTTGTTAGTCAAATATAATGCTGTTTAACTGTTAAAAAATACTGTGTTTCTTGAAATTAGAAATGAAGCTGCTGTCTGCTTTTATTCTCATTTCAACCAAAAAGTGGAACTCCGCCAAGAGTCATTAAATCTTCTATCCTTTGGATGAATTCTTATTTTTTTATGAAAAAATGTTATGATTGGGTAATTTCTGTATTGTGGTTTATGTTCAAAAGGTTGTAATTAAAGTTTTGTGAAATTTTAGATTCAATCTCAATTACTGTAAGCCTCAAATTATGTTAACTGCTGTACCACCACCTTGCAATGAAAATGATTCACAAACATTAGTTTGTCTTTTTCTACGGCAGGTTTGTAAAATATTTTGCATTAGAAACCTGATAAAAAATTCAGTGCTGATGGATTGCAAATGATATTAATCAGTTGAAAAAAGTTAAAACTTACAATGTATTAAGAGATCTCATATGACTGAGAAGTACTCTCGTATCATTTTTGTTAAGGTTTTAAATATCTTTCTATATTTCAAAAATAGGATAATGTACTTATAAAACACTTTGCACAACACTCAAAATTGCAATAAGTGATTGTAATTCCGCTGATCTCATTGTAACCACTTACAGGCATGAAATAGGCCATTGAGCTTTACCTTCTGAACAAAAGCACAGATAATATGGGATGGATTGCCCTTTGGGGGTGCTTGTGTCCCAGTTGTGAAGACTTGACATGTAACTTTAGACAGCTAAATTTAGGGGTGATTAATCTTAGTTGTGATTAGCAAAATATTGTAAAATTTGATTTGCAAAGCGTTTTCTGAAATGGACGTTTTTGTTTGTAAAGAGTTTAAAAATGAAAACTAAGACCACACAGATGATGATACTCTTAAATATCATGTTCAAAGAAAAACTGAAATCCAGCATAGGAAGGAGTCATAGTTTTGCCATCTAACATAGAATTGTAACGTGCTTTCAAAATTATTAAACAGTCTGACCTTCTGTGTGTTTATGTTTAAATGAGCAGAAAGCCCCTTCTTCCCCTTGATTTCAGTAGCACTGTGATGATATCCTAGAACAGGAGTAAAACCATCCAGGCAAGTGTCAGAATGGCACATCAGTAGACACAGAAAGTGCAAAAGCTGGTTAAGGATACTTTCTTCCAATGCAAACACTTTTAGTAGTAGGCTAAACTGGGTTTTGGAGCAAAAAATAGTTGGTGTGCCAAATTTCCTGTGTTATAGTCTCTCATGTGTATCTAGAATCACTAAGTCAAGTGGAACTGTGGAACTGTTTTGACTTGCACTTCTGCAAGGATGCTCATCTGTAAAGTAGAAACAAAGGAATGAAAGTCACTGTGTTATTTCAGTAATGATGTCTGTTTTCAGCCTGCTTTTAGGGCTTCAAGGTGTGTCTGATTAATGAAACATTTTAGTTATTTCCTTATTTTTTGACAGTAATTTATGCCACATTTCACAGGAAGACATGAAGTGGTTATTGCTGCCAGTAGGGATAATTTAGCAAATGTTTTCTGTTTCTGAACATGTCTGTTCCCAGTTCAGAGGAGTGTTACTCTATCAGTGTATCAATACCTTTGGACTACTGCAAGTTAAAAGTCGGGAAAAAAGTAAGAGCAAAAGATTGATTTTAATTTTTTGGTGTGTTTTAATGATGACACTAGGCATAGGTTAATGGATGTAGCATGCACAGAGTGCTATCAGTTAACATATATGACATTACTCAGATGTCTCAAACTCCGGAAAAAGCACGTGAATGATTTATGGAATTGATATTAATCTCTTTCCAGTAAATGCATTACTAAAGTTACACGGGAAATTGATGTTACTGCTGCAATGCCAAATTAATTTCTTTCTTGCTAGGTCAGCATTGCAAATGGAACTAAATATTAACCTTTTAAATATCTAAACAGATATAGTATGGAAGACATTTTTACAAATGGGGAGTGCTTGGTGTCAGTGTGATACCAGCCAACACATATGGCATTAGTCAGATAGCATAACTTGTGGGAAATAGATATTAATGACCTATGGAACTAACGAAAATGCAGGAAGTATTACTGTAACAACAAGAGTAAGAATTAGGATGTTAATTGCAGTTGTTGTGCCGATTATGATTTTCACAGTCAGTTTACCATCTGATTTTCACACTACCTTCTTCAGGACCAATCCCTTCCTCCCTCTTACCACGTGTTTGCATCTCCTCAGCTGGCATTGTGTTGATTGCTCTTTTACTGACCAGCAGGGACCAGAATAAGTGACTGGAAACAAAAGCAGAAATGTCTGTGATCAGATATTGTAAGCTCACTGCAGATTTTCAACAGCCCCAGTATAAGAAACAACTAAATACAGTATGGATCCCTAGTCTGGAAAAAAGGCAATTGAGGAATAATATATTAAAGGTCTGTAAAATCATGATTTCCAGTTAAAATATTACTGTTTCCATGTCTGTTCTCTTTGTACAAAAACTAAGGGCCGTCAAATGAAACTAGCAGTTAATATTTTGAAAGCAAACAAAGGAGAATGGTTCCTTACATGTTGTTTAATTAAGTTGTGGAACTTCTTCCTTCAGAACATTGTGGATGCTAAAACTTGACATGTATTATGCTTTCAATAAAAAAACAACTGACAAGCCCAGGAAAGAAAAATCAGTTGAGAGCTACTAAACACTGACACCATTTCTGGCTCAGAAGGTTCATAAACTGTGCATTGTAAATTGGGGAATTTTGGTGCGAGGTGTCTTCAAATGATTGGTTATTTTCTTGTGTTCTTCTATAGGGGTCAATTTCTGACAGTTACAGAGCTGGACCTTCATCTCACCTCCTAGATAGATCTCATTAAATGGTTAATCACTGTTGGTACATTTAATAATATTCTATTATTTCCTAAAAACAGATTAGAGGTTATAGTTGCAAGCCAAAATTAACGTGATGCAAAACTATACTTTGATCAAATAATAGGAAGGAAAATCTTACAGTTCTTGTTTCCATTCAAACTATTATCTTAGGAGGATGGTGGCTGTAGATGGTGTTGCCCAGAAACAAGCCTGATGCAGACCCATTCTTAAGATTTTGCACATTCCTGGTACTTACATTTCCACCAGATTTCAAAGTTTTCATGGGATTTTTGTAAGCTTCTTCTCTGACAGAGAAGGAATTAAAAAAGACTCTCAACAACAAAGATACTTTTATATAAAGATGGCTAAGTAATTTTTGAGAATAAGCAAAAGTATTTTCCTGCATATCAGGTTCTGAGATAAATTTTCCAGTTTCCATTTTTCTGTCTCTGTTTAAAATTTTCCATCTGGAAAAATGATAGAGGGAAATACAAGAAAGAATAGCAATGTCCCTGCCAGTGTGAAGGAACATTACATTACACTGAACAAATATCCTTATCTGAATGTACAATCACTGAAATAAATGCAGCTGTGTTTATTTCAGCATAATCAGATATATTTGAATATAAAATCATTGACATAAATGCAGCTGTGTTTATTTCAGCATAATCAGATATATTTGAATATAAAATCATTGACATAAATGCAGCTGTGTTTATTTCAAACTGCACATGTTAATATGAACATGAATGTAACATCAGTTAATCACTCAGGAATGTATAGAGGTATGTATGTATAGTGACACAATAGAAGCCTGGGACAGTTGAAAGTATGAAGGAAAAATATCTAGATGAGTTTGTGCTGTAACTTAAGATTTTTTAGCACCATTCAAAGTCACTAATGAGGAGATGCAAAATTCTTCTCATACACAGTCCCTGGATTTGAATAAATCTGTGGTTACTCTATAGAATAACAGGTGACCTCTGCCTCAGTTACTGACTAAGGAAATAATTGCTTTGAATAATTGCTTCTTAAAATAGAGAATCATGTTAGTTTTGAGTGATTGGGAGGTCCAGGTCAATCTCTTCTGGTGGGTGCAGTGCAGACCTTAACTGTACCTAAGGTTTTTATCTGATTTTGAGCCTTTAAAAGAGCTGCCAACCATCCTTCCCAAATTTCATCTTGCTAGGTTCTCAAACCCAGGGAAAATACAGTGTAGAGCAGTGCCAGTGGAAAAATTTTGGCATTGTTTATTTGCCAGGAATGCTTCTCCTTGCTATTTCCTGAAAATAGTACTCTGCTTTCACTGTCCTGTTTATATGCTTAACCTCTGTCTTTTGAAATCAGAGCCCTTCAGAACTAGGAGAAATTGAAGTGTTCTTTACTCTGCTTATGCAGGTGGTGCTATATAGACTATCACAAGGAGTGGCTGTACTCAGAATAAAAGAGAAAGTGGCATTAGAACAGTAAATATTTGGGAGCTAAGAAGTATTGGAAAGGCTTTATTTTCATCATGGGAGAACACTGAAATATTCTGCTTGACTAAATAGTGGTATTTTGTTCAGTTAGTTCAGTAACCTGTAATATTATCCCTCTTTTGCAGAAGACAGGAACACAAAAGCCCTGGTTCTTGACTGCCTAGTGCCTTTTGTAGTGAATTTCAGCTGTGTGAAATGAGTGCAAAATGGCTGAGAAACATTTAGAGTGCTTTGCATCAGACCCATGTGAGCCAAATTCAGACTGGAATGTAGGAAATTTCATATCTTGTACTATGTCTACTGGGTTTGATCAAATAGGGATGCTATAAAGAAAAGGGGAACAGAAGGAAAGGAACTAAAGCAGAGAAGAACCCTTTGAAATGTTCATGTTAGCCCCTGCCCTGGAAGGGCCGCTGGCCATTGGCACAGCAGTGCTGAGCTGCTGCTTCTCTGTCACTGTGTGACCACAGCAAGCAGTGCTGCTGCTGGCTCAGGACAGGGCTCAGGCAGCACCAACAATGTTCCTTGCACTTCCTTCCCAGCCCCAGACACAGGAATACCTTTCACGGAATCACAGGATGGTTGGAAGGGACCACAGTGGTCACCTTGTCCCGCCTTCCTGCTCAAGCACAAGGCACAAGGTTGTGTGCACACAGTTCTGGAATATTTCCAGTGAGGGGGATTCCACACCCTGTCTGGGCATCCTGTTCCAGTGCTCAGTCACTGCACAGGAAAATTCTTCCTCATGTCCAGGTGGAATTTCCTGTGCATCAGTTTCTGCCCATTCCTCTTGTGCCATTGCTGGGCACACTGAGCAGAGCCTGGTCCCTTCTCTGATCCCTCCCTGCGGACACTGACAGGCAGGAATGAGGGCCCCTCTCAGTCATCTCTTCCCAGGGGTGAACAGGCCCTTTCCTCATAAATACTATCCTTTGTGTGGTCATGTTTGATTTTTTCCCCAGTGGGCTGGAGACACTGGCACAGGCTGCCCAGAGGGCTGTGGATTCTCCACCACAGAGGCGTTCAAAACCTGGGCAGACACAGTTCAGAGCAGCCTCCACGTGCTGACCCTCTTCTAGGACTAGACAATCTCCACAAATCTCTAAGAGATCACTTACAAGATTAATGCTTTCTCTTTTTTTTGCCCTGAAATTAAAACACACTTCAGATAGATTCTGTTCTTGTTGTTCTTTAAATCACTTAAAAATTCTCAGCTGCCTGCTGTTCCAAAGTTAACAAGCCAAATTAAGATCTTTGCTTGTTTGAGCTG
The DNA here is from genome assembly GCA_013397295.1 of Polioptila caerulea. NCBI lineage: Eukaryota > Metazoa > Chordata > Aves > Passeriformes > Certhiidae > Polioptila > Polioptila caerulea. The sequence continues at coordinate 1,630,348 of VYXF01009087.1, read as the reverse complement.
CCACTCTAATGCAAGAAGAGACAAAACGCTGTGAAATAAACAGTGGTCTGTACTTTTGAAAGAATACTGGCTGGAAAACATACTTCAGAAGAGGTGTTTCATAAACAAAAAGTATTTTTGTTCTTGGGTGGATACTATCTAAATTCAGGAGAAATTATTTTAGAATTTTTTGCTCAGCCTAACAGGAATTTGGATACAAGTTATTAGGTGGGAAACACGTTATTTTGCATACATGCAGAGCTTCCTTTTGCATTTATTGATGCCATTTAGTAACCTAATTGCCTTGTAGGTTCAGCCTTTAGCATGCTAATTTTGATAGAGTGTTTGTATTTCTGAAAACAAACTGGGAAGAAACCATAAATTATCACTGTATGTTCTTTAGACAGCTACTAGAATTCCAGTATCTACTACAATAACATAATGTGAAGGTAAATTACCATAATATATTAAGGGTTATTATTATATTCTAACAATTTCTGGTGGAATCACATCTCTTTTTCTCTCATCTGAAACTCTAGGTTTTTCATAAGAAGGGTAATTTATTCTGTTTAAAGAAAAAAAAATTGGTTTGAATGTTTATTGTTGCTACTGTACTACGTTATGAATAATTCATTTTTAGTAGCCTTTTTTAAGATTGTAAGTGAATGTCATATTTCTGATGTGAAAAACTTTTAAGCCTTTATCATGAATGCAGTATAAAATATGGAGAGCTAAGGAATAATACATCTAGAGTTTTTTCTTTTTCCTTTTAGCATTTTGGTGGTCAGCTTAGGAAATTATGTTCACAGTGAGTTTTTTGAATGATTGACTAAGAATTTTTTTGACACTTGTGCTCCTTTTTGGTCTTTCTTCTTACTTGCAATTTTTATTATATTAGGATCCAATTATATAAGACTTTACATATATATTTCATATTACTGTTAAGTTGTATAATGAAACACCTTCAATGCAACATAAAACTGCCCACATACCTGCACTGGGCTGATGGCCCCTTGTGTAGGCACAGCCAAATTCGATTATTTAGCAGTGTTAGCACAGCCCAAAAGGTCTGGAGATTGGATGAATACTGAGAGAGTGAGTTCACTTTGGAGTTTTGTGCTGTTACACATCCAGTGCTGTCAGAATACCAACTTGGTGCCTGAGCTTGCTGGAGTGGTGGATTGTAGCTGTGCTCCTTTCTAAAAGTAAAGTTAAGGCAAGGAATGGGGCAGCAATGTTATAATTAATTTATGTTTTCATCTGAAATATAAAAGCTGATAGCAAGTTGGAACTTGACTTCTGGTTATTATTGCATGTATTTTCGGTGGCCCTTCTGTTCCAGTAGCTTCAAGATGAATCTCACTCATCCCAGACACTTCTCATCCTCTTACTTGTTTATCTCTGTGCTATCCTGCCCATTATTTCTCTTGTCTATCTGCATTTGTGTAATGTTATTGCTTTTGTATGTTGAGAGAATGTTTAGCCTCAATTCTTGAGCCTGTACCTTGACTGCTATATCAAATTAAACCTTGCTGTTATCGCCTATAGGACTCCATGTTATCGGTCTGCCATTAGCATTTGTTTTGTTTTTCATTATTCCAGTCTGTGTGCTTTTCTTTATCCTTTTGGATTTAGTGATCAATTTATTTCCTTCCCTCATATTTGCACTTCATTTTCATCAGTAAGCAATTTGTCCATTTTAATTTAGTCAAGGTTTCCCATTTTCATGATTTCCTCTACCAGTATCCCTCCTTGAAAGATTTTCGTAAACCTGACTTTCTAAAATGTTTCATTTCTTTTTTTCTTTTTAAATGTTTTAATTTATATTTATATATATTTAACATTTAAAGGAACTGGGATTCAGAGCTATTGTCCTGATGTTTGGTTATCATTTGTCCTTATTCAGTCTGCATGCTCTTTTGGACATGAGATGTTTCTTGGCCAAAACTCCAACAGTGCACTCTAAAAATTATCTCTAGCACAGGGGATCTAGGTTGACAGATGCCAGATCTTCAGTGCCTGGTCCAGGGCAGAAATCAGTGGAAAAATTTCTGCATAACTACAATTTCTGTTGGTTTTGGTCAGGCCATAAGCTTGTGAAACTCTCTGTGAATGAATAGTCATGTGGCAAGGGGGCAAACGCTCTGTCACTCGCTCGGCCGAAGGTCACTGAGAGTGAATGCCAGAGGAGCCAGAACTGATTAGATGGCAGGAAAAGAAGAACATTTGCAGTGATTATGAGGAATTCAATTAAAAGCATCTGTCTCACGTACTGCAGGGTCACAATGACATCGAGATACTTCTTAGGATGTGAATACGCGACTTCCAAGACTTCTGATTTTATTGTCTATTTAGAATGTTAGCCTAGTTAATAATAACTTATGCTTTAAGCCCTTTACTACAGGAGATCACTGTGTGCTTTACAAGGTACTTTTGTTTTCATTTTATATTTCCAGAAATCTGAGGCTCCCAGAAGTTGGGAGCTTCAGTGTTACACAGCAGAATCACCATTTGAAGCATTTTGACATTATCTTCTTAGAAGCACACTAATTGGATTTAAGCCCACACCTTTGATTACTCTTTAAAACTGAACAAAGTATGTGTCATCCTGAATCACAGTGGATAATATGGACTTTCCTTTGTAGAGGTGCTATTTTATAGTCTGCCATGCTTCAACAGATATTAGGAATAATAGATACTATTTCAGATAGAATGTAACAATAACTGATATTATTTCAGCAGTAAGGGGAAACAAGTACTGTTGGAAAAATTGTGTTAGGTTATCTCCTCTGACTCAGGCTAATGAAGAATGAACCAGCTGAGTAAAGAAAGAGAAGGGAGAACAAGCATTATCTTTTGCAACCTATTCAGTTTTGGCTGATTTAACCTAGATGAGGAGAAAAGCAATATTGTGTTCTTTGTCAGTACTGTAACAAGCTTTGCTAACTGATAATAATAACTGGAAGACATATGTTAAATTGTTGGTTCTTCTGAGAAAGGAAGAATGCTGAAATCAGAAAATTGTATTATTGTAATTTGATAATTGTGATTTGGTCATTTTTATCTACATGACTTCATAGTGAGAGCAAATATAGGCTACTATATTTTAACAAAATAAAATTCCACAGGGTATAACTAGAAAATGTGGAGAAAATTCAAAGTTGGCTAACTCATATGCAATCCAAAGTCATTTTATTGTGGATGTTACATTGGAAAGATAATGTTTGTGAATTATTTCCAGTCTTGCAGAAAGATTTCAACACCAAGAAAATCTAACCAAATAAAAGAAACTTCTTTTTTTAGTAGTAGTCTTAATTAATCTGTCTAATCCTGTAAATTATCTTGCCCCCTAAAAATTGCTAGCCAATCATTAGTCCATGATTATTGTTATTGTTTGCTGGATGATATTGAAGAATGTCCGTGGTTTGGTGTCAAATGCCTTGCAGAGGAAGGTGGAGGCTCAGTTCAAGGTGAGAGCAGTGAGCAGTGTCACTGCCCTGTGCTGTGACACACACGGGTGGGGCCACCTCAGGGTAAGGTCTGGGGGTGTGAATTCCATTCCAGGGTGTTCCAGGCCTTGACGAGCAGCAAAATGCAGCAGCGAATGTAAAAATAATGAGAGAAAGGGTTAAAAAGAGACACAAATATCCATGTGACTCTGGAACCCCTGGTTCTGTACACTGCGGCCAAATCCCTCAGCATGTATGGAACTGATTTTTGCAGGTGAAGTTTTGTATGAGTTTAAAGAAAAGTCCCTTTGCTGACAACAAAAACTTAGTTTTTGTAGAAAAATGAAAATAATGCTGCTAGCCCCTTAGGTTTCTATATATCCCCTACTTATATACTTATTTTAAGAGTTTATAAATTGATATTTACAACACCCCTGCCATCCTAGTAACTGCAAGAAGCTGCCTGCCTGTTCAGAATTGGAAGTCTTTTAAATTCTAATTATAATTCCCAAAGTATAAACTGTTTCCTTCTTTGGAGGGGGCAGTGGGGCTGCCATGTTTCTTGTGAGTCTGGGATGTTCTAAAGCCAAAGGTCCTTCTGTACTTGACTGCCTTTCACATCAGCACTGTGACAGAAAGTCATCTTTCAGTCTCAGAGATAATGTTTTCCTGTCAGTGTGGTAAAAATATGAAAATGAATAAACAGACTTCATAAAAGTTCCTGGTTTTGGAGACTGGCTTTTGAAAAAGCAGGTCTATTTGGTTAAAGCTAGTGACATTTGTTGACTCCTTTATTTGAAAGTTTTTCACCATAGTAACATATAAAAATTTTTTTACTAACACATTAAATAGCTGATTTTTTACTTCCAAGTAAATAAACTAAAGAAAGACAGGTTATTGAGGTTAAAGTACTAGAATATTATTAAAATTAGGAACCACAAATAATTACTTGCTTCTTAAGGTGATAATTTAGTTACGTAAGTCTGTGTCCAATGTTTCATAATGTATTAAAACTTTCCAATGCATATAATAAAAAAAAGATTTTTTGTGTGTCATAATGAATGAATATGTTGTAAAGCACATACATATAGAGTCAAACTGAAAATTGGAATTGACCATGGATATATTTAAAGAAGTAATTTTAATTAACCCCTTTATCTCACAGTTAATGTGCATTATGTTCTAAAGAGCTCATATTACATCAGCAGCTTCTTATATTGTCAGGGTATTCTATTAGGAATATGGCATAATATGTAACAAAAATAGCATGTTTTGTTGTTGTTTTTAACTGAAAAGTTTTGATATTTCTTTACATTCTTATGTAGAGGTAAATTGGCACCCCTCTTTAGAAATTCAGCCTAATTTGGAATAGAAATAGTACTGCAAAGTGTGTGTCTGTCCCTGCCTTTGAAGAGTCAAAACCAACATTGGATCTGTATAATTGATCAAGGTCACTTCATGCCCATCAGACACAATAGTGCAGCTCAACAATCATGGTAAGGTTATTTAAGTACTAATTGCTTTAGAAATACTGATTTTTTTCCTGGCTTCATAAAATAATTTATGAGAAAATTTTGTCTATTTTGAAAATCTACATATTTCCTTTTTTTTAGATTTTTTTTCTTTCTTTTTTGAAAAATATGTTCTTACCAAATACAAGCCCAGTGAGATACAGTCAAATAAAAGAAAATTTAATTTTAATCCACTTAATTGGAATCCTAAATCAAGCTTAAGTGGGCGTCTAGTAGGCTAGAAACTTCTGGATATCAAAGAATTATAAGAAGAGCAGAAAAAGTGAGTATGTGATGTGATTGGCTTTAAAAATCATAGTTTCCTGCACATTTTGTGAGATTCAGATAAAGGTGAAAAGTAATAGCAGGAGCAGAGTGGGCAAGGGAGTTCTGTTTTGATTTTTGTTCTTTCGTGCTTTGTCATTTTGAGTTTTCTGTATTTAAAAGCCAATTAATCTAGTTTATTATATAGCAGAAAAGCCTGCTTTTTGTTTCAAAGCTTTATTGGCTTTTTGGAATACTCACTTATAAGAAAAAGATCTAGGCAGTTCAATTTCAATAATATGTCTGACTCAGATTCTCACCCCATCCATCTTAAATCCATTTTCTTTCTCTAATCACCTGCACGCCCTCGTCACAGTTCCCAGGCTTGCTTTGCTTGTATGGGAGTTTGCAAATTGCACTTTTTAGATACCTGCATGTCTGAGGGACAAGGGAAATTACATTTCTTGTGTGCCTCAAGCACGAGAGGCTGTGTCCAGCCTTGAGTGCTCACTACCCGAACCAACGTGAGAAGCTCAGTGTTAGCGAACCGAAGTGTGAGGTTGTAGGGGGATGGAGAAAGGCAGTGCTCTCTTTTTGTCACACTGATACTCTGCAGTCTGTTGCTGAGCAGACCAATTCCACATGTCTCCAAATATGTGGAACTGAATTACTTGTCATCATTGTATAATTATTGTAAGGTGAAATTTCAGGAACCTGTGACAGATGTGCAAGCAACCACGCCCTCCAAACAAGCCATTCCTTTGAAAATGGTTTGGTGTTGGCATGGTGAGAGACAGGACATTAATAGCTTGGCTCTGCAGAGAAAATATTGGTAAAACCCAAAATCTCTTAAAGGAAAGTAGCACAATTTTAATTAACATAGCAGTGTATTTCAAGGTAAAGGTAACCAAATACAAATGTCTACACATATATGTTTACTTTATAGACGTGAATGTGAATTTTCATGAAAGTTCCTGTTTGTGTGGATGTAGCTACTTTAAAAGTGCTCTCATCTGATCAAAATTAAAGATTAGCATTTAATGTTAACATGATACATGGAGTTGTAAAAGGTGTATCTATTGTAGAATTCAAATTTTCTCTGCTGGCTGCCACTTTATAGCAGTCTTCCCTTCAACTTCTTACCTTGCCCTCTCCTTGCCCTTCTCTCCCCCCATGTTTTAGGCATCATTTTCTGATGAAATCCTCATTTTGTGTTAACATGGGGAGTAAAATAATATGTGGATGGCTTGGCTATCTGTTGGTGTTCTGATGATCCCTGAGTAGAGAGAGTGATGTGCTGTCACTCTCTCCATAACTGTCCAAGGTTGAGAATTCTATTACATCTTTCAAAATGTCTTTTTACTTTCATCTGAAAATGGAAATAAGTTGAATAAAATCCAGTTTACATTTGAGCTGGGCTGCATACTCACTTCTACGTATAAAATCAAACTTGATTTCCTAAGGAGTTTTTTCTGTTAATACAACTTTTTCCCGCTTTATGACAATTATCATATATGGCTTTTTTTTTGTTTGTTTTACTGCCACAGTTTGAAGTGAGAGCATTAAGCTGAATTAATTTGACTTTGCTTGCAAATGGCCATAGTAGCACTTTAACAGCTGTTTGCTTTCCTGGATTGTCCTTGGTGCTGAAATTGCTTTTGTATCTAAACGGCAAAATGTGTTTATAGGGCTACAGAATATGGAGATAAATTTAGCCTGTCAAACAGATATTATTGGGGCTTTTTTTGTGCTGTGTTTCTGGGAGTGGATCCTGACTACAGTGCTTTAATTCCAAGCTATGTGTGCCTTTGGACATCTTACAGGACTGTTGTGGAGCTTTTCTCTTTGATTTATGACCTTGCCTGTGTGGACTTCTGATCAGATTTTATTCTCATTTAGTGCAAGAGGGGCTAATTATGAAAGTGACAAAGATTCTTTCGTTGTGCTAAAGCTTTTTGAATGACAAAAGGGGGCTTTAAATTAAAATGAACTTTAACAAGGCATTTTCACATTGAAGTGATACACACTCTACCACTGATAGAGTAATTCATTTTCAACCCTTTCTGATTCTATAAACACATTGTCTCACAAGATCAGTAATTTTTTACCTCTCAGGCTAATGAAGAGTGGATGATAGACCAATGAATTCTCTTTTTGCAGAACTGTTTTGACATTCTTAATTTTTCCTTAAATATCAAAGAAAGGACAAAGAGCTGTGATTTTATTGCATTAATATTAATAATCATTTATCTGCCAGAAAAACATTTAAATATCACTTGACATTTGCAGAGAAAGATTAATGTTTAATTTACTACAAACATAGAAATACTTTGAAATAAAAGGAAACGCTTCTGAATTCAGCAAAATAATAAAAAACCCAAAAAACCAACAACAAAACCCCAACAAAATTAAGACAGACATTCAGATATAAAAAACCATTGTAACCATAGCAGAAATCAAAAACATGTTGGTGCCATCTAAAATGTCAATATTTAAATTATCACTTCTGATTGAAAAAATAACATCAACTAGATAGTTTTTTAGGGGCTTATTTAAGCTTTAACCAAAGATAAATGAGGGTATGCAGTTTTCTGTTACATCCATGTGGGTACAGTTACAAAGGCCTGTATAAATTCTAGCAGCATTATTAAAACAAACCAGCATAATGTAGTTGTTATATGAACAGTATTGGCATTTCATAAATATTGGTAAATCTGAAAGTCAAGGGGGCTTCCAGAACAGACTGGTGTCTGGAGGAAAGGAAAATAGCAAGACACAGGAGTCAGAAAATTATATAAGTGAAAATACAGGAGCAAGTTCCATTACCTAGAGAAGGATCAAAATGCTGTATAATAAAGAGAAAAGTAGAGAAATCACCTTGTTCTACAAAAGAATGTCAGAGTAGGAGCTACAGAGGAGGAGGAGGAGATGAGCAGAAAAGTTGTGTATCAGTCTAATCTGATGAAATGGCTAAAAATGTACCCAGACTGCAGGAAAGTCTATCTGTAAATTTTATCATGGAGATTATATGGTAAGATACCACTTTTAGGCAATGAAATGATGGGATTAATGTATTGAATGAGAATAACATTTCTAGCCCCCAAACTGTTTTTGTGACCAGATTGATAATGGCATAGAGAATCAAATTCAGTTTTATAATAAACTGAAATAAAACTGTTTCTTCTGCAAAAGCTGTATGTAGGACAGATGTTATTCACTTTCAGTATTTGTATGGAAAGTCTATCCTTGCAGAACCTTCTTCTAAGAATTTTTTTTATAAGATGAAGAAAGTTTCAGGTATAAACCCAGTAATTTATTAGGTAAAGAAGGTTTTTATCCAGGATTCATCCAAAAAAGCAAGATTCTTTTAGAAGGCAATACCTGGAACCTTTCCATTAATACTTTCTAATAAAAATTTTCTGATTTTATTTACAGCTCTGGTAACTTTTGAGAAGTCCTTGGGAATATAACTATGGGTCTCTGATTAAGGTTTCCATCTCTTAATTTTTATTCAAGTGTCAGTGTGTAGTTATACTTTGGAAGGATTCCCCTGGAAAAATGGTGATTCTGTGTATGAGGCACCAAACTAGGCCAAATGCAGAATTACAGCATTACTGTGCAGTAATAAATCAACAGGAATATCCTCTCTTGTAGGATGAAAGAACTTCCTTGTCTTTTGCATTACAAGAATTCTCAGGGTCTTTGCAAAACGATGAATATATTGAGTAGGAAGCATTACATAAGTAGGACTGCTGTGATGTACTAAAGAATAAAGAATATGCAGCTTTTAGTTTTTTTTAACCATTTTTAATACTTCTTTTTGCACACTTGTGCTGTTAGGCAGCAAGTGTAGATGAGAATGTTTTCAATCAGAGGCTGTAGAGAGCAACAGATTCCAGTGGTGTACCCTGAGCATCAGGCCCTGCCTGGGTCAGTATTTGGAACACGTTTCTGTCTGTGGCACTCCAGGGTTGGTACATCCCACCGTGGCACCGCAGTTCCTGTTCCCTCCCCTGCCTTGCCTGGTGGTTGCTTCCGTGGTTAGGGCTGCAGACGTTGTTATAATTTATTTATTGGCTCATTAATTATTTATTTAGGAGAGCACCCATTATATGCTAAGTGACTTCCAAACAGAAATTTCCCCAAATGCTTTTCCTTTAAGAGCTCAGCTCTGAAAGATGTGGTGCAAGCGCAGCCGCGAGAGACCCGTTTGGGGAGCGCACGCTTTGTTAAAGAGAGCTGAGTTTCGTGACACTAATGCAAAACCTCTTTGTATTCTGATTTTCCTTTAACAAAGGTTCACTGCCGTGGATAAATAACTGCCCATCTGTCATTGGAGGCCTTTGGGGAATTGATCAAGAGGGAGCAGAGAAATCTGTTTTTCTGGGGATTTGGTAGATTTGGTGTAGTGGGAGTGTGATGGCCATCTTAGGGCACAGGCCTCTGATTTTTAAGCACTCTTGACATTCCCTACTAAGTTGCTGCTTTACCACTGCCAGTGTGTGTGTTTACATGATTTTGTGACTTTCTGGAGCCTCTGTCCAGCAGTCTTGGGCTCTGCTGATTTTTCTGTAATTTATAAAACTCTCAAAGATGTAGGAGAAGGAGTCAAGAGACTGACTCCATTTTATTCCTCCTTTACAGTTTCCCCACATGGTGAACATTGGAATTTTATTCTTTGCAGCACCAGGTTTTTTAGCTCCTTTAACTGAAAGCATTAGTTTTTATTGAAAAGGACAATTTTGAAATAAGTCTCTTTGGCTGCAAGTGATTAAATATCAATCTCATTTGATCAAAACTATCGAATTCTTTCAGCAAGATTGTATTGTATAATTTCTTAATACATATGCGAGCCTGCTGCTTACACAATGGTCTTTGTAGTATTTTGGGATATCTGTTACTTGTATATTGTGCAATTTTGCTCATAGTGGTTGTTGAGCAATCATGGTCACTAAATATTCAGGAATACTTGTTGCTGTTTTACCTTGTGCTCTAAACTGGCATCACTGTTAAGACAACTCTCCTTAATGAACATGAAAAGACAGAAAATATTCCAGTTCTAGGTGCTTGTGTTGTCTTTCTAAATTGCATTGTTTACTCTCCTGGACTATAAAAGAAAGTTGCAAGTGATGTCAGTAGGTGGCCTTTGGGATTAACACATGCTAGAACTTTACAGTTATTTATAATGTGAAATCTCTGTAACTGTATCCTCATTGCAGGAGGAATCTCAAGCCTACTTAATAAACTTTAATCCCTCTATTCCCCCTTCCCCTTTGCCCAGACATCATTTAAACAACCTGTAACCAAAAGTATTTTTTTCTGTAAGGAAGAACTCATCCTAAAGCTATCAATTGGCAGCATTGTCTGGACTCCTAGAATATGAGAATCGTTTTGTAACTGTTTTTTAGTAAAATAAATCATGGCATTGGCCACCTCATCCCTCCTTCTTTTATATTCAGTGAATAGATTTAAGATTGATTATGATTCTCTCCATTTTCAACCACTCCTTCTTTCTTAAAGGTTTTCAATTCCCTTAATTTTCTGTGTGGAAGACAATTCTGCCTCCTACTCTAATTCAGATAAAAGTTTTAATTTATAAAACTCCTGTGGGTGTTTTAGTCTAGGCCACACATCATTATTATTTCTGCAATTTAACTCAGTACAAAGGAATTAAAGATTAGTTCATTACGCTTGTTTGGGACCACTGAGAAACAGTAACTCTGTTCCCAGGGCCTATGGGCAGAATGCCCCCAGGACATGGATCCAGTGCACCTTACTTATGTCACTTTGGGGGAAAAGTGTTGGAGAGACTGGAACTCTGACTGTGATCCTGAAAAAGTGCGGAAAATCAGATCAGGCTCTCGTTGTTATGAATTAAGATCAACAACAAAAGAAACAAATAAACCAACAGAGATCAATAACTTATATAGTCCCAAACCAAATTGATACAATTTATTTTAAAGCTGTTCATATAGATTAGCAAGAAAAGTGTAAAGCTGGAATTTTCATGTGCTCTCAGTCACACTTAGATTTTATCACATTGTCTGCTTAAAATAAAAGCTCAATCAGAATTTTTTGACCTCTGTGAGCGCTACATCCTGATCTACCCTTTGCAGAGATGGAACCTGGCCTTTTACCAGCTGCTGCTAAGACCTAAGTCATTGTTCCCATACAATCTTTTTCACAAAAACTACTGATTTACTGCTATTTGGATGTCACTATTGATAAAAACTGAAAACATTATGGAAACAGCAATTTCAACTTACTTAATTGAGGAGGGAAGATAGAAAAGAGACTGCAAATCTAGTCTGAAGCCTCCAGCTTTCCGAGCCATGTACTTTTGAAATGCCTTGCCTATTTTATATTCTTGACCATTTTTCAAAGGAAATCTGGATTTTGACCAAAAGTGGAGTCACAAGCATTGTTATGGTTTTAACTGAAACATCAAGTTTTTAAATGAATGCCATATTGCTGAAGAGCACTGAGAGATTTCCTGCAGAATATTGATTTAACTATGGTAGTGGAAATATTACTTTGTGTTGCAGAGCTTGATATGTGCAATTTTAATAATTTAAACTATAATTTACAGGTGTTGTATATGTGGTTTTTATGGTATTGTCTTATTTCTTCAAATTGTGCTTTGTGGTTTGAGATATCTTGAGCTGACATATGCTCTGGGCACGAATCTAGGAGAAGATGCAAAACCTGTCACGGGTTTTCAGAGATCATCCCTATTTCATTAGATTTTTTTTTTTTTCCTGTTAAGAAATCAAATACAATTTAGAACTTCTTTTGGACTTATTGCCAAACTATTTTTTATGAATTCTTTTCACAGGCAAAGACCATAAAGCAAGTGGGAATTTACATCTGATATTCCTAGATGCACTCCTTTCAGAAGATATCTAATCTTTCACTCGAGAGAAGTTTTTACAGATCTCAGTCCCTGTAGTTCCTGTTCCATTTAGAACATATTGATAAAATTTCTTTGCATTATTATCTCAATGTGTTTTATGATCTGTAAGGATGAATTCCATTGAGGTTATTCCATATTCAACGTTTTACCTTATTTTGGGAAATATAGAGTTGCATGAAATATAGATTAATACTGTTGGGCTATCTTGGACTTGATCCCAGGTTCAACTGGTGAAAATGATGTATATTCCAATCTGTTCCTTGGTTGTTTTTTGTTTAAAGAATTTGTATAGATTGAAATGCAGCTGCAAGTGTATTAGTGATTTTCTATTGCTTACTTGTCAAGATTTTTATTGTGTGGATGAAAAATAGCATTTCAAAACCTGGCAGCATATTGACAAAAACAGAAGAGCACTTTGTGTAATTCTCTTTTGAAAAACTACCTCTTTTAGAGACAGAGATTGCCTCAGCTACTTCCATTCATATGTATCTTGATCAATAGATTTATTGATAGCTTTTAGCCAAGATTTAATTCTTTTTTTCTCCTCAGTTCACCATGGTGCTCACTTTTCTGAATTAAGAAACTAGAAATTAGGCTCCTATAAGCAAGGCATACAATATGCAAGTGCTCTAGGTGTAAAAGGAGGCATTTGACCTTTTGTCGCTAATCTGTGACAGGTGCAGGCTATTTTCTTCCAAATGGTGTTAATTTTCATGTGCAAATCCACCCCCTGAAACCTGCATTCTGTATATCCACCACAGGGGAATTGGTGGTCATCATGAGTACTGTAATGGACAGCTGAGAGGGATAATCACTGATATTTCAGCACATTTATGCTCGCGACTCAGTCGGGCTTAGTGCACTTCTGTTTTCACTGCTTATTAGGGAGGCTGGAGTTAGTTATTCATGGCCGGACAAAAAAAAAAAAAAAAA
>VYXF01009087.1:1589781-1617268 GCA_013397295.1 Polioptila caerulea | reverse complement strand
AAAAAAAAAAAAAAGAGAAAAAAGTCTCTGAGAAAGTTCATGTGCCGGGAACAGCACATTGTTACAAATTAGTTTCCTTTACCATTTCTGGCAAACTCATTACAAAGTAATCGCGCCCTGCGCTGAAGTGCACTTCCTCTGGGACCAATAACTGTAAATAAGCAGGGCTGCAAGCTGCCTGATAAGTTGTTGTTCTGAAGATAACGGTCCTTTTTAGCAGAGTGTTTGACCTTTTTCTTTATATTGCCTCAGGCTTGTCTAAGACCCTCAAGGTCTATTTTTCATCTTAAAAATTCTCTGTAGGCAAGCAAAATGTGAAGTTTAAGAAGATTTTAGGATTGCTTAACGTATCTATATTTTCTTTTCTAGCGTTTTTATGATAATTGTTAGAATGTTTAGTAACTTGAGTTTGCATTTTCTTAAGCAGGTTTTCTTTCTTTGTGTAATGCACACTTTTTATTGATGTAGGAAGCAATATACATTAATATTTTATGAGGACTAAGTGTATGTTGTGTGATTAATAAAATAGTATCATTGGGCTTTTTTTCTGACTTTTAAAGAAACTTGAAACATGCTATTGACCCCTTTCACTGTTCACATTTTGAGAGCATTGCACTCAACATTACTCTGTAAAGTAATTTAAGCAAATATAATTAAGAATTTCAGCTTGAATGATTAAAGGAAAGTATGTCTCCTCTTTTCTCAGTATGCTAAGAGTATTGAACAGAACTGTGACTGAAAATTGAGCGTGTCTTAAAAACAAACCCCAAGGCTAAGTGAAAGTCAGTTTATAGACATTTGGGAATTTGATTTGTTCACATCTTCTCATCAGTTTAAAAAGATCTGTGCTAATATTTCTGTAAAGTAAAATAATAATGGAAAAAAAAGACCCCTGCAACTAATTTCAGAGTGCATGGGAGAAAAAATCCAAAATGTTTTGCAAAGTGCTGGCTACCCTAATGAATTACTTGTTTTACTTATAAGATACAGTCAGAAAGTCATTTGACATCCAGATGTGCACCCAAATTATTAAAAAAAGTTAAACAAGAATTGTCTTAGAATGCCAACTAGTTCAGGTATTATTGCTCATAATGTTGTTGGGTTTTTTCCCTTGCAGCTCACATTACTCCATCAGTTCATTAATCATATATGTACCTTAAATAACATGAATATCTTGTGGTTTATAATGTCATCCCCCAAAAGCAGTGCTAATCACAAGATATGGAGTGATGAGGCTTTGGAGAATGCTGTGTACTCTCATATACACAACTTCTGTATTTATGGAATGGAGTGGTGATGAGTTCATGTGGGCATGAACTCAAAGTAGAGAAAAGCAAAGCTGATGTTTTAGCAGTGTGAGACCTTTTTCTCTGATTTTACTAGAATATACTGAACCAATGAGGTTGTGAACAGACTCCCTTACTGGTATCACACATGACCAGACTAGTAACACACACAGAATAAGAATTGTGCACACGAAGGGTCATACAGTAGTTGGATCATGACTAAAAACTGTTGGTAGGTACATTATGTAAAATTGATGCTATCTGGCTTTCTCTTACATTTGTCACAATTTCAATACAGAAATTGTTGGCTGCAGGTACTGCAAAGTACAGTGTATGCATTATGGAATTGCACAGAAATTCCTGGGACACAGGAGGAACTTGCGGTCTACCCACTTATTAAATAGTTTTCTCTTTTGCTATATATTTAGCAAAAAGGCAAGGAAAAAAAAAGTATGGAACCATTTATGGATGATAAAAAAATCTGTTGAGAGGTGGTTTGCACTTTAGAAAAAAATTGTTTATTTTCAGTGTTAAAATGTTAGAATGGCTTAATATGTAAATAGAATGCTGTAATCAATGTTTTAATTCCTGTTCCATAGTTTCTAATGCATGTCACTGTGGTACCTGTGGTACTGGAATATACTTGTCATCCATTAGAATAAATGTATTTCCCATGAATACAGCACTGTGAAGGCAGGACAAAAAACTGTTCAGTTTGTTTATGATATTAACATTGGGAAGTTTATATCCTTTCTTGGACACCAAGAAAATGTTTTTCAGTGGCATTATCAGTTTTCTACAAAGCATGTCTTAAAGGGAGGAGGTGTTTTGTTCCTACAGTTCTTGGCTCCTTTGTACCAAAACTGCTGTCTTGTTTAATGACATTGCTATGTGGGCTGAAATTAGGCTGACAGATTGTGAGCAAAGGCTGTGATATTACAAACAATAGTCTATTGAGCATGAGGAACTTGTTGAATTAGTTACCGAAGGCATTAGTGCTCAGTCCAGCCTCTTTAGCATCTGGAAGACAGAGAAGAAATAGTGGGCTAATGAAATGTCCAAATGACACCAAACTGCAAAGGGCTGCAGGTGACAATGGCAGCTGACATGTGCCTGGTAAGAGGCAAAAACTAATAATAAACTCACAAAAGGAAAAAATAGTGGATGAGGAGGGAAGGGAGTGTTCAAATCAAGAGAGAAAATCATGTTGGGGTTCCTGAGGAATCAAGTACACGAATTATTAAATTTTAAGGGCTCTGCTGGGTTTGAGATGGGTTTTCCAGAGCACACTGGATGGCAGTGGCTCCAGCACACCAGCTCTTCACCATCCATGATTCCCCTGACACCAGTACAATTCTCCAGTGCTAGTTTAGGGATCCTGAGGACTCTGTAAAGCAGTTCTGAGTGGGTCATCTGTTCCCCATCCAGTTCAAGTTAGCTTAATGTTTAAAAAGAAACTGAAATGTGCAAAAGGTCAAAATCAAGGTCTCATTTTGCTCTGTTTTAATTATTCACTTAATAATCTTTTTGTTTCTTATGCCTTGCAGTACAAGTTTTTAATGGTCTTTGAACTTTAAGTATGAATTTAATTGCTTCTGTATCCTTCTTTGGGAGTAATTCCATCAAAATTTGCACCTCTGCTCTGTGCTGCAGATAACTTAATCCATATCTGGAGTTGCTGGGATTGCTGGGAGGAATGTGTATTAGTTTATTAGTTTACATGATGGACCTAGCCCACCATTTGTGTTCATCCAGCCTGCTGCCTTAACCCTAGAGAATCTGCCAGGATCACATGCACAGCCCAGGCTGAAGTGAATTCACACACCAAACTTTGTCTAAATCTGTGACCTGTGATGCAACTGGAATCTAAACTTTTGGGATGAATACCTTGGACTACCTAAATCCTGAAACAGCCAAGGAATATTATTATCCCAGCTATGTAATTTACGCATGACATTTAATGAAAAATGCAGCAAAAGGAAGTCAATTAAAGGTATTACAATGCAATAGCTTGGTTTTACCATTCTTATTTACTTTGGATAATAATCTGTAGGAAATCGTAGTTTATGTTAAGATTTGAGTTCAGTTGTCAATAATGTCTGACCCTGTGGCAGAAAATGCACTTAGATGTGTCAGGGACTTCAGCTAAAGCCAGGAGCTGTGGTGGGTTGGCTTTGCCCACCCAGTGCTGTCACCCACACTCCTCACCAGGATAGAGGTGAAAAATAGGTAAAAAAAGCTCATGGGGCTGGGGTGCGGACAGGGAGGGGGTTTCATCAATGACCTGCAGAGGCAAAACACTGCTGTGGGGAGACTGATTTACTGCCACTTAAAATAGGTTTGCAAAGTAAAAATCAAAGAGAAATTAAAGCAATACCTTCTCCCTCCTCTTCCCTGCTTCCCAGGATCAACTTCCCACACAAGGAGCAGTGCAAGGGGCAGAGGGCTGATCCTTCCTTGCTCCCCTTCTCCACCCTGGGCCTCTCCTTTCCCAGGGCTGCAGTCCTGTCAGGAGCACCTGCTCCAGCCTGGGCTCTCTGTGGGTCCTCCAGGAGACTCCAACCTGTTCCAGGCTGGGCTCTCTGTGGGTCAGAGCTCCTCCAGGAGACCCCGACCTGCTCCAGCCTCTCCCCACAGGACACGAGAATCTCTGTCGTGGCTCCCAGAGCTCTCCCTTCCATCCTCCTCCTCACTTCCCATTTCTCAGGCTCCCTTGCCCCTCTGCCTGTGCAGGATTTTGCCCTTCACTGGGCACATTTGCCCACCTGGGCTGAGGGTCTGGGCTGTGCCATGGGTGAGGCCATTCTGGAGCCATCTGGGAGTGTCAGGAACAGGCTGGAATGGGCAGGGGCAGCACAGCCTGCCCAAGATCAGGGCCTGCAGCCCCACTGCCAGCACCTGGGCACCAACACCCACCATGGAGGGTGACATTATTTGTGCTTGGCAGAGGCATTCTGGCTTTGCAATCGAGCTGTTTTTTCAAATATTTCCAATGCCAAGTGTCTCCTTGAGGCGAGCCCTCAGGAACAGATTGAGAGCGTGGAGCAAGTCTCTGCAGAGGGAAGCAATGGAGAGAATTTTCTTCTGAAAAGAAGGATGTGGGTAGGAAAATAGAGGATAACATTAAAAACAGAGAAGATTAAACATGTTCCATTACTAAAGCCAGAAACAATTTAGGATAAGGTAGAAATCCTGGAACTGTATTGATAAACAGAATTAAAAATATATTTTTCCTGCGTCTTTTCTGGCCCAGAGCAGCAGATCAGCTGAATTTTGCTGCTCGTGCTGGTATTGAGCAACGTGTTGCCAGAGAACAGTCCTATTGACTGCAATGGGACTTGCTGAGGAGGGAATTGTTTAGCTCAAATAACCTTATAAATACTCATTAGAAGCCAACAGTATATTTCTGACTTAATAATATGTATCTAACCTCCAGAATATATTTGAAATCTTAAACCCAGGTTTTCAGTGCTACTTTTTAGAAAGAAACACAATTTAGCATGTG
Source organism: Polioptila caerulea (assembly GCA_013397295.1). Taxonomy (NCBI): domain Eukaryota; kingdom Metazoa; phylum Chordata; class Aves; order Passeriformes; family Certhiidae; genus Polioptila; species Polioptila caerulea. Next base: position 1,612,477 of record VYXF01009087.1, on the reverse strand, counting down.
AGCTAAAACATGGCCCTGTCTTACAAGACCTGATGAGATGGATTTTGGATTGGATCAGGAAAATGTAAAGTCTTTTTTTTGTAGTGTATAAATGAAATGGACAGTCTAAACCCTTCCTCTAAAAATCTTGGCACACTTCAAAGGAAAAATGCCATTTTAGCAATTTAAAAGCACTTAGTGGGTTTTCCCAGTGCTGAACTTCATTTCTATAGCCAGTGTGGTTGCCTGCTGAATAATGCCATAGGGGACAATGTAGCTCTGGTTATATTTAAAAATACTATTCCATGAAATTCTCTAGGAACAAGCTGAAGTGAAATCTCATTTGTGTCTTTGGAAGGAAGTGATAGTGGTTGTAAATGGTGAAGGAAAAGGATTGAGATGGTTTTTCAATCACAGAGGAGATGAAGGCTGGACCATCTGTGGGGAGAGAGGGATGCTTAGAGCAACAGCCAGAGGGGCCAGGCAGAAATCTGGGGACTCTTTAGTGTTACAGGGACTTGAACAAGAGCAGCAATTGGAAAGAAAGAAATCATAACAGGTGGGGACTAAAAGACATGCAGAGACATCATAAGAAAAGTGAAAAAAAGAAAAAAGGAAACAAAAGGATTTTAGGACACATAATTGGAATATTCAGATAAGAGGAGACAAAAGATCAATTTGATTGAATAATAAAAATCTATATTGTCTTCTTTTTGGTGTATTCATATGCATGTAGCTTACTGATATGTATTTTATTTTATGACTACAATTAAGCCTTTAAAAATAATTCTGAACTACCTTTAAAATGTAATTCTGTTTTAAGGCCTATTACACCTGTATATTTTAACCAACAGCGGTAGAATTTTTAAAAACTTTTCTCGGTGTTGTTGCTGGGGAGTGGGTCAGCCATTCATTAGAACACATCCTGTTTCCTCTGTTCCTGGCAGGGAACCTTGGCCGGGTGCACCACGTCACAGAGTTTGAGTATGACCTCTTCATTCGGCCAGACACCTGCAACCCACGCTTCCGAGTCTGGTTCAACTTCACTGTGGAAAACGTGAAGGAATCACAGGTCAGTGGTAATAAATTAGGTGGTATGGTAACTTCAAAAATTGCTTACTCCAGAATGTCTTTTCTCTAACAAGAAAAGATGACACCCAGGGTTTGCAACTAAACATTTCTTTAAAATGTATCTTTGGTCTTTGAATTTTTATAAACAAAAGCAGGTATCAGCAGGAGTGGGTATGACTGTGCTTTTTGGCTGTCCAAGACAGGAGGTAATTTCTAAGACAGTATAATTTTTGCCAGTTAACCTAACTGGTATTAATAATGGTTGCCATGTGTTTGTGCTTTCGCATTCCAATCAAATATGTGTGTTAATATATGGAAAAGTCCATCATAGCTGTTCAAATATTATCACTCAAGCCTTCATTGAATGCATGTAGAACAATGGGGTAGCTTTGCAAACAGGCATTTCCCTAGAGACTTGTAGCAGAGGAGCTGTTTGCCAATGTGTCCCTTGTGAAAGAGGAGGTTTAAATGTGAACCAAATTGATAGGCAACTGTTTCACTTACTTTTAAATAATGTTTTTTGCAGTAAAGTTGCCCCTTGAGAAAAAAACTTCCTTGCTCTATTTTTTCACTTGTATACTTACAGAAGTTAAATACTAACTTTCACACTGAAAAATAAAGAAAAAAGAATATTTAATTTCACATTTCACATGCGCCTTGAATTTTATTCTGGTTGCCTGCCTCAGTTTATCAGAATCAGTCTGTCATTTTTTACTTAATGGAAATAAAACATATTTAGTAAGAGAAAAAAACTGCAGAAGCTTGATATTTGTGTTCCTATGAAACTAATATCTTAATATCCAACACTGTATCATTCCTGTTACAACTGGAAATCATGAAATTGTTTATCTATCGTCCTGGAGCCTGATACTTTATCAGACAGACCCTTTCCCCTGCTGTGCCTTACTCAGCTATGATCAAATTATGTAGTCATGAGATGAATGGGAATCTGTCTCAAGGAGGCAAAGAGATTGGGTAGGAAGATACAATATATATCTAGTGCTTACAGGATATTTGTTTTCATGGTTTTCTACATGAAAGAGAATGGTTCCACTATTAAGTTTGACTTGTGAGGTCTGTTTTTATAATGTGTGCTCCTATAATCTTTTTCTCATCTCTCCAATTTCCGTTAAAATGAGACCTGCCTGGACGTAATCTAGTCTGGAACCCTTTTTAGGTCTTTGTACTACAGGCCGTGGGCAGCATTAGTCATTGCAGCTCAGCTATATTAAATGAAAGTTAGAAGTTGCTACATCAAACGTACTGTGTAATGTAATCTGTTTTCTGCATTTTGATTATTTTATGTTTTACTAGAAAACAGCAACAAGGAAACTATTCAGTATTGCTTCAAAATGATGCACTAATACAGATACAGAGGGCCTTTGATCACATTATGTGTCAAAGTAGATATTTTAATAGCTCTCTATAAATCATTACTTGGATTATATTGTATTTATTTTTGATGTATCATATAAGTAATGTGTGAAGAAGGCACATCTATACATTTATATATATTATGTCTGGTTTCAGCCATTTGGATAAGGACTCACAGAGAGTAGCTACTTTTGTTTTTATATTATCTATTAGTACAGTATTTTGTGTTATTAATCTACTGATAAATGAAAAGAAACACCAATTAGACATTCCTGCCAGTCTTTCCATCCATGCATTATTGTTCTAAAGAAAACAGGTTCTTTGCATTTCAGTTTTAATTTTCTTAAGTCTTGGAGCTTCCATTTCCTGTGTCTCAAAACTGTTTTATAGACTCCTCTCACTTACAGTGTTGCTTGATTTTTAGCCTAAAGCTTTCCTTTATTTAATCCCACAATTCCCAGTTGCAATTCTGCTTAGTAATAACTCCTCTTGGTACAAATAAATCCTCATCATCCCTGACTAACATTTATATTTCTGTAAATTATAACATTCCTCATCATTTGTGTCTCAACCTAGCTATCATGTTTGGTTCTTTCAGCCCTATTTCCAATAGACCACTTTACCTTTTAAGTATTTTTCTGCTCTGAGGGCTTTGGACTTTCATCATAAGTGAATCTTTCAATCCTTTGCTAATTACCCCACTTTCCCAAGGAAGCAAAGCTTATATGATCACACTGTCTACTCGCTAGCCCAGATTTTTGTATGGCTGCTGATCCCTCTCCTCTCTTTTCTCCTTCAATAGCTTCTTAACTCTTGGCCAGTTTCAGCACCACTGGACAGGAATTCCTGTAAGTTTCAGGAAAACAGGCTGCCAGATGGGCAAGAGACCCATTAGTGTTCCCACTGGCAGACAGGCTATAGTATGAGATCATTTCTTATTAAACATCAGAGAATCCACAGAGGAGATGAATAGGAGAAAGTACTCATTGGAATTTGCATTTTTAAGATACCAGAGAATCCAACCATGAAATCCAAATCCATAGCATTTAGTAATATTGCTTCTTGCAGAACTTCTTGTTTTTATTATTATTCTTCCTCTTCCAGTTCCTTCAATATTTTCTTTATAGTGCGGAACTAAAATTTAATGGATAATTCTGAGTATGCTAATCCCAATTTACAGAGAAGGGGCTCGAGTCCCTTTGCTCTGTTACTGCCTCACCATAGACAGCTGGAAATTGCAGCAGCCTTTTGTTGCTGTATCACTATGGAAACTCAGGCCTAATTTGTTTTTCCCTATCATACAGGAGTCTTTTTCAGAGTGATTGCTTCCTTGCTCCTGTTACGTATGTCTGAGGTTACTGTTGTGCTTCATAGGTAATGGAGCTAAGCTCTGTACCATGCCAGTGACAGCCCTAATATTTTCAGAATTATTTTTAGAATTTTATTATAAACTTGGTTTATTTGATGTTCACTTCCTGATGTTGAAGTAGAACCAACAGACTTCTTTTTTTTTAATTGGAAGTTGGTAAATTAATTTCTTCCTCATTATGATTGGGACTTCTATATCAGACATTTTATATTGTCAGTTTTATTTTATACTTTTTTGACAAGAAAAATAAACAAAAAAATAGCTAATGCCTTATATTTATGAGGGGAAATGAACCATCATGTAAGAACCTTCAAGATGTAAAATTTGGACTTTTGGTCTCCTTATATGGTTTCTGACTTGAAAGTCAGTTGGAAAAAATCTATGTTTCTTTTTTATTACTTGTTTGGTGAATTCAATGAACACTAATATTGGAAAAGAAAAAAAGAAACTGATATGTTATATGTAAAGAAAACACATAGACCTTTATGATTTCCACATATGCATGAAAGGGAGAGTGAAGGAAATAGGATTTGCTGTGGAACACATGGTCTCATGGGCAAAGCCTCCAATTTCTCTAATTATATACGTGTCACAAGCTGCTCTCTATTCCTGATAATGCTCTTTACTGGGCAGGGTTTGCTTCCTATTCACTTCAGCCATGGCCCTTAAAACACCACCTACGACTTTGCTAAATTTCTTCTCTGTGCAGACGGAAATTGGATGAACAAATTTCATCTCCCAATTGCGTTTCAAGTATTTTAAATACACAGTGCTTCAGGTGCAAGATTACCTCTGAGCTAGAATGGCTTTAATGCTATTACTAGCAACAGTGATTCATATGAGCTTTTTGGGAAAAAAAAAGAAATGTGTGTACATGTGATAAATTATAAAAAATATTCTGGTATACCAATATTGGAGGATTTTACAGGTGAAAAAATGATTATTGTTTTTGAGGGCCATAGGCAGAAATTCTTCTCAAGTGCTTGACACTCAGTGTTCCAGATACTGTAACCACACTGGAAAAAGATGATCCTTGTCCTGGAAAATTTACTTTTGAGCAGTTTGAAAAGAGATCAGAGGTAAATACAAGAAAATGATGAAAGGATTAAAAATATTTGAGGATTTTTGATTTAACACACAGCAGCCATATTACACCACTAAGTAATGAACATCTAGGCCTCATGACAAATTCTGTGTGTGTGTGTACCCTGAGCAGCTCTGCTGTCTGATGAATCATGTTGAGAAATGGTATTTTCACTGAGATTAAAAAAAGAATTTCCAACAGAAGGGGTTTCCTAATAGTGCCAAATTTTGTTCTGTAAGTGTTGATAAACACATTTGGAGTTCTTCATCACAAAGGTACTGACAAAATATACCAAGAAGGAGAGAGGAGAAGAATGGATATTTGGCAGCTAGGACTTGATCATTACTTACAGTTAATAAATCAATCCAGATTGAGGTTAAAATCAAAGAACCAAATGTTATTTACTTCAAAGGAATTCTCTCTGTTACTTCAGTTGCTGTTGCACTGAAGCTAGAATTTTGACTCATGAATTTTTTTTTGGGTTTTTTATGTGTGAGTATGGATCAGGAAAAAGGATAGCCTGTTTTTCAGAAATTTTGACAGGATGCCCAGGTAAGACAGAGATTATCATAGCTGGACATTATTGTAAATGCATGGAACTGTCATTAAAGAATTTTCTGGGTTTTTTTGTCCTACGCTGTTTTGTAAAATATAAAAGGCTGTAAGTTTTCTGTTGTCTTTAATTGATCAGATATTCAGGAAATACTTGTTCTTGACAATGGATTTTATAATATGTTCAGGCCTCTTTTTACTGTCCTAAAACAAGTCAATGATCCTTAGCAGACAACTGCTTTTTTATGATGTTACAGCTGTGATTGTTTAAAGAAATGAGTGATACGTGTATAGGGAGAGATAATATTTTTCTTTATACCAACTGACACATTTTTGAGAAGCAGGGGGGGAAAAGGACAAGCAGGCATAATTTGAGGTATTCAACCTTTTTTTCTGACCTAAGAACTCGTTCTGTGCAGTTAATTCCTGCAGAAACTGCATCCAAAGTAAGATAGAGTGAATATGACACCGAAAGCTGGCTAAAGTTGGAAACAGGCTCCCTTTTTACTTTCTTCTTCTTAAGCAGGCATGCTTTGCTCTACTGTCATTTGGGGATTTAAGTTACTGGTATCAAGATGCTTTATAATGTCTTAGACTCTTTCCAGCTTCTCAATTGAGAAGACAGATATTTTCTTTACTGTGCATTAAAGGCTATATTGACTTCACCTAGCTTTGGAAAATGCATATGTAAAAGGCATGTTTTTATGAAAGAGTACAGACCTGAAATTTTGAAGTGAATACATTTGAAATAAACGAATAAAGCTTTTTTTGCAACAATTCCTATCCAACCTTAAATGTTTAATTTTTTTAGTGTGTTTTATTGCATATACCATCTTAATAAATTAGGTATATATCACTCATTTATTAATAATTTACAGTAATAATTTATTAATCGTCTTCTGGTAAGCTCCTGTAATCTCTCTAAATACCAGTTTATAATAATTTGCAAGGAGAATCACAAGATTATTTGAATTTTCCCTGTTGAGGAAGCCCCCAGCTGTTACCCACTTCAGGTACTCTCATGTACATTTTTAGCACGCTGGAAAGAGACATTCAACTCCTCCTGTATTTTGGTATTTTAGTCACCATTTACACAGGTAGGCAAAACCTAATCTTTTTCATGTCCCAGTTTTTTTTTTTTTTTGTCGTATGAATTTATTTTGTTTCCTTCCTTCTGATACTTTTCTTGAAAGCCATCTATATTTAAGAGGTTAAATGGGCATCAGTAACCCAGCTGACACTACCAGCTCACATTCCCATTTTGGCTTCAAGATGTAACTGTGAGTAGCATCCCTGCTATAACTTTTCATTTACTGCTTACTGTAGTGTTAGTATTGATTTAGTTAGAACAGTATCAAATTTTTATTTGTTCCATATGTGAGTGAAGCTTTGCCTTTTCTCTTAGCTATTGAATAGTGGATTTCAGTTCTTGTGGCTGAACTTGGTCAAGATTTAAACTTCGATGTGCATCTAAGGCTGCTGGGTTTGTCAGTCATTATCATTCATCATTATCATGTCATATCATACCATGATTCATTTCCCCTTGGAGAAAAGCAAATACTGCATGAAGATTGAAGTTATAATCATTTTTCTAAGATTAAAAAGGAGACAAAGCTGTCTTGAAACACTTTCATCGGGAAAAATCAAGCAAAAAAAATTAATCTGAATTAGAGAATGATTTCAGTGAAAATTCTTTGGTGTTCACTAGCAAGTAAGACAACAGTTGAACAAAATGAGAGTTATGTGTTTGTATCCTTTGGGATTCCTTTTGGAATTTAGAAGTAGCAGAAGTCTGGACTTTAAGTTGTTTTTTGTTTAATCTGCTGGCATCCCTGTGTATGACAATGTTGCACTGCATACCCTGCACTGGCCAAGTTCCTTGAAGCTGTATCTGTGTTCATATGTATATTTTATATATAAACATGTGCATAAATCTATGTCTGTCTGCCCAGAAAACACGGGAGCCTAAGGTGAGTGCATTTGGATCATATCCTTTTAGTAACAGCTTTACTACAGGGTAAGCAGATTATTTCTTTGAGTAGCACATGCCTTTCAACTTGAAAAAAAAAAAAAAAAAAACCAGGAAAAGAAGCATGGAGGCGGAATCAGGATGCAAATTTTGTTAAGACCTTGTGGTATCATAGCACCTGGTAATAGGAGTCTGTTACTTTTTGTTAGGGAGGGGCTTGAATTATCTGAAATTTGTATTAAAAATCTAAATAGTTTATTTCAAAGGAGCCTTTGTACTTTTAAAAGTAGTTTTACTGATGCTTGTGTTGGAAAGTGGTACAATTTTATCATAAGTCAAAAGTGCATGGGATAGATGATACCTATAGGAGTTGAGGGAATCATTTACTTACTGAGGAAGCCCTATGAAATGATAATTAAATAAGAAACAAGGTGATGACATTTAAAATAGATTGCATGTGTGTCTCAACATTTAAAAAAAGAAAAATCAATTGAACATACGGCAGTTTTGAAGAAAAATAATGTTACCATTTTGGAAACTTGTGCCTATATTGGTCATGTATAAAATTAGATTTATAAATGATGATTCTTCCAAGTTGGAATCCTTTCAAGTATGTATAATTTTATTTTGGATCAATAATTCAGTTGTGCTTGGAATAGATTGAGGGTGCATGTGAAACTTTGGTAAGTGCAATATAGTGTGCATGTCCATGAAATTATCCAAAGCTGTCACGTCAGGTAGCATCCTTTGAAAAGTAATGAAAGCAGGTAGGTTGGTAAACACAGGAGATGGTCAGCATTCCCAGAACAACATCTGTCCTGGTGAAATATTCACTCTTGGCAAGGCAGTGTTAAATTCATGAACTACTTCTGTTCCAGGTGTCTGTAAGAACATTTCAGATGCCAGTGCTCAGTAATTATTGCACACCTACTGCACGGTTCAGGTTGAACACTGCCTTTTGCCTACAGGAGACTAATGGCCAGGTGTGTTTAATTTCCTATGAATGGCATCTGTCACTCAAAATGTCAAAAATACATTTTAAATGTCATCAACAAAATCAGCGCTGTGATGATCTTGATGTCAGTGATGTGACATTCTTACTTTTCTTTCAATTTAAAAGCTTTTTGATTTCTGATTAAATACTCCTTTTTTTTTAGTTCCAGAGTGAATTGTCTTCCATGCAAATTTGGTTTCATTTTCCTTCTATTACTGAAAAGTCTTTATATCAGAATGTGGATGCATACATTGAAGAATTGAAGATGAAATGTTTTGAACTTTCCTGCTTTTAGATTTTTTTATCTTTTTAATTCAGAATAATTTCAAGTTTTAAAATTCAGAATAATCTATGTCTCCCATCGATTTCTGAGGGAGCAAAGTTCCTACAATGTTAAATGCCCCAGAAAAATTCTATCCTGATCTCAAATATTTTGTTCCTTTGCTATACTGGTTGTAAGTATGTGCTTGGTTTACAAAACTCTGGAGCCATCACACATTAAGATATGCACTTCCAATTTTTTAGGGGGCAAATAAAATTAAAATGCCATGATTTATAGCTACATTTTGTTTTTTTGTTTGTTTTTACTGTTAATTGAAACTGGAAAACTGTATAGATTACCTGAGATATTACACTATATATAATTAAATTATAATGTTTCTTCCAGCAAAGTATTTTTAATTTATCTATTGAAGAAGCTGGGAAATACTCTGTAAGATGACTGTGCAATTTGTTTGCTTTGAGAAATTAAGGAAAATTAACACTGGATTTATAAACTGACTCTCAACACAGAGCTGCTGGATTTTATAGACAAAACAGAGGATAATCAGCTGAGTGATTCTGATGATGGAGTACAGTTCCCCCAGCTTAGGATCTGACCTGTACACCCTGGAAAGGGAACATCTGCTGTTACACCACAGCTCAGGATGGCTCTGGTAATTTTTTTTGTGATTTGAGAAGCTCCATGGAAGCTTCTAATTTTCACAGTAGCACTACCATGATGAACTGTGGCTCATTACTGTAAACTGATGGCAGCTGTTAATACTATTACAGGCAGAGACTTTTTATTTGAGGGAAACATTAGCCAGTAACTGGTAGATTTCTGACACAGTATTACATAAGGCTTCCTGTTAGGAAGGAGAGTAAAGAGAAATGGATTTGAACCCATTAGTATCAGAATTACGTGTCAAAAAGCTAGAGCAGAGTTCAATTTATTTCTGCAATAAAATGTAAGCTAGAGATTGACTTGACAATTATTTTACCTTACATTGCTCTGGTTGTTCTGAGATGACTATTCCAACATCAAATCATCTTGTTTGGACATCTTTTACAGAATAACATGATAGTCTAAATATGCATTATGTTATGTAGGAACTAAAACTCGGCAGGTTTTTTCGAGTAGAAATGAGTTTTTTATTACTCCTTTTACTAGAGGATGTATATGCAGTGGAACACATTCAGCATAGATTTAAAACAACTGCATCTATTTCTGCTAAATCTAGTGCATGTTGTTGAATGGCGTTTACATTGTAATAGAAAGGATAATCTTTCTGAAGCTTTTAGTAGCTTGCTATAAGAAATACAAATAATCAGCCCCAAAATATTTGTTTTCTCTAAGCCAGTCACTGAACAGGGTTGTGGCTTCTGTTTGCCAGTCTCTTTTTTCCCTAATAATTTTCCAAGATAAGAGACAACAAATTGGATGGCTGCTTTCTTTTTATAATTTTCAACTTTGAGAAGAGCATTGTTGCCAAAATTTTTGTCCACTTAATATATGTGTTGTCCTACTGAATGCCAAAGTCTATGAATTCAGAGCCTTAACCTTGAACATTGTAACAAGCTTTTATTGTAATGGCAGTTTTTCCTGTCTTGAACTGATGGTCCTCTACACTTATTTAATTTTCTAATTTTGTAGCATAATTTTTGAAGGGTGTTGTGTTCATTGTCCCTCTGAAAATTCTCATGAAGCTTCGCAGAAGACGTTTATTAAAACTTTAATAAAACTAACATATTGCACCAACGTGCAGATTCTCCTAGCAGGTTTTCCTTTCCCTTTGCATGGTTTCATGCAGGACCATGTCATACTCAGGGGTGATGCAGAGAAGCAGAATTGCACTTTGCAGCTTATTGTGTGTTTGTGTTCTGCTCTTCTGTGAGCTCTGTGGGCAAAACTAATCCCACAATCAGAGCACTAGAGAGTATTGTGGGGTCCATGGCAGGGCATTTCCTGGCCCTGTAAATTCGACAGTGATGCTGAGTACCTCCAGTGTTAGGTTTAGAATCACCTCAATAGCCAGATTAAACTGAATATCCTTCCTGGCAGGCATGTGGAATGGCAATTCCATGGCTTTGGAATATCCAGGATGAAACTACAATAGCTGTTCCTTGTGGGTTGTCTCTTCCCTATGGCTGCTGAAGGATTTCTTTCAACCAGAGGTTAATATAGCCACCTACCTAGGTCAATGTTATTTTACATGGAGCTGTATATATATTTATTTTATTGATTTAAAGCCTGTTCATTATAAAAATCAGCCTATAAAAAGAGCTGGCATGTATGCAGGGAGATAATTTCTTTTTTTTTCCCAGGAATTTCTCATGCATAGATACAAATGAATTTTCTAAATGTAAATGTTTGGCTAGATTATTCTTCAGAGACACATATTGATTTCTGTTGTCACCCTTCAGTGAGATTTAGTGTAGGTTACTGGGAAATCCTTTCCAAGCACATACTGAAAAAAATGTAAAATATGATTTCCTTGACAGTTAGTGAGAAGAGACAGAGTAGACGTTAACAAATTAACTCTGTTTATTCCATCCTCACCAGTTTAAGAGACTTTCAGCTTCTGAAAAATCAGCTTGTTTGGTGCGTACAGAAAATGGGTCCATATTGCACTGGGTGAGCTCGAAAGCACGTTTTGAAATTCATGGCTGAGCAAAAGGGAAGCTTTGCATTTCCTGATTTTCCTTTGCAGATCTAAATGTGGAGTTGTGGCTCTCTCGCCAGACTGGGAAGTACTGTATAATTTTGCAGTTTAGGCTATTCTGTAATGCAAGTAGTATAAGTCTCATGGAAAGCTGTGTGTTATGGCCAAGCTTAATCCTAAAATGTTTTTCATTCAGCTTTCTAATAAATCTGAAATTCATAAATATCTGTGTGTTATAGTGGGTTTGATAATTATGGATTATAATAATTTTACACTTCAGTGCTTAAACCGCAATATTGTTCTACAAATATTTTTCCTTTTTTCTTTTCCTTTTTTCTTTGTTGTTTAGAGAGTACAAAATGCCTTCAGTAATATCAGAATGCAACCTATGAAGAATTTGTTTTTATAACAATATAATTTTATATCTATCTAAACAAGTTATTTTAAAAAATTAGATAATATTTTTATGTCTTGCAAGGACTGTTAGATATAAGTGTTGAACAGCTTGTTATAGTTCAGTCATGGTAAATATCAAGTCCACCTAAAAATTAATAAAAAATTATTATTTCAACAGCTACAAAATCTGATCAATTTTTGCTTTCTTGGCATTGTGGTATTGTTAACCTCCATTAATTTGCTTTGTAGATGGGTTATAAACTATTAGTGTCATGTCAGTTATAAGGCAGGGTCAATAAATGCTTGGTTTTAAAAATACATTTTAATATATAGATGAGACTACAATGTTGGAGTAAATGACAGTATTTTAATAAGATTTAAATCATAATTTCTGTGCACTCCTTTGCTCATTTTGTAGATAATAAGAAATGTACAGAGCTGGATGGAAAACAGTTTCCATTGTTTCAAGGGAACAGTGATGCCTGGGTTTGTATATGATTAGTAGTGAAGCTACAAATATTAAAATTATACAATGATGTAATTGTATTTTCTCAAAACATTTGGGAGCATTTTGAATTCAGAGGTTTTTTTATGATGTCTCTCTGATGTACTTGAAGGAAGAAAAGCAGAAAGAATTTTGGACAAAAAAAAAATTCTTTGTGGTAAAACTGGCTTTATAGAAAGCCAAACAAGCAGAGGCATTTTAACATAATTTTCTCCTGACTTAAACAATCTTAATTTTATCACTTTGCCAAACTGTGTTCCTTTGCATGAAGTATGTGCAGGAGATACTTCTGAATTTGCATTTTCATTAGATTTAGCATTCAGCACCTAATGCCATAAATTTGTTTTTGAAACTCTTTAATTCCCCTGAGTGTTCCAACATATTGAATGCTATTTGCTTTGTATTATGTTGGCAGCAAATCTGCAGTGAAAATGCTGTCAATATATATTCATAGCTAACATTGTTAACTAAAAGCAATATTGTTTTTCTATTGTAAGCTGTCACAAATGTTTGGCACCCTGTTGTGTAAGCCAAAAAAATGTCAAAGAAAGAAAAGAATATTTTTGAAGAAAAGTGCAGTGATAGTGTCAAGTTTTCTGTATTAAAATACATTCCTTGTTTGTACAGACCTTTACAATTTATGAAATTGTGTTTTGTAGTAATGTAAAGTTAGAATATTGTGAGAAGATGCAGGTTGTTACAGATATTATATTAAATGAGAGTAGCACAGTATATGATACAGCCATTTTACTTTGTGTAATGCAATGCTTATCAGGCTGTAAAATGTATTCTACTAAACTAAGAGATTATTTTATTAATAGATGTGCTAGATATATGTGGAAAATGAATGAAAAATATTTTGCATTTTTTCCTGGTTTTGAAGATGAAGTGTATAATTAACAAGAACAGATGCAAAGTTTTGAACATTCTCCTAGGGAGTATCCTTATCTTTGTGTAAGAAACACTGATTTTGTTTATTTAAATTGTGTATTCCTTTCCCCAGTCATTCATTCCTTTCTAATGAAACTTGGGTTTTTTGTATCTGCTTGCTATTATAAGAGTGTCTTAGAACAGAGTATTTTAGAGAACTTCTGTGGGGAGAAATGAAAAAAGAAAAATTCTGTCTGCCATGCAAATAACCATGTTAGTGTTAATACATAATAAACACCCACAAGCTAAAATAAGACAAGTACATCTTTTGTGCTACTCTTGCAAGTGTTTTAACCCAGAGAACTTGTAACCTAAGCCACGTAAATGGAAACTTCTGGGTGAGGTACTTGAGGCACAACCAAGTTCCCTGGCCACAGGCTGGGTTACTCTGGAATCAGCAGAGTTCAGCTGGTGGAAGTGGAGAGCACTGAGAAAAATCAAATGTTTCAGCCCCACACATGGCTCTCACTGAAGTACCTGAGCATCACAAAGACACAGATTTCCAGTACTCTCATCTTGCCAAGGAAACATTTTCCTATATTCACCTAGGTGGAAATATTAATCCATATATAGTGAAGAACTGGCAGCCCCAGAAATGTTGTCATTCATGGCACTTTGTGTCATTCTCTAGAAAACTTGTTTTTTTACTGAATCATAATGTGTTGAATTTGGGAAACTTTTATGGTAAACCTTTAACAGATTTGGACATCAGTCAATGTAGTTAAAAAAACCCCAAACCTTAAATAATCAAGAACAATAATTGGTAAATTTGATGGAACACACTTTTTCATACAGCAGCAGATCGGTGACACATAGTAACATGTATCATCTTTTGTGGTGCTGGCACTTGTTGTGAGTACATACTGCCTGATCATGCTTCGTGATGCCAATAGGTCCTTTTTTTCCTTGCAGCTGATTTCACCCCTCTACTTCAAAATAACCTCTGCTTTCTGCACTGATATTTGCTCTGCTAGGGGAATACAGGTGCCACAAGTGATTTCATGAGGTCCCTGTTATGGACTCGCTATTTTCAAACGTTTTCTAAGAAGTGCAAAATAACCTGAGTTTCCATTGACTTTAGTGACATTTCAGTACTATTAGCACCTTGGAAAATTGGCCTTTATATTCCTTGGCACCAATTTCTATAAATTCTCTCATGTACTTTCAAGTAAAATTGCCTAAACCATCAGAGCTAAGTCTTCCACTACTATCCACATTAATTTTTTTTCTCGCTTTTTAGTTCCCAATATTCTTTCCTAATTTTCATAAAGAAAAAGAAACCAAACAAAAACCGTGAAATACCTTTGATGTGTGGAATTGCTCTCTGGGTCTTTGACTGGCATTATATAACAAGGTCAGGGATGTTTTTTAGTGTTCTAGGTGAATGTCCAGCACATTCAAGTCTAAGAGAGAATCTTGCCCCTCTATTCATTCTTTTCTAGATTATTCCAAGAACTTGCACATGATTGAGTCTAATGTGTATCTGGAGAGGCAATATACTTGGACAATTACATTCACAGGTGAATAATATTTTTTAAACACAATAAAAAACTTGAACAGTTTCTGAAATGGCTCACTAGATCGGGATTGCTGTTACAGAACAGGAGACAGTACTGCATCCTGCAGACAATTGACAAAATGGACTAGCAGTATTCACACTTAATTTGATTCTTTTTCCTCAGTGGCAGAGAGATGCACGGTCTTTCTTATATTGTTTATCTTATTTTGGCATAACAGATTAAATCGTGACTATATCCATTTTCTACAAAGTGTCTTGTGTCTTGAATTGTAGAATGCTTAAATCTTTTACAGGTGTGGGGTAACTGTGCAGCTCATCCTACTGGAAAGCTTTGGATTTCTGTGCATTGGGGAAGAATGTACCTTTCCCAATTTTCAGAAATGTTTATGAAGCTTTAGAAAGTGCTGTGTCTTCTATCTGGCTGTTAGATTTCTATCACTTCTTGCTATTGTTAGGGTTCCTTTTTATTACTTACTTTATTATATATTGTACAGGGGGACCTTCTTTGCCATTTTACTTTTTTTGGCTATTATTTTGTTAGGCATAAATTTGATGCTGCAGGAGCAATGAAATGTGCAAACCCAGTTATTAATCATGCTCAAATCTTTTCCATGTGTGTGTCTGGAAACACTTCTTTCTATGAAATAAAATTGTATTTTTCTTTTTTATGCTTGCGAGTTTTGAAGAATGAAGGCTGTTGCTTGCTCCCCTTTGCAGAAGTGATGTCACAAAAAGGACCAGGACATTCCTAAGTTTTTCTCTTAGCCTGAATTATGCTCACCCCTGCTGAGGAATTTAGGTGGGGGACTCCTCCAAGATGTGTTACCTGCTTTTTCTTCTAGCAGGAGTGTCTCAGAATTCTCTTGAGGGAAGCTATTGCAACAACAGTGGAGCACAAAGACAGAAAAATTAATAAAGTAAATAGGAAAGATGGTAAATATAGACCAGACCATCCTCATTTACTGTTAGAAATAAGAGAGGAACAGTATTAAGGTACAGAGATGAGACAAACCAGCACTTATCCATGGTGAAATCTATAAAATGTCTTCGATTGCTCAAGGGATCTTTAGATATAGCATTATTTTCTCTATCTTATGGATGACTTGACCACCTTCACTATGAATTTTTCATGATTTTCCTGACCCAGCAGCTCTTGCCTGTGGAGAGAGTAATACAGTATTGATTTCGGTGTTAGGTTTCTGCCTTTTTTGCCATAACAGGATTTTTGTAGCCTAGAAACCTCAATCCCTGATTACTCATTAGAGACTTGAACAACTTTTCTTAGATCTGGAATGTAAAAGAAGAATCACTTGGTTACTTTTGTCATAGGTAGCCTTTGTAGTGGAATTTCAGCTCATCTTGGTAATGAGTGTTGTTATTAAGCTTTCCTGATTGAATGGGCTCTACCAGGCCTTCAGATTGCAAAAATACTGTTGCCTATTAACAATTAGTGTGTTTGCAGCAGAATTACACTGGTGAATGTCTTTATTTAGCAGCATACTGCAAAGCAGTGGAATAAGTAGGGGTCTGCATTCATCCTGGCATTGATGTCTTGGTGACTTATTTTCTGTGCCTCTTGGGCATATTAGAAAATTGAACAGAGGCCATGATGTTACTATTTCTCATTTAAACTGTTGTGTTTTTTTTTTTTTTAAATAAAAAATCCATATCTTACATCCTCTGAAAACTTACTCTCAGCATTGCCATGGAAACAAGATTTTTAAAAGGGACTTAACTGAAATTTAGCAGCAGTTTTTATTTCTTTGTGATTCATACTTCATAAAAATGCAAATGTCACACTAATACATGTTTTACCTTAATATTTTATACTACCATTTTGTCTTAATTGGTCTAATGTTTTTCCTAATTAAATTTTGAGCTTCTTTGAATGATTTTAAGACTGTACTGTGGACCTATCAAGCTTTAAATTTTGACTATGTGACACACAATTTAAGACACTGTCATAGAGGAAAATCAATCATTTCAACCTGTAGTCACAGGCACAACAAAAAATTTAAAAGATTTAAAAAACCTTTTGTCCTGACTGGAAATTTCTTCGCCCCTATAATCTTCATTTCTAGTACAGTATCACAGTAAATAGCTTTTAATCATTTATATTCCTTTGGTTTTCACTTTATTCCCTCTAACTGTGTGAAGTTGTTTAGGGATAAATTACTGCTGTGCTAAATAAAGCTTTTATTCATAGTTCCCTTAAGAGGAGTGTTTTGTTTATGCAAAGCTACAGTGTGCACATTGGTTTACATACATACTTGTATCAACATGTGTAAATAAACTACATTAATTTAACATTTTATTTGTGTGTAAACATGCAGCAGTTGATAACGTTAGTTCAAACATGAAAGGATATCTGGTGTTCTCTTCTGAGTGCCTGTTTGGTCAGGCCTCACAGGACATACAACATTTTGTCTTTTAAAAATGAAAGTTAATATGATTAGAGCAGGGATCCTGGTGACCAAGACTGAAATCATGGAACTATGGAATCCTTTAGGTTGGAAAAGGCCTCTAAGATCATCAGTTCCAGCCATTAACCCAGCACTGCCAAGCCCACCACTAAACCATGTCCCTGAACACCACATCTACTCCTGTTTTAATTAACTCCAGGGATGGTGACTCTACCAGGTCCCTGGTAGCCAGTTACAGGGCTTGACAACCCTTTCAGTGAAGAATTTGCCTTCTAATAACCAATCTGAACCTCCCCTGGTGCAACTGGACTGTTCTATCACTTGTTACGGAGAGGAGAGGGTGACCCCCAGCTGGCTACAACCTCCATCCATGGAGTTGTAGGCAGTGATAAGGCCTCCCCTGATCCCCCTGTTCTCCAGGCNCTGGTCCAAGCCAGGTGCCCCTGGCCATCCTGCCCACGTGGGCCCAGCTGGCTCATGGGCAGCCCCTCTTGACCAGCACCCTCAGGGCCTTTCCCCGGGCGCTTTCCAGCTGTTGTGCCCTCAGCCTGTAGCGCTGCCGGGTGTTGTGATCCCAGTGCAGGATCTGGCACCTTGTCTCACTGAACCCCATACAGCTCATCCCAGTGACCCAGCCTGTCAGATCCCTCTGCAGAGCCTTCCTGCTCTGCTGCAGATCAACGCTCCTGCCTGGCTTGGTGTCACCTGTGAGCTGGGAGGGTGAGGGTGCAGCCAATCCCCTCGTCCAGGTGGTCAATGAAGAGATGGAACAAAACCCCCACACTAACCCCTGGGGGAAACCACTTGTGAACTGGATGTCACCTCATTCACCACCACCCTCTGGGCTTTAAACTGGGATATCCACTTAAAGCCAGTGTATTTTTCACAATTCTCTCATCTGGGAAGCCACTGTACCTTGTGACATTAGAAAGAAGAGAAAATGGTGTGCGCCACGTACACTGCTGGCCTCACTTAGAAATTGTTATTGCTCACAGCTCGAGCAGTATGGATCATAGATCCCTCAGTGCTGAGCTGTAAATGAGCTGTATTGCCTCCTTATATTGCATTTTTATGAATGTTTTCAACAGGTAGACCAAGCAGAAGGAGATTCATGTGAAGTTATACTTTGCTGTAGGAAAAAAGTGTAGTCAAAGAGAAAATACAGAATAATAGGAAGGCTTCTGCCATGATGCATTGTTTTGTTTTTTTTTTTTTTAATTAAAAAACTGTTGTCAATTAATTTTATACCCTTTACCCTAAGATTTGCTTTGCTTTTGCTGAAGATTTATTGACGTATATATTGTCCACACTCTACCTTAATCTGATTAAAGGCATCATGGATGCACATTGAATGATGAAAAGAATCTGAAACTGTATTTGGAACTCAATTGTATGCAAATTTTCATTGAGATGAAACAATACTAAGTGTTTATGATTAAGTTTTGGGTAAGAAGTAAGTTTTCTCATGAGGCAGTGCTTGCATGTATTTGACCACACAGTAAAATCAGTAGAAAATTATTTAGATATTTTGTGGTGCTTAGAGCAAGTGAAAAAGAATTATTTTTATAACTGAACTTGCCAATTATTTAAATACATTAACCTATTAAATGGATGTATCATCATTGCCTATGCTACAAATGCATTTAAAAGCTTAGAAACATGTTGGTCAGGTTCCCAGGGCTGCCCACTCAGATTTAGCTGAGTGTGTATAAAAGCTTTCTTTTGTAAACATAGCGAGTCCTGCAGTTTGAGCAGTGTGTTTGCCCATTTTTGCATGCTCAACTTCCCTACAGCCTCCTGAAGAATAATGCTTGACATTCTGGATAGGTGGTACTTAACAGGAGAGAAGAAAAAGTTCTTCAAAATATCATAATATTGAGGGGCATGCAGACACACAAATCTACTTACAGGAACAGTAGTGGAGTGTTGAATGCATTTCAAAAGTAATTGCATCTGGCTTTTATACTGAAACAAACAAAAACAATTGTTCAACAGTGTCTTTCTCCACAGACTCAGTTGGCAGTGTATTAATAATCCCACCTAATTGACACTATCTCTATTTATATTATGTGTACTGTACTATTTGCAGTCTTTAGTTTTTTCCTTTTTTAAGTAACTGTTGTATCTGCCTCTCTCTGAAGATGAGCAATATCTTTTTTCAGTTAATGAGATTCCTATTTTACTTAAAGAAGATGCATATTCACTATCTTTCTGTTGTTTTAAAATATAATTGCTATGAATGTGTTCAACAGTTTGACTTGGTTTCTTCAA
The DNA here is from genome assembly GCA_013397295.1 of Polioptila caerulea. Lineage (NCBI taxonomy): Eukaryota > Metazoa > Chordata > Aves > Passeriformes > Certhiidae > Polioptila > Polioptila caerulea. Next base: position 1,593,117 of record VYXF01009087.1, on the reverse strand, counting down.
ATTGAGTGAATTAATTAAAAATTGGTGTTTGCCCATAAAAGAGTGAATGAGCACACTCAGTGCTTGATGTCAGAAATCAGACTGTAAATGAACATAATTATGTTTCACCTTCCTATTTAGTCATTTGTGTGGGCATAAGCATTTAGTTGTTTGCAATATTATTTCTTAAACAGTTTCATTTACACTTTGGTTTTTTAAGAAGAGAGGGAGGGTAAAACAGAAGTTAATGACTAGATAATGATTTCTTTCTGAAAGGCTGAGCATCACTTCTAATACTCAATTTGCAGAACATCAGGGTAGAAAACACTTCTCTGATGGTTTTTTGCTAACTGTATATTATTTAGAAGGAAATTCTCACCACAGAATATGAGAGATCATTTTGGCTCTGGGTACCAGGGTGTTATTCCTACACACATTTATGGTATGGTGTAAGCAACCAGATATGCAAAGGTGTTCTCTATCTGTATTGTACAACATTCTGCTTTAAAGCAACACTGATGGTGGCTGCCATTTTGTTTAAAATAATCCATACTATAGACTCAAAACAGCGTGGCTTTTTTCCTTAAATTTACATACCCAACACAATAGTCTTTTTCTGTTTTGACTGCTTACTGAATGGAAAATGAAATGCAGTTCAACCAGCACATTGCTTGTTATAATTTTGCTTTTTGTGGGATTGTTTTTTTTGTCCCTAGAGAAACCCAGCATTATATTCATGATTTGGACAGGCTTATTTAACAGTAAGCAGTTGCTTTGTCTCCATGAAGGATTCCATGACCCAACTGCACAATCAGATAGGAGAATAATTTGGCATTTCTATACAGGAATATTGTCTTGCCACTGAATCAAAAAAAACCCTGTGATTATTGTGTGTTTTTTTATATACATCAAATAAAAAAGTCCTAAATGTGGAGAAGGATGTTATATCAGCTCATTCTAAGCTGAAACACATTAAAACGGATGATGAACAAAAAAATGTGCAACTGAAGATTTCAATTTTAAAAGGTTAAAATTGGAGAAAGGAGGGACTGTAGGACATAATGAAAACTTAGTGGTCAGTGGTTGAATATCTGCCTGCCATCCTTTTTACTGAATGAAATACACAGAAATAATACAATGCTGGACAGGAGGAGTTTCTACTGTAGACAGCTGAAGGCCCTGTTATTATAAGTTCCTAAATTTGGCCAGCTATCCTTTAAAATGAAGTATTCCTTTAGCAAACCTGTTTGAGATGCTAGTCTGAAAGTTTGAGGACCTCCAATTTCTTAACTAAATGCACTAATAACCTCTTAACAGTCATTTGTTCTTTTGACAATATTATTCTGAAGACTAACCATCAATTCTGCCTCCCAACTGTTCCTTCCTGTTACAACTTATGGAGAACAGTCTTACCCATTTCCATCTGAAAGTGAGGAATGTTTTGTGGGAGTACCAAACAGTCACAAAAGTTTGCCAGTTCAAGTTCATGTGCCTGCATTTACTGGTTCACATAGAAAACCAGGTGCGAATTTTCAGTTTCTTTTAGAGCACTGGAATTCTACCTCGAGGTTGAAATAACAGTGTCAGGATTGCACAAAGAATTCTCTGTGCCAAACATGCTCTTTGATCAATACATTAGCTCTCTGCTTCCATTAATGTCAACTGTAATCTCAAAATCATAAGATATAAATAAGAAAGTAATGATCATAATTTGTGACCTCTTATTTTCCTTGGATAGCCCCTGAGCAGTAAAGCAGGGAAGAAATAGATCTGTAAGGCTGGTTAGCACAGAAGTGTTTTTGCAGGTTTCAGGTTATTACTCAGCAGGAATTTTATCAAATATGGGACATCAGTGGAATGTTTTTCTTTCTCGTAATACTGTTTCAATTGGCAACTCAGATGCATTTTAAGCATTAACAACTATTCTTAATTGTCTACTAAGATCCCTGAAAGTCTCCCTTTTACACTGTAGTGCAATGCAATTCACTAGAACCATTTTGTTCCTGCAGAAAGGTGACCTCAGGAACCCATAAAAGGTTGAGTGTGATAATTTTATTACAACTACCAGAATTTTCCATTTACTGGTTAACAGCTTGTTGTGGATTAATAAGTAGAATATTGATGGATAAAGGTAAATTTGAGAAGAGATGCATGAATAGTAAATATAAATAGTGCAGTGCTCATTTAGCTGCCATGTTAGACAGTGAAAAGTTATTTTTTTAATGACATGAGACAAAAATCACAAAATGTAAGATACCACGGTCTGAAATATTGTATTTCTGTCCACCTTGCAATCATGAATGTTGTATGACCTGAAGATCTTTAGTTCAAAAGACAAAAAGTTTTAAAAGATAGTTACCTCATAAATATTTGCTCTGCTGCCCAAAGATACAATTTAATGTTCAATTTGTATATATGGTGTCCTTGGGAAAGGGTGAATCAAAAATGTGCCGAAGGAAAAAACGTGGCTGCCCAAAATTGGTGGCTAAATTTTACCTGTGTTCTAGTAATAAAGAGAATTTAAAATTTTGATATAAATGTAGCTGTTATTTATATGACCTTCAAGGTTTTTATAGAATTATAATAACCAAAGATGCAAAAGTCAGAGCCAAACATACCAATAAAAAAATAGATTCAAAATTAGGAAGAAAGCTCCAGAAAGTTTGTGCAGCAGCAGATCTATAATAATATCTATAATAATAGAACTTGATAATAGCATTTGATAATGCTAATCAGAACTTGATAATAACAGGTAGTATTTTATACCACTCTGAAATGTTGCTCATTTCTGGCATCATTAATCCTTTTTCCTCCAAGACTGAAATTCAGTTTCTTTATGATAGTGTTCAGTGATAAAGTGATGATTATTTTGCCATATTTTGACATGTTTATTTTTTTTTAGTGGTAGAGGTCAGAAATTCCACAATTTGCACTGCAAAGGAAAATACTATTTTAGCTAGAACTTCAGTGGTGAAAAATAAGTGTGCTGCAATAATGAATTGTACTTTGATGATTAGAAATCTACATTCTTGCTTGTTTTAAATAATTCCTTTGATGAGATGCTTATTGAATGGTTTAAGTCTGAAATAAATTTCTTTTGCAACATTAACGGTGAGAATTCCCTCAAATTCTGGGACAGGATCTTTGTAGTTTTAGTCCATAGAAATCAGTCAGATCTCATTTTGTCATTTGAAAAGTGTGAGAGGTACCCTGGAATGGTTACAGGCTTTCCATGTAGAAGAAAGTAATTTTTCAGGGTCATGACTTAAATCCAGAAGTTTATGCTGGTTGAATATGGCACTATTAATGGCAATTAATAAATATATTTTTAAACTTTTTCCTTTTTTTTTTTTTTTT